>CAWUFW010014486.1:0-390000 GCA_963921515.1 Calotriton arnoldi | reverse complement strand
TATTATTATTACCATTTTATTTTTTAATTTTTAAGCACTTGCACTTTAACTTTATGGTGTTTATTTGGATTTTGCCTCCAGTGCTGTCAGCCATAACCGCACACGATATTCTGTAGGATCAGGAAATTTTAGGATGTATTATGAACCATTGCGGTAATTATTTATAACATGTGCATAATATTTACTTAATTCCATTTGTAAATATATATGTTTTTTTCCTGATTTTTAATAATATGTTGTTTAGTTCTATTGTGTGAGGTTATTGGCTAAGTAGGGAGGAGGGTACTGTGTGACTATTTAAAGGAAAAACTACTTCTAGCGTGTCATGTGATCAAGGTCGTGGTAACACGGCCGAAACGCGTCATGCCGATTTGCACGGAATAAAATTGCACTAAAATATCTACCAGCAGCACGTTGTGGTCTGTACCTGCGTTTCTTCATCTAGTGTGAAGTTGGGACTGTGTTCTCACACATATATATATATACATATTCGTGCCCATCGCCGGAGCCGCCCTGCCAGGGTCTGGGGCCTCTCTCACGAAGATTAATTGCCTGGATTTGATTCAAGGGAGCCTGACCCGCCCTCCTCCACAAAACGAAAAAGACAGGATTTTCCTACAAGAAATCGGACTGAAGGAGGGCAAGGGAGCAAAAAGGAGCACTTGCTTCCTGCTTGCAGATTTGAAGGTATTTCATTGCACAAATGGAGAAGTAAAAGCAATAGCAGGAGCACCATGTATGTAGCTTATTTTTTGTGCACTTGGACTGAAAAGCAGCATTTATTTATGAATTGTAATGTCAACAAGCATGCTGCTGTATTTGAAAAAATGACTTTCTAAAGTTTGCATTGCGCACTCCATACAAACAATACGACCGAAAACCATTCAATAAAAGGTGGTTGGATGAAGGGAAATTACGTGGTCATTTTGAAAAGTTAGGAGAAAGCTCACCTGTGATCAAAACTCCAGAGAGAGTTGAAACGCGTAAGGTTTGGGAAGTGAACTGCTGCATACTCCTAAAAGAAATAAAAGCATTTGAAATCCTTCAAATGGGATGCCGGCGTCTTCTTGTGAAAGAGGAATGTGTGGATTTAAATGAGGTTCTTCGTGCCCATCGCAGCAGCCGCCCTGCCAGGGTCTGGGGCCTCTCTCACGAAGATTAAATGCCTGGACCGACACAGACACACACAGACGGACGGACGGACGGACGGACGGACGCACGCACGCACGCACGCACGCACGCACGCACGCACGCACACACACACACACACACACACACACACACACACACACACACACACACACACACACACACACACATTCTGACCGCCGGTGGTGCGGGTAAGAGGCGAATACCACGCACGCCTCTTTAAATATTCAAACACTCCTCTCCGTGTCCAAAAGAAGCCCGCACTCACGTTCAGTAAGGAATACCATATTTAATAACTGGCAGCATTCATTTAAAAAGTAACAGGAACGCGTTTTGGCTGTCCTGACAGCCTTGGTCAACCTCACAGATGCACATCATTTTCACATTTTAAATGCTGCCCACAGGTGTTGCTGATTGTGTCGACATGGAAAAGGTACTGCCGCTTTTCCAAAATTGCAATTTTTAGAGGTACATTACTCCCTCTGAGCAACCTCCTTGTGGTTAAACAAAACGATTTCATTTCTCAGCAGTTTTCAAAATTACAAGACGTGATTGTCATGTTTTCTCCAGTTAGTAATTAACAATGCGGGCGCTGCATTCTTTCTAAAATGAATTCACTATAATGTCCACTTCGCTGCTGCCTGAAGTGCTAGCAAACAATAGCATATGCATTTCAAAAAGAATTACAGGTGAGTATACCTCAATTGTTCAATGTGTGTTGCCGGCCCCGCACTTCATGTTATTTCTCTTTGTTGAAAAAAGATCCTTTACATTTGCAACGCTCACCTTCTTTTTAGAAAAACTGCTTGAGTAGTAAGTTCAATAAAACAAATGTTGCCCTTGTAATTGCGATGTTTCCACTGAACGCGCTGTTCAACATGAGTTTACAACCGCGCCCGGCTCCGAGATTACACGGTCCAATTTGGTACGGGCTCCCTGCAGTCCTCAGGTCCCCGCCAAAGGCAGCCACCAGACTCCCAGCGCCAAACCATCACTTCTGCAGTTGGCTTTTCCTGTGCATTGCTCGGGGGCTAGCCATCTTTAATACAAATCCTCGGTGTGGCTTTGTGGCTAGCTTCCTGACCGACGGTGGTACAGGTAAGAGGCGAATACCACGCACGCCTCTTTAAATATTCAAACACTCCTCTCCGTGTCCAAAAGAAGCCCGCACTCACGTTCAGTAAGGAATACCATATTTAATAACTGGCAGCATTCATTTAAAAGTAACAGGAACGCGTTTTGGCTGTCCTGACAGCCTTGGTCAACCTCACAGATGCACATCATTTTCACATTTTAAATGCTGCCCACAGGTGTTGCTGATTGTGTCGACATGGAAAAGGTACTGCCGCTTTTCCAAAATTGCAATTTTTAGAGGTACATTACTCCCTCTGAGCAACCTCCTTGTGGTTAAACAAAACGATTTCATTTCTCAGCAGTTTTCAAAATTACAAGACGTGATTGTCATGTTTTCTCCAGTTAGTAATTAACAATGCGGGCGCTGCATTCTTTGTAAAATGAATTCACTATAATGTCCACTTCGCTGTTGCCTGAAGTGCTGGCAAACAATATCCATTAAATACATAAAATATTTCACGTTTGCATATGAAGAATGGATTTTAGCATCATAATGACAGGCACTAAGCTATTCTGTAGATCCTTAACATTGACAGGGCCACTAGGATTATGCAGCCTGGAGGACAAAATTATGCAACATTGTTATCTAAATTGAGTGGTAAAAAATGCAAAGAGGGAACAAATCACTAATCACTACACTGTATGCTATTATACTCTATGCTACTCCATTTTACGACACTGCAGAGTACGCCACTATAGAGTACGCCCGTGGCCGTAAATACACCGCATTTCTTCACACTTTTTCATTTCCATTAGAACTGTTTATCCTTGCCTCGCCTAGGACGGCGGGCTCGGTTCCCGCACTAGTCCTCCCCCGAGACTGATGCGCTGACAGGAAACGCTAATGTTGAAATAGTTCCGCCCCGATTGGCTCACCTCTACACAAGGAAGCAGAGCTGATGTAGGTTTCTAAGAGGACGCCACGCCGTGTTTAAGTAAGTTTCAGCCCTATGATTGCCTACCGCTACTGAACCAAGGTAAGCCGCGTGTATCTGTATGAATCTTTCCTGCTTACTCCCTTAGGACGCAAAGTCGCGTTATACTCTGCCAATTCCTCATGAGACACATGCTGGCTCTAATAAGGGTGAGTGAGAGACACGAAGAGAAAAGACAAGATCATTGACAGGCAAGTTCTTATTTATAAAGACACACAGCACAAATTTACAAACATGAATTTTTGTGCAAGATTTCTAATCTGGTTTTCTTGTTTGTTCTTGATTCTGGGTGTTTAATATCTAAACCCATATTTTCTCACCATCTTCATTTCAATGTTGACCACTTGGGACATGCAGATAAAAGAAATAATTATTTTGCATGCACAACTGCTACCTATAAATGGGTAGAATTGCAAACTGGATATCTTTATGTTATATGTCATGTTTGCCCCCTTCTTTTTCCAGGTCATTTTCGAAGACAAGGTACATTGTGCTTTGTCATGCGATGTGTGACTGATTACTACCACAGTTATTACTAATTATTGAATTGAGTCACTAAGTAGTGTAGGTTACATTTGTTTGACCTGAAGAATTGCCAGTAGATCCCTAGAGGACTGTTTAAGGCAAGAAACATGTTGACCTCATACCACAACAATTGATTTAGACTGCTCCTTAGGACCATTGTATCCCATATGACCACCACAGTTTTTAATTAGGGTAGTGAGTTTGATCAGTAAAAATTCCCAATCCTACATCACTACACCTATTTTAATTCACCTTCTATCACCACGCTACACATTTTACACAACCCACACACCCACACCTCATCATATGGCAAAACAAAAGATCTCCGTCAAGGAGCCCCCTAGTGGGTGCCAGTTGGGCATTGCAGCATTGGCCCGACAAGGAGCATGCCCAAATGATGAAGCATGACACCTTTCGGGGTGTGTGTGGGCACTTGCTCCTTTTGGAGCCGACTCCTTTGACCTGGAATCCCATCTTTGTTCTTTTTCCCCTTTGCTTTAAAAGGAACTGCACATTCTTGTATAAAAAACTATTCCACTGTATGCCATGCCAATATATGCCACTCCACGCTACTCCACTGCACACCACTCTACTCTATACCATTAGACTCTGTGCTGTTTCACTCTACAAGACTCTAATGTATGCCACTCTACTGTATGCCACTACAATCTACGCTACTCCAATGTATGCTGTTCTACTGTACGGACATCCAGTGTGCACCACTTCACTCAAAGCTAATACACTGTTTCGGACTCCAGTCTACGCCACTCCAGTGTATCCTATTCCACTGCTTACTACTCCACTGTAACCCACTGTAGTGTACATCGCTACACTCTGCGCTATTCCACTGTACACCACTACACTTTACCTCACTCCCCTCTATGCCACTCCACTCTATGCCACTCTACTCTGCCCTAGTCCACTCTATGCCACTCCACTCTATCGTATTTCACTGTACACCACTGCACTATACCATACTCACCTCTACACCACTTCACTACACTCTATGATGCTGTCCTCCACTATACTCTACCACACTCCACTAAATGACACTTGAGACTAAGGGCCTGCTTTAGATATTGGTGGATGTGGTCCCACCATCAGTTTTTTTACGGTTCCACCGCCCACCTACTTGGCAGTCTGCCCTCTCGATTTAGATGTTGGTGGGTACATGGACGAAAGACTGTCCGAATGCCACTGACTCTGCTAGGATTTCCCTCCCACATCGACGGCGCTATAGGCAAAATCGGCTGTTGGTGGGAGTCCAGCCAGGATTACTACCGGCCTAATCACAATGTGCCTTTCCGTCGGGGCAACTGTGGCAGGGATCCCTCCACACAGAGTTGGCGGATTCAAAGGAAATAAGGTACAAACATACCTTTTTTCAGTTTTTTCCACTTCTGTTTCCTTCTTGAACCCCATTGTCCATGTCCGCCCATTGCTGCTACAACTTGACCACACCACTAATCAACTCCGTTGTCGCCAGGATCAAAGGTAAGTTTTTACACAATTCTTACCATGAATTGTGCGTTAATATTTCCTTTAGCCTTGTGTATTTTTACATTGCCTTTACATGGAAGTTTATTCTTATGTGTAATTAAATAGTGTTCATTTTATAACTTACCAATGTAAAATTAACACACCTGTATTAAAACCAATTTTTATTTGCTGTAGTGGTTGTGGGTGTTGTGTTTACAGAGCATGTGGGTGTAAATTCAATAGTATGTGTATGTTTTATGTGTACTATGCTATATGTACAAATATGGCATGACACATTACCAATATATATTTTTCAACCACACACAACCTATATGTGTAGCGACACATTATAAAAGTAGTACTTACCAGTCTGCACTCCACTAGGGACCCACTCCATCAGGAAACTGCCGCTAGGACAACACCAGCACAACGGGGAAATCTAAATCGGCTCAGCGCAACCCCACCGGCTTGACAGCGACAGAGTACTGTTAGCCAGAAATGAAGTCCGCCAGTCTGTAATTGCGGAAGGCGGTTCAGCACACATCTGAAATACTGCTGGCGGTACTCCGTCAGTTCGACGGAGTACTTGTAACCCTCGCTACGGAGGGATGATGGGAGTCCCGCCAAGGTCTACATCAGGCCCTAAGATTTGAAACACATTTTTATTAAAACATAAAAACACATTTACTATACGTAGGGTATCTCCATACACAGTTATGTCGCATTTCTCGCCACACTACATTAACTATAACTCATGAGTATACCATGCACTGTGTTCTCAGAAATTATGCCATTTGAGATTAAATAAGTATTATTATGACTTCTATGAATTCACATGGTATAAGTTATATTTTATGTAAGGGAATAATCAGTGAATGGAGAAAGGGAGAGTTATATTTAATGTAGTGTGGCGAGAGATGCAACAAGACTGTGTACGGAGTGGCACGACAGGAAATTGAAGGTGGTGCGTACATTATCAATGTAAGTTATAACTGGTGATGCGCAAATTATAAATTTAAGTTCTAACTATAACTTTAGAATTTCTAAAGTTTGTATAGTTTAGGTTGGGTTCATATAGATAAATAATATTTTCCAAATGATATCTACTCCTGAGTTTGGCCCCAGTGGCGCCCTGCTATGCACTGCTTATGACCTCACATGTTACATTACTCATGACATATTCTATGACATCATTTATGACATCACTCATGGCATCTCAAATGGCATCATTTGATTACATCACTGATGACAACATCCAAGCTACTTTTGAACACATTACTCTATACAGGAGTATGGCATTAGAGCTATGAAACTAAGTAGAAAATTGCTCACAATAATATGAAGCATCATTAATGCCATTGCACATACAACCATAGGTGAAGCAAGATTCTGTTATGTGCAACATTGACACTATGTGACACACTTTATGGGTAACTGAGCTCTTGGTGACAATAAACCACCATAGATGGGTAACCCCTACTGCACACAGTGTTCGATCTGTATGCAACTGTTCAGAGAAAACCAACTTCCTCCAGAAACTCAAGCACTGTTACATAACTAATGCCCTGTTATGGACATCCTTTAGTGTATCAAACCCTTTACAGTTAGAGAACTCTTAGGAGAAATGAAGCAGACATCAGTAAAAAAGTGGGTACTATAAACAATGTGTACCGTATGAAGAGAGTTTATGCTGTACCACACTGTTTGCAGGCAGCCAAACTCTCATGAGGAATATACCGCAGATTATTAAACAGTATCTACTAAGAATAGTGTTCACTCTATGCAAATCCCTCTCCAAAGAGAGACTACTCACTGTAAACACCCAAGGTGCTAAAGGTCATACTACCCACTCCCTTTATACTCTTTAAACGTTATAGATAGATCAGCTTAAGTGGCTTATCAAGCACAGGCACATGGGTGAGTGCCTGGCGCACATAGTCATCTCTCCTATATAGAAATCATGCTCAATGGTGCTTACGATACATAGAGCCTAATTACGATGTCGGTTGAAAAGCCTCCAACCACTGGTCAGAGGCTTTTCGACCGACATGGTAGGTTTAAACTCCGACTGCTGCATTAGGATGACGGCAGTTGCAGTCTAAACCGGGGGGGAATATGACTCGGTTCTGACGGGCTCAAGGAGCCCACCGGTCAGTCGGAACTGAACCATAATCCCTTATGGACATAGTTTCCGCCATCAGGATTATGATGTTGGTTTCCGACAGCCATTCAATGTCGGCCTTTCCAACATGGCAACCCTGCACCGTGTGGCAGGCACCTTGAGGTTCCTGCCACACGGTGCAGGGATGTGTACAAACTTCCATTTTTCAATGGGAGCTTGTGCTGCAGGCGGTTTCAGCCTGCCAAACAAGCTCCCTTTGAAAATTGGAAGTTTGCGACCACACCATGTGCGGTCGCATCCTCATGGGGTTGTCGGAACCGCCGACCTAAGGCCGGGCTGTTCCTCCCCCCGAAATGGTGTCTTGACCGACTTTGTAATTTGGCCCATAGTATTTACTTAATAAAATCATTGCACTGTTACAACTGTCATCTGCACACAGTGTTAGTCCTGTACACAAACATTTATAACATGCTCAATACCTATACACACCTATGACTCATTAGGAGAATAAATATTTTCTAAGCACTTACACCTGTTAGAAGCAAACAGGTTGCACAAAATTAGGTAGAGAACTAGGATGCTACTTACCTGCCACTATGCAAAGTCTAAAACAAACTAACACACTCCTCAGATGATATCACTGATGGCATCATTGATGACATCATCTGAGATGTCATCAGTGATGTCATCTGAGATGTCATTAGTAAAGTCATAGAACATGTCATGAGTGATGTAATATGGGAGGTCATAAGCAGTGCATGGCCGGGGCGCAAGTTATAGTTTGCTCTGCTTATTATAACTGCTAAATTTCTGTTGTTTTTGTTTTCAAAACCTGACGTTGACACTGACATTTTCAACTAACTATAACTTCACTTTACCCTTTCTTTTTTTCGGTGAGTATATATACATATATATATATATATATATATTGTAAGAAATATTACTTGTGCAGGCCACACAACTAATGAACCATTTTCTTACATTTGCCCTGTCCCAACCAGGCAACCCGCACCGGCCTTCCATAGGGAGGCAGCCCAGGGAGTCTACCCCTGGCTTCGGGGGCCCTACCTCCTCAACCGGGGGAGTGCAATGGCGCTCCCTCCTAAGATTATCTTTTCCAGCCCAGGGATGCGGAATCCCCACCACAGCCATGACATGGGGTCCTGGACCCCTTCCGCTCTCGCGGGGAAAGCGGAACAATGCTTCCCCGCAGGCTTCATTCTTGGTGGCAATCTCCAGACCCTGACCGATCCCAGAGGCAAAACTGGACCTTGCAGTGGAGCCCCACGCTCTTCATCACCAGTAAAGAAAGAAAGGGTCAAAGGTCACCAAACTTTCAAGTGCAATAACTCGGGCCCCGTTGGCCAATATGGCCGATTTTGATCTTGTTTGGCTCCTGGTCGCGACCCTTCGCCACCTGGAGCACTTTCTTCAGGCCTCATGGCCTCAAAGGTGACAAGATTTGCAGGGAGCTGGTTTCACTAGCTCCCTGCACCAGCCTTTAAGTTTACTTTTCCTCTGGGCTGCTCTCCTTCCTTGTGCAGATGCCAAGTCTTTCCCCCAACTGATCCTGAGGTGGTGTAAGGGGACCAGTTTCCCTGGTCCTGGGGAGTGCCCCACTGGTTCTGGGGTCAATCAGAGTCAGAGTCCTTGGAACCGATGGCAATCAGGGCGTTCCACCTTCCAATTGTCCAAGGTGACTGCCTCGATTTCCAGCGTCTAGCAAAGAAAAACACCCTAGAGAGAACTCTCTCCCCTGCACAGGACCCTATAAGTTAGGGCTGGAGGTTCCAGCAGGGATGCACCTCTGACCAATCCTGAGGTACCATATCACTTCTCCGCACTTGTCCTCACCTTTCTGCACAGCCTGCTGGGATACTTCATAATGGCATCACCCAGGAATCACTTGCCAAACGTGCTCTGGGGATCTCAGCTCCACCCCTCACTAACCGCACTGCCAGGGCTTCCCCAGCAAAACTTCAAAGGATCTCCTCTCATGGTTTGGCTTCAGAGGTTTGGGCTCCTGCCTTTGTTTAGTGAACTTGGGAAGACCCTCTTCCTGGCACAGAATGACAGCTGGCTGTTTGATGCAGAGCAGTCCTCCCCACTCCTTTCCTTCTCAGGGGCTGACTTAAGCACTGAAAAAGCTCTCCAAAAAGCAGCGCCTACAAAATAGACACCTGGGGACCATAGGCCTAAGCTCTGGCCTAAGAATAAACACCATTAAAGAACAAGGAAACCTTGACAAATTCTTTCCAATCTTGAACAAGAGCTTTAAACCAGGCGTCAGCTTTTACTTAAACAACCGAGATGAAAAGGAAGCAAAGGCCGGTAACCAGAAAAAGGAACCGCCACTCATACCAGGAGTTACTCTGAGTCAGCAAAGATCATCAAACTACAACAACCTACCTCATTGCACGCTATGTGCCACGCCAGCGACTTCAACCTTAACAACTGCCACCCCTGGATGCATGGCAGAAAATCCGCTGTCAACCCAGGCTGGCATAGGAAATTCTTCATCCAATCAGCACACACGTCTTCTCTCAAGTCAGTGGCAATGCTCAGGCCTAACAATGGTTTCTGGCCTCCCCTCCAGTGTAGAAGCATCAGTCCCTCCAAACGGGGCAGTTACCATCTCTACCGCCTGAGGCATCTTGCAGACGATTACTCAAACTGCATTGCCCCAAGAAACTGAAATGATCACCAAGGCCGAAGCTACGAGGGACAACAATTATCCCAGGACCTCACAAGAAGTCCCAGCCTGGCCTAACTCAGAAATCACCCAGGACCCTTTACGAAATCGCATCCCCTTGCTTCACAAACAAGGGTGGGCCAGTCAAATACACGTGCCCCGGGCTCCAGCACCAAGAGATAACAAGGAAGCTGGCCAGCCAGAAATTGAATCCCGACTACATCAAAACCTGCATCCAAGAGAATCTCCTCATCCCGATCCCAATGGGGATTGGCAAAAAAAGGGCAGAAAACATCTCAGCCGGCCTAATATTTATCCCTCACTATTCTTCTAGTGGCCACGCGGACATCCTGAAAAGAGGGAATTTGCTAAAACTACTTCATCACATTTAATTGTTGAACCATCTAACCACTGTGGAATTACACTCGGTAAAATTCGTCTATATCCCTGGTACAAGGGCTCCTGAATCCACTATCGCACAATGGGACTCAACAGCAATAATAGACGCCATCTTGAAAGAGGCCTCAATCTTCGATGAAAGGGTATAGAAATAGTGCCCACCCGCCCACAGAAATATCCCCACGTCCTAATTGAGGACCATAGATCCCCCCCAAAGGATGCATATTGAAGGGAGCTTGGGGCGCAAACCACGATTGGCTAGTAAGCACATCACTGACTACAAACCCTTTAACGGTCCTCTGTGGTGAAAAGGATCGGATCATTAGATGGCAAGCAGCAGCCCAGATCTACAAGGGGGCATCCTCGCACCCAAATTCCAGGGAAAAAAATCCCCATTACGACTCCTAGCCCACGAGTAGTTGCTGTTAGGCCAAACTCCTCACCCACTCAGACCGGGAATCTGGCATCTAAAGACCATCTCTCCATCATCTCCTGGAATGTGGCAGGGCTTGCCTCTACACTTCGCTCCAAACAGGGGCGCAACTTTTTGAATAGTAACAATATTATTTGTCTACAGGAGACATGGGCACTGACCCCCACGGTAATCTATGGGTTCCATGAAGTCTTCCAATCAGCAACGCAAACAAGCTTATTTGGGCGGCCCTCGGGGGGCCTCTCGATCTTTTTAAAACAAACAGTCAAAGCATCGATCTCTTCACCCACGCAGGTCCGGAAGAATGTGCAAGCTCTATCCATTGAAGGTCTGCAAAGCGGCCAGAACTTCTTCTTCTTGATCCTCATAAATTGCTATTTAAACCCATGCAAAACTTCAAAAACATGGGCCATGGGGACCTTGTGCTCACACTTGAAGGCGATTATAGAAAATTATCCCACACACGAAATTGTGCTGGTAGGGGACTTCAACACTAAATATTTGGGCCATCGTCATAACCCCGTTCAGAGGAGAAATGAACAAACTCAATTTAACAATTTACTCACCATATTTGTCTAAAATCAGTAGACTGGACTCCGATGGACGCTCACCCCATGTTTAAGAAAATATTGACTATCGACTATATATTCATGTCAAGTTGCTTGATCAACTATCTGTAGAGCTTTGACATCGTAAATCGCACAGAAAGTGATCATAGTCCTCTGGTCGCAAGTTTGAATTTAAACTACCAGATCGCTGACACAGGCCAAGACCTAGGATATTCGACGGGAGATGAACAAATGACCCTGGTAAAACGAATTAAGAGGCACCCTTATCATTCGTCCTAGGTTGCCAAATGGCTCGATGACTTGAGATCCCGTCTTCAGGATCACCCAAGCAATCTTCTTCTAACAAACTGGGACCGTATGACCAGAGAGCTGGGAGTCTCTCTCCAGAAGACCAGAGAGGGGGGGCAGTATCAACAGGTACAAAGTGGCCCCCCAAGGAGAATCCAACACCCAACAAGTCTCCCAAACAAACTGCCGGGGCAATGGAGTATCACACTTGCGCGAAGGAATCTGAGGAAGAAAACTCACCAGTTCAAACTTAACGCAACATCTGGAAACCTTCTGGTAGTAAAAGAAGCGAGGAATGCGCACAAACCATATTGTTTGGGCCCTGAAATGTGCTCAACAAGAGGAGGAATGGAATAAGATATTTTTCATGCTAAAAGAAGGATCCTTAGCTAGATTCTGGCAATACGTGAACACTCGAAAATCCCTTGTCCCCCCCCCTCCGAGATCAAACGCAGTCCCGGCAGCAGCATGGGAGAACCACGTGATAAGCCAGTTTATGGCACATCAACACACTGCTCCCACAGTCACCGACATATCGAATACAGAAGAACTCCAAACCCTGATCCTAGCAAGGGAAATTATAAGACTAATAAAATCTATGAAACCCAGTGGGGCACTGGGCCCAAACGGGCTGCCTGCCGGGATTTTCCAATCCGCCCCAGATGGCTGGGCAGTGCTTCTTACCCCGTTATTCAACACCACTTACACTTTTGGAAAGACACCAGACCCTTGGAGGGGCTCAGTATTATACCTGATTCAAAAAAAGGGAGATCGTCTAAACCCAAGTAACTATCGCTTAATAACCCTATTAGACTTGGAAGCCAAAGCATACGCCAGTATCCTCCTGGAAAAGCTGGAAACCTGGGCAGAAGATAATGAGTTGCTCCCCTTGACAGATATTTGCTCTGGAAGAATCTTGCAAATTAGGGCATTGTAAGTAAAAAAAAAATGTAAGTCCGTTTTTATATAGCGCAGCTACTCACCCTTACGGGTCTCAAGGCGCTGGGGGCCGTCGTGGAAATTAAGTGAGCTATTGCCCAGAGTCACATGGTGCTGATCTGAGCTGCCGCCGGAGCCGGGGATCGAACCGTGAACCCTGTGCTCCGAAGTCAGCTGCCCTGGCTGCTGCAGCACACCTCTCCATCTTCACTTCTAACGGCCATAATGTCCCTTTAATCGGAAACCTGGGTATGGGTAAAAACAGGTCCTTCATCTCTGTCAGCGAAAATCTGGACACCCGGAGGTTTGAAACAGGGCTGTGTGCTTGCTCCCCTCCTTTTCAATCTGTACACAGCGGACCTGGGAAAAGCACTAGCCAACATCAGCCTGGCCCTACCCCGACTAAGTTATCGACCTTTACACCTCCTGCAGTACGCGGATGACATTGTCATCACGGACCATACCAAAGTGGGCCTCCAATGTGCAAAAGGTCGGCAAAAGCACAAAAAACACATCACATGTACCATTGGATCCAGGAAAATTATTTCAGTGGAGAAATACAAGTACCTGGGGGTCTAGTTCACAGAAACGGCGAGACCCACCACCCACAAAAAAGATCTGACTAAAAAATCGGCGGCTATAACGTATGGTCTAATAAAACAACAAGTTAAAAAGTTTTTTAGCTGAGCGTATTAGGAGAGTTACTCAAGCTGTGCTTGTTCCAGCACTTGCGTATGGGCATTACGCGTTCCCCGGTGCCAGCTCAGAAACCCTGGAGTGGGCCCAATGTGGGGCCTACAAAAAAAAAATTTGACTCCCTAAACACCTCTCCAGGGCAAGACTCAGGTTGGAGCTTGGGCTGGTCAAACCAATATTAACCCTCGAGGACGATTACTTAAAATACTATATTCGAATCTTAAAAATGCTGGGGGAAACCTTAAAGAACCGCCTCAGAGATATATTTGAAAAACCTGGCTCGCAATGGAATACGCAACTTACGAGAGCTTTGGCGACACCAAAATAAATGAACCAGCACTCGCCTTGCCTCATATCTCATTTGCCGCATGGAACAATCAAATTAAGAAACAAGTCCAACTAGCTTCATTCCAGCAAGACCGGGAATCATTAAAAACATTAGCCTTCCTTACGCCGCTGAATGACTCATACACGGTAAACAAACTGCAGACTTACCTTGCCCGCCCGCTGAACCCTAAAGTCAGAAGAGAAATCATGTATATGCGACTGCTGGCACTGCCAATTACGGATTTCAGCCAAGCTTGGGCAAATCAAAACACAGGAGGGGCATGCCGTTTGTGTGATTACAAACAAGAGTCTTGGCTACACCTCCTGTGCTGTTGCCCGGCCCTAGCAACCGAAAGGAGGATCTTTCTCAGGAAACTATGCTTAAGAGAAAAAGCAAACACTTGCCTCGAGGCCTCTGCCGTATGCCTCACACAAAAAGAACCTCACATTCTGGCCCGCTGTGGACGATTTGTACAATCTATCAGGGGCGCCTTTTACCCCCGCTCTGCCAGTGCACCCGGCTCTCACACAACCCAAAAGCTGATCCTGGATTACTTCAAAAACAGGACCTTGAAAGAGTAACAAAAGTAGTCCTGGAACATCAAACATTCTGGGTGGTGATACAAATCTGGAATACCAGCCCATGATTTAGCTACGCATTAACACCTTACACGAGAAACAAATTTAAATGAGAGGAATGGTAACAAATGTAGCCCTGGATCTCCAAACATCTTGGATGGTGATACTCTTCCACGGGACTGGCCACAGTGCAACGATCAAACGCAATCTTGAAAACAAGACTGAAGACTACTGATGGCACCTAATAATGGCATTTTATTAACTTTTTTTATCCTTATATATCGCTCAAGATAATGTTTTTATTTTTTTTGTAATGCAATGGTTTTAGTTAACTTATGCAAATAAACTTATTCAATCATTCAATATTCATTTATTCATTCATTCACTGTTAATTGCTCCCTTTGTGGGGGAGACCTTTTTTCCTGCTGCCGGAGAGAAAAGTAATTAACCCAGGCCAGCAGGGTAACAAAAGTCCTGGTCTCTGATCCTGAGCTGAGCCAGAGAAATGTGTCATTCCTGGATGACCCTTAAGCTGTACAGATATGTCTGGTATGTCTTTGGATCTTGCAGAATTGTTCTTTTCACATAGGTTACACTGTAAATCGGTATGACTCTGGTGTCTGTATACCAAGGGGAAGCGGAGCTGCAGTCCAAGGCAGCCGGAAGTGCATAATGGAGTGTCACTGCAGACAAGACAGTAAACCACACTAACTTTCCCTATAAGTGTGCACCAACATTTTAAGGCCTAACCCAGGTCAATACTTAATTCGGCAGAGTCCCTTCTTCCCCAGAATACCTGCATGCAGTTACTGGGCTGTGCACGACAGGAGTCTCCGACGCTCAGCCCTCACATGTGTGCACATGCGTGTTCACTTGTAACCAGCCAAGTGCCTCTTACCATTGCTGCGCCGCAGCTGCCTTATCTTAAAAGGGGGACACTGGCGGTAACCATGTGCAGTCCAGTTACCATGAGTTTAATGTGGATGAGTCACAGGTTGGGAGGCTAGCCCCTAGCCAAAAGGTCACATACCAGGTGGTCAAAAAACAAAAAAATCCAGGATGATTTGATGGGCAGAACCCATTTCCTTACACGCCTCTGCCAACTGAGGCTTATGGGGAAGAATCAGCCACTATGCATGAGTATTCTTTGCCTAGTCAGCGATAACAAGAGACGTGTTCTGACCAGACACCCTTCTCACCGGTTGTCCGCTGCTACAGATACCTTATGCTGGCCGCCGGCTGTTAAGACCACCTACATTACCCAGCCATGAGGCTACCTCGTCCTACAGGCAGCCCAGGCTACACTATGAACCCTCCAGGTCCTAGGCTGAGCAAAACTAGGCCTACCCCTCTCTTGGAAAAGGGTTCAGTGCCTCCGTACTGGTGCCTTTACCCAGGATAAGGTCTAAAACCCCCTTTGGCCACTGGCTGGTCCCTCCTTTTGGAGATTACCCCACCCAGTACCCTTTTTCCTCCGGGTCTCTATATCCTGAAACTGCAGACTTCTTTGATCCTCACCCACCGCATCAATTCTGGGGTCTTTAGCTTCCACCACCATTTCGGGATGACAGTCTTCCCTAAAGAAAGAACAGCCCACTTGTAAGTCTTGGCACCTTTCCCTTACGGAGACGCACCCTTGGCCCCGGTCCTGGCTCTCAGGAGAGACACCTGTCCGGCCTATGGCTCACCTCCACACTGGCAGTGTGACTGATGTGGTAATAATGCCTAGGCACTTTAGTATTAAATCTGTGCATTTATGTTTATTAATTCACTTTTTACAAACAACAGATGGGCTACATTCATTTACTAATTTGTCTTTTTGTGATAGTGTTTAGATTTGAACTGACATTTGAATTTCACGAAGGAGCAGGAACTTCTGGGTTGGTGAGGGAGAGCTTTTCAAAGAAGATGACCAAATTTGATTGAATGATTTAAACCAGGAAAGGGGGATGAAGATTTCCAAAGGAAGCAACATCGAGATAAAATTGGCAGAGTCAAATGCTCAAAATGGTATGTAGCCATTTGCAAGAGGTAAAGAGGAGCAGTAAAAAGAGTTCCAAAATATGCAATGCACGGTTACAGTAAAGAGAGTCAATTTCTTGTCTGGCAGATTAAATATTATTTGCTTGGCAAATTTGACAGTCTTGTCAAAGGGGAGAATGTGAATAAAGGAAGTCCCCCCCTAGAGGCACTGCAGTAGTCCTCTGCATGCATTACTAATGTGTTTATCAGAGACTCGAGCATTTGGAAAGGGAGGTGCTGGGTAATTATCCTAATATTTAACAGTTGAAACCAAGTGGCATTTGGGATGAATGTGCTGAAGGATTCTGTGATGATGAACATCCACACCAATTCAGTCAAAAGCCTCCAGGTTTATTTCAGGATAAAACGGAGCAGTGGAGCCGTGGAACGTAGATACAATTATTTTATTACTAGTTATTACTAGTTATTTTCGAGACTTGACTTAAAGTCGATATATTATAAGACAGCTTCCCATCCTTATTGCCAAAATGTAATGATAAGCATCCACACCAGTTCAATTAGAAGTATTCCGGTTTATGTTAGGCCACAACAGAGCAGTGGAGCCACAAGCCTGCCCAGCAACACCTGCCACCACCTATCCAGAACCCGGTAACCTCTCTCCCCACGTCATCACGTTTACGTATGAACATTCTGGAATAAACAGTGGCTAGATGACATCACCTCTTCTTGATATTACAATACATTACCCCGGAATAACAGATTCCAGCTGCAAAGTAGAAATTCATTGCATCCCTTGTTTTCTGCTGTAAGAGACGTAATGATGTTGACCGGGGTCAGATTTGAGAGGGAAGAAAGGTGAGAGCTGTCGTGACAGGAAGCAGAAGATTTGAGTCTAGGATGAGGTCTTGGTATCAAAGTGGAGAGCTGTACAGTGTGTTTTCCCCATAAGGGGTTGAACAATGTTAGTTTGGAGAGGGGGCATAATGGAGGGAGTAGTGGGAAGAATCAACAAGAGAAGTCCAAGGGTCAAGCCGTAGGGTACATTAACTCAGGTCCTGCTCTAAGGCAGGGGAGGAGTGGCTGGCCCACTCTGAATGCGCTGACTGTATGGTCGGCCCCAGGGCTGACCAAGCCAGTCATACGCCATCTCCCTTTTCTCCATGTAGTCTGCATGCAGCCTACATGGAGAAAATGGCCTCCCCATAGATGCCTGTGTGGCCGGAGTCCCAACCAACCAATTGGCTGAGGGGAGGGAGGCTGCCTGCTTCCTGTGTGGAGCAAAGAAGCAGTGACGACGCAGGACCGGACTGGGCCAGTGAAGGTAAGTTAACTTTTTAAAAAATGTATTTAAAATTAAACTCCCCTCCCCCGCGCGACCCCCCGCACTCCCACCCGCGAGTCATGCCGGCCGCGACTGTCGGAAGGAACACCTGTTGTAATGAAGTAATACACAGTGGCGTAGAGATGATACAGTAGAGTTGGATTTATTGAGTACAAGGAAGTAAGTAAACCCCATCCAGCATCAAGCCCTGCAGTCGCCAACTGACAAACTGCTTACAATCTCTTTCACAAGATGCAGGTTCCACGTTCTAGGCAGCGTAGCCTAGTAACAGCGATGACATTCTACAGATACCAAGAAGTAGGAACACTACACCTGTCTCTTGTCAGATGCCTCGAAACAGAAAGTAAGAGTGAGTTTATATAAGTTACTCTGAACGTACACAGCTTCCTGCCAGTGTTTTACATTTTGTAGATGGCTGCGTCCACCAATGCCACAACATGCCCATTCTTCACAGTTGTTAAAACATAAAGTCATGTTTGCATTATTTTTTGTATAGGTAGAAGTCTTCCTCCAAATTCTTCACTTAGAATAAAAAGCATTTGCCTGTATTTCGATACAATAAGCAAATATTTAAAAACAAGTAACAATGATGCTTTGAACATTTTAAGAAGCCTGATATGCGTCTTGCTTGACTAGTGTTCGAAATGCCCTTTCTGCAGGGTCACCCCCAAACATTTTGCCTTCCTCCTTCACTTTTTGCTGAATTCGTTTATGTTGGCTTTAGGATTCTGGGCACTCTAGTACTGCTAACCAGTGCCAAAGTGCATATGCTCTGCACTCAAAACATGGTAATCTTGGCTCATCCCCAATTGGCATATTTAATTTACTTATAACTTCCTAGAAACGTGCACTATATGTGCCCAGGGCCTGTAAATTAAATGCTAATAGTGGGCCCGCAGCCCTGATTGTGCCACTCACGTCAGTAGCCCTTTCAACATGTCTCAGGCCTGCCACTGCAGAGCCTGTGTGTGCAGGTTTAAACTACCATTTCAACCTGGCAATTTAACCTACTTGCCAGGTGCAAACCTTCTCTTTTATTACATGCAAGTCACCCCTAAGGTAGGCCCTAGGCAGCCCTTTGGACAGGGTGCAGTGAATTTAAAAGGTAGGACATGTACCTTTGAGTTTTACATGTCCTGGTAGTGAAAAACTGCCACATTCGCTTTTTACTACTACAAGGCTTATCTCTACATTAGGTTAACATTGGGATTGATTTAAAAAAAATGTTAAGGGCCGTTTCCAATTGGGAAAAGCTAGAGATTCTGAGTTTGGTGTCTCAGGACTCACAATTTAAAATCACAAATTATGGTGAAGTCGGATTTTGAATTGTAAGTCTGAAAAAGCCACTTTAGTGCGTTGCCATTTTCTTACTTTAACAATTCTGTGCCTCTGCCTGTCTCTGAATACACGTCTGGGTTGAGTGACAGCTGGGCTTTTAGTGCATTCCCTCTAAACAGTCACACAAAGGGATAAGGGGTGTGACATTTGCATCCTGATGGTCCATCGCCATGTTGATGGGCCTTCCTGAGGTAGGTTGGGAGCGAGGAGCCGAACAGGGCTGTGCATGCCCCCACACAAAGAGCTGCATACCCCGCTGTAGTGAGTCTGGAGCCAGGGCAGGACAAACAGGGACCTTGTGATCCTTAAAGGCCTCTTTGAAGTCTCCCCTACTTCTAAGACACATTTGGGTATAAGTGCTGGACCCCTGACACTACCAAGTCAGAACTTTGCTGTAACGAAGGGAATTCTGCGTGGAAGAAGAGATGCTATGCTGTAGGAGGGACTGCCACTTTGCTACCTGCATTCCATGTTTTGGCCTGCTGCCTGCTGATTGCTGTGTTGTAGGACGGACTGCCACTTTGCTACCTTCTCTGCTGCTTCTTGCCTGGGAGTGAGAGGGACTAAGCCTGCTCTCAACAGCCCTGAACTAAAGTTTCTCCAAGGGCTTGTTGCTTGCCTCCTGTTCTCTGAAGTCTCAGGTCACAAAATACTTTTTGCAACTTTGATGGTGCTGCCGGACTTTGCCATCTGTGAGTCCTACCCTTGCCCGAGGTGCCCTCTCCAGTCCTGGGCCTCAGAAGTGGATAATGCAGGCATTTCTGTAAAAAACGACGCAGTGACCCCATTGCACCGATCAGAACCAATGCAGTGCCCTCCGACACCGACGCAGTGCCGATTCGACGATGATGCAAGTCCCGAATGCGAGGTTCAACGACGATGCAACGCCAATCCTTGGACACCGACTACACTGACTACTTGAATAGGAACCGACGCATAGAGTCTTTGACGTCAACGCTTGCTCCATACAAAGGTACTTTTACAGCGGGCCCTGCATGGGTCCTGTAGCCAGAGCGCTCTCAATCGCGGTCGGGTTGAACTTTGGATTCACGCCTATCTAGTGTGACCTCAAGTAACCTTTTAGCGCTATTGACTTCTAAACACTGTTTTTGGATTTAATCTTTAAAAATCAATATGTCATGTTCTACTTATTGGATCTTTTTCGTTTTGATCTTGTTTTACTCAGATAAATATTCTCTATTATTCTGGTGTGGAGTCGTTTTGTGGTGTTGCCACTGTTTTACTGTAATTAAAGGGTGCACAAATACTTTACACATTGCCTCTTAAGTTAAGTCTGACTGCTCTGTGCCAAGCTACTAAAGGGTAAGCTCAGGTTAAATTAGGGTGTGTATCTGACTTACCCTGACTAAGATTGTGCCTCCTGCTTGCACAGGGTGTAGACTCTGCCAAACAGAAACCTCAATTTCTAAAATTGATGATCAGCGGTGAGGATAGGACTTGGGTTTGTGCAGTACCTTTCAGTAATTTGGTGTATACTACTATCCACATCTAGACCAATTCGAATCAATTGTCTCTGATCCCCAGTGGCATTTTTTCCTACTTTCTTCAATTGGCAATATTTTGATTTTTCAATGCTCCCTAATTGACATTTTTGCTTTTTCCTAACATCATGTCTCTGATTGGTGGTTCTGCATCTACACCTGCAAAAATGGAGTTTGAGCTGGTCAAAATTGAGTGTTACACTGTGGCCCAGCTCAAGGATTTCTGCAAGGATTTTGGGCTTCCTGTAATGATCACCACCAGGAAGGTGGAGCTGAGAGCCTGGCCTAAAGTCAATGCTGTGTTAGATGGAACCCCAGAGGAGGGTGTGGAAGATCTGTATGAGGAGGATGATTTGGACCAGAGTCTGAGAGGAGGCCTTAGGCTGCTATCTGTGGAGGAAGAGGGCAACTTATTTCCAGGAATGGGCATTCCTTTCAAAGCAGGGACCAGTGTGTTATCCAAATGCCTGTCCCCAGAGAAGCTGGAGGATAGGAGGGAGGAGAGAAAGTGTATATTGGAGCTGGCTAACGTCAAATTGGAGAAGGAGAGGAGAAAAGGCTAGCCTTGGAGATGGAGGAAAGTCAAAAGAGAATGACTATGGAGAGAAAAAAGATGATGTTTACTCAGGAGTTAAGCATGAGAGAGCTGGACATCAAAGCCAGGCAAGTGGAGTCCAGCAGTGATGGTGGCAGCATTTCTCCTGTGCCTTCTGACAGGAAGATCCACATATCCAAGGGCTTGACGTCTGATTTTGTGGCGGGAGACGGCATAGACAGATGGTTTGAGGCCTATGAAATTGCACTCCAAATGCACAAGGTCCCTGAGGCACATGGGGGGGCTAGTCTTTGGAGACATATCCCCTATGAGGGGAGGGATACTCTACTGGCCCTAGAAGGGAGTGACAGAATGAGGTATCCCCCCATGAAGGAGGCCATAATCAGGAAGTTTGGTTTGAGCCCAGAGAAATGCAGACGGTTATTCAGGGATAGTCAGAAGATTTCCCAAAAGACCCGGATGGATTGGGTGGATTCTTTTTTAAAGGCACTAGATGGTTGGGTGAAGGACAGTGAGGTAAAAGATTATCTAGGGCTGTATAATTTGTTTGCAACAGAGCATATGTTCAGTCTTTGCTTTCCAGATCTGTGACAACACCTTGTTGACAGGAAGCTCATTAGCCCCAGAGAGCTTACTAAGGAGGTGGCCTGCTGGATCAGCACCAGGGTCCAAAGGAAGGTACCTGGGATTGAACCCAAGAAGGGTTGGTTCAGGCTCCCCCCCAGCAGAGTGAGGGAGAATTCAAGGGAGACACAGACAGATCTCAGGGTAAGGGTTCCCAAGCCCCTTCTGAGAAACAGGGAGGAGGTTCTGGTGGGTGGTGTCTTCGGGTACCCCATTTCCAACCCCACTGCTTTGAGTGTTTCTAGCTAGGACTCAAGCAGGGGGACTCTGCCTGCTCCAAGAAACCACCCTCTAGTGGTACCTCTACAGGGGTGACCAATGTGGCAGCGCATAGACCATGCAGTGATCTCCCTGACTGGAGAGGTGGACTCAGAGGGTGAGTTGATGATCCCTGAGGGTGGGAGTCGTCACTACCACTAGGTGATAGTGGAGGGGGTCCCAGGACTGCTCTGAGGGACACCGGGGCTAGTCAGACCATGGTTGTAGAAAGGTTAGTTTCCCCAGAGCAGGAAACTGGCCAGGTGTGTAGGGTAGCTTCAGCCCATGGGCAGGACTTCTTTCGCCCTATGGCCCTGGTATCCCTGGAGTGGGGAGGTGACCCAGAGGAGGGTCATAGTTAGTTCCCAGATGCCCATAGACTGCATTCTGGGGAATGAGTTGCCTCCGGCGTCAGGGGAATTGTGAGGGGCGGCCACCACAGACACCCTAAAGGTTTAGATTTCTGTGGTACCCCTCCCAAGTGTAGGGTACAGGACCCCAGAGGGAGGAACAGGGCAAGTAAGAGACACCCGTTTCCTGTTTAGCCTCAGGGTGCAAACCCTATGCTGAGTGACCAGTCTCAGGATACCACCCCTGAACTGGTGGGAGGTGATTTGGAAAAAGTGTGCAAGGCACCTGGTGCTACTGTCCCCCACTTTGAGAAATCACAGATGTTAGTGACCCCTGGAATGGCCTGCGGCCTGGGGCCTGGCTCTGGACACTGACAGCTGTCAGTGGCCTCTGTTGTTCCTTGTGGTCAGAGTTTTCCCTGGGTTTGGAACATAAGTCAGACCCAAGGGGTGGATTGGGCCACATCACACTGTTAGCCCTGGTGGCACTGTCTGCCTACTGGGATGCATCTGTGAGCAAAGCAAGGTTAGGTGCTGCACAGATGGGGCCCATAAGTGAGGAGAAGAGTTCCCCATGGTTCGGTTCAGTGGGCCCAAGAGTATAGACAGAGGGATCCAACTGGGTTCAGAGAGGCATAGAGCAGGCAAATGCAGTAGTTGAGCCATTGTCCATGTTCTATTACCCTAAGCAGGGAAGTCCATCAAGGTATTGATTAGTCTACCCTGGCTTTAGGCTGGAGGGAGGTTGTGTGGGAAATGGCCCTTTCTTCAGGGTCACCCCCAAACATTTTGTCTTCCTACTTCACTTTTTGCTGAATTCATTTTTGTTGACTTTAGGATTCTGGGCACTTTACTACTGCTAACCAGTGCCAAAGTTCAAATGCTCTGTACTCAAAACATGGTCATTTTGGCTTATCCCCAATTGGCATATTTAATTTACTTATAAGTCCCTAGTAACATGCATTATATTTGCCCAGGGCCTGTAAATAAAATGCTAATAGTGGGCCTGCAGCCCTGATTGTGCCACCCACGTCAGTAGCCCTTTCAACATGTCTTAGACCTGCCACTGCAGAGCCTGTGTGTGCAGGTTTAAATTGCCATTTCAATCTGGCAATTTAATCTACTTGCCAGGCGCAAACCTTCCCTTTTATTACGTATAAGTCACCCCTAAGGTACGCTCTAGGCAGCCTTATAGGCAGGGTGCAATGTATTTAAAAGGTAGGACATGTCCTTTTGAGTTTTACATGTCCTGGTATTGAAAAACTGCTAAATTCATTTTTCACTACTGCAAGGCTTATCTCTTCCATAGGTTAACATTGGGATTGCCTGAAACCATATTTTAAGTGTAATTTCCAATTGGAAAAAGATAGAGATTTGGAGTTTGGCATCTCTGGACTCACAATTTAAAATCACAACTTATGGTGGTCGGATTTTAAATTGTGCGTCTGAAAATGCCACCTTCAGTTAGTTGGCATTTTTTTACTTCAACCATTCTGTGTCTCTGCCTGTCTCTGAATATACGTCTGGGTTGGGTGACAGCTGTGCTTTGTGCATTTCCTCTAGACAGTTACACAAAGGGAGAAGGGGTGTGACATTTGTATCCTGATGGCCCATCACCAGGCTGATGGGCTTTCCTGATTGGGAGTGAGAAGCTGCCACTTGCACCTGAATAAGGCTGTGCCTGTCCCCACACAAAGAGCTGCATGCCCCTCTGTAGTGAATCTGGAGCCAGCGCAGGAAAGGCAGGGACCTTGTGATCTTCAAAGGCCTCTTTGAAGTCTCTACCACTTCAAAGGCACATTTGGGTATAAGTAATGGACCCCTGACACCACCAAATCAGAACTTTGCTGGAATGAAGGACATTCTTTCTGGAAAAACAGCTGCTGTGCTGTAGGAGGGACTGCCACTTTGCTACCTACATTACTGTGTTGGCCTGCTGCCAGCTGATTGCTGTGCTGTAGGAGGGACTGCCACTTTGCTACCCGCTCTGCTGTGTTGGCCTGCTGCCTACTGCTTCTTTCCTGAGAGTGAGAGGGACTGGGCCTGCTCTCTACAACCCTGAACCCAAGCTTCTCCAAGGGCTTGTTGCTTGCCTCCTGTTCTCTGAAGTCTCACTCTGCTGGTGCTGCTAGACTCTGTCATCTGTGAATCCTGCCTGAGTCGCCCCCTCCCGTCCTGGCCCTCAGAAGTGGCCCCTTTGCACCGATCAGAACCAACACAGTGCCCTCCAACGCTGATGCAGTGCTGATTCAACAACGACGTGGGTCTCGATGGTGAGGTTGGACGATAACGCAGCACCGATCCTTTGACACCGACTGCGAGGCTCAACTCCAATGCATTGGCCCGACTGAGTGAATCAGAACCGATGAATTGAGTCTTCGCTAGCTCCATACAAAGGTACTTTTGCAGCAGGCCCTGCGTGGGTCCTATAGCCGGACTGGCCTCCATCGCGATCGGCCTGAACTTTGGATTTACATCAGTCTAGTGCGATCTCAAGTAACCTTTTGCCACTATTGACTTCTAAGCACTGTCTTTAAAAATTCATAGCTCAAGTTCTACTTATTGGATTTTTGTCGTTTTGGTCTTGTTTTTCTCAAATAAATATTCTCTGTTTTACAAAACTGATGTGGAGTCCATTTGTGGTGTTTTTACTGTGTTACTCTGATTAAAATGCACACAAATACTTTACACATTGCCTCTTAAGTTAAGCCTGATGCTCTGTGCCAAGCTACAAGAGGGTGAGCACAGGCTAGTTTAGGGTGTGTATTTGACTTACCATGACTAGGACTGTGACTCCTTCTTGAACAGGGTGTATACTCTGCCAACCAGAAACCTCAATTTCTAACAACTAGTTATTAGCAAAACCTCATTATAATAATGCATGGCACGTCATACAGTCTTGCACCACACTACATGGGCAGCACAAGTAAGTCAGTCTCAAATCAGCACTCACATATTCTCTCAGGGCATGGAAATAGTTCTCTGCCCACCTAGCCACCTCTATGGAACCCTAAGAAGACTGCACTTTTAAGAACAGCCGCAATAAATCAATCAATCATTTGTAAAGCGCAGCACTGTCACCCCTTAACGGTATATCGGCGCTGAGGGTGCCAAGGTCTGATGTGGGGGGGGGGGAGGCGTCTTGAGGGCAGGTGCAAGTTCAATTGGTGGTTGACGTAGGATGGGGAGCCAGTGGATGTTTCTGAGGTGAGGAGTAATCTGGGTCAGTTTGGGGAAGTCCAGGATGAGTCTGGCTGCAGCATTCTGCTTGGTCAGGCAGGGACTGCAAACCTTTCTGTGCTGAGAGCTACTTATGTTCAATGAAACGCCTTCAAAGCTACTGATATTATTAGAATTGTATAATTTTAATGTTGTCATATGTATATTAATTTAACCAAGCAAAATCTTTCTAATGTAATAAGCTGGGCTGCACACAGGTGAGCTACTCAGAGGTAGCTGGAGAGCTACATTAGCTCACTAGCTACTGGTTGGAGACCTCTTGCTCTGGAGTCCTCTGAGGAGCTGGATGGAGATTCCAGTATAGAGAGCATTGTAATAGTTGAGGTGGCTGGTGATGAGGGCCTGTGTGACGGTTATTCCGGTATTGATTGGAATCCATCTGTAGATTCTGCAGAGCATGCGAAGGGTGTGGAAGCAGGAGGAGGCAACTGCGTTGACTTGTTGTTTCATGTTTAGTTGGCTGTCAAGGATGATGCCAAGGTTGCATGCATGGTTAGTTGGTGTGGTTGTAGGTCTGAGTTCTGCTAGCCACCAGCTGTGGTCCAATGAAGAGGTCTTCTTCCTGAAGATCAGCACTTCTGTTTTGTCGGAGTTGAGCTTGAGGAAGTTGTCTGTCATCCATCTGGCTACATTGGTCATGGCATTGCAGAAGTTGGTTTTAGAGTTGGAGGGGTCCTCAGTGAGTGAGAGGATTAGTTCAGTGTCGTCTGCGTAGGAGATTATGTTGAATCCATGGGATCTGACGTCTGCGAGGGGGGTCATGTAGATGTTGAACAGGGTGGGGTTGAGGGATGATCCTTGTTGTACGCCACCTTATGATGTTCTTGGGTGCGGAGGTGAAGGGAGGCAGTCAGATGGTCTGTGTGAATCCTGTAAGGAAGGAGGCGATCCACTTGAGGGTGTTTTGCTGTATGCCGATGTTGTAGTGTTTGTCAGTGAGGGTGTGATGGGAGACGGTGTCGATTGCAACAGAGAGGTCGAGGAGGATCAGGGCCACAGTTTCTCCACAGTCGAGGAGAGTTCTGATGTCATCTGTGGCAGCGATCAGTGTGGTCTCAGTACTGTGGTTGGCACGGAATCTTGATTGTGAGGTGCAGAGGAGGTGGTTGTGGTCCAGGTATTCGGTGAGCTGTTGGTTGATGGCTTTCTTGAGTACTTTGGCTGGGTAGGGGAGCATGGAGATCGGTCAGCAGTTTTTTAGGTTACTGGGGTCGGCAGAGGGTTTCTTTAGGAGGGGTCTAACCTCTGGTATTTGCATCTTTCTGGGAAGGTTTCTGTGGAGATAAAGGTGTTGAGGATGCTGGTGAGCTCCGTGCTGATTGGGTTGATCCCGAAGTTGAAAAGATGGTGGGGGCAGGGGTCAGTGGGCACCCTGGAGTGCAAGGATGACATGATGACTGTGGTGGTCTGAGTGGTAAGTGTTTACCAGGTGGTGATTGTTCGACTGGTGTTTGCTAGGTGGTTGACATTGTTGAGGCTGACAGAGGTGGACTGGGGGTCAAAGTTGTTGTAGATGCGATTTTGCTGTGGAAGAGTCCGAGAGGGTGTCGCAGAGTTCTTAAGAGGGGTGGATGGTGTTCTCTGTGGCTGTCGGGTCAGAGAATTCCTTGACTATTTTGAAGAGTTCCGTCATGTGGTTGGCCGCTGTATCAATGTGGGCAGTGATGACTGCTCTCTTGGCTTCCTTGAGGCGCAGGTGGTTCAAGTTCTATTATATTATGTAACTGTAGGAAAGTGGGTTTCTGTTGCAGTAACACCCCCACACTTTTTGCCAGATTTCTGATGCACTTTTACTGAGTGTGCTCTGGGTCCCTGCCAATCAGGTTCCCAGGGCCTGTGTTCTTTCCCAAAACTGTATCTTTGTTTCCACAATTGGCACACCTCTGGGCCACATGTAAGTCACTTGTAAAAGGTACCCGTGGCACCACAGGCCTTGTGGCCAGAGTAGGGCCTCTGAGGTCTGCAGCGTGTATTTTGCCTCATTCAAAGACCCCTCACCTCAACAACCACACACTGCCATCGCAGGTTGCACGTTTTGGCGCAATCCAAACTGAAGAGTCGACATTGCTCACATCCCTGTGTGCAATGCCCACTAACACTGCCTGTGGCATGGGTAAGTCACTCCTCTAGCAGGCCTTAGAGCCCTAAGGCACAGTGCACTATACTACAAGTGAGGGCATAGTTGCATGAGCAATATGCCCCTACAGTGTCTGTGCCATTCACAGACATTGTAAGCTCAGTGAAGCCATTTTAGTACATGGGCTGAGAGGTTGTCATTACGAACTCCACAGCTCCATGATGGCCTTACCGAAAACTGGGACGTTTGGTACCAAACTTCTCAGCATAATAAACCCACACCGATGCCAGTGTTGGATTTAATATACAATGCACTCAAAGGGCATCTTAGAGATGCCCCCTTAAAAACGACCAGCTTTTAGTGTATTCTCTGACTGGTCCCCACCAGCCAGCCACCACCTGACAGGTTTCTAACCTCATGGGGTGAGAGTCTTTGTGCTCTCAGAGGTCAGGGACAAAGCCTGCTCTGGGTGGAGATGCTTCACACCTCCCCCTGTCAGAAACACCCACACTTAGCGATGAGCCTGAAAGGCTCTCACCTTGTGATGTGCTGATTGGGGCAGCTCCAACTAGTGGAGGTGCCCACCCCCCTGCCCAGGCCCCACTTTTGGTGGCAGGACAGGAGGGAAAATTAGTAAGCAGAGTAGGAGTGTCCTCCTCAGACTGGCACACCCCTAGGGTCGCCAGGAGCTGAGGTGAACCCCTCTCTTAGAAATTCTCCATCTTGAATTGGAGAATTAGGCCTAATAGGAACAGGGATGTGCCCCTCTCCCCAAAGGGAGGATGCACCCAAAGGGTGTAGTCGCCCTAGGGAACAGTAGCCATTGGCTACTGCCCCCGACCTCAGTAACGTCCTTACATTTAGTATTTAAGGGCTCCCCTGAACCTTGTTCCTCAGATTCGATGATACCAAAGAAGAAGAGGGACCAGGACCACTGCTGGACCAGGAACTGAACTGCTGCAGACCGAACCCTGCAAGAACCCTGTCACCTGCACCTGGTTAGACCACTAGACCTGCTGTCCTTACAGAAACCTTTCCCGGCCTCTAAGAAACCCCAGAGACCCTGCAACCTTCGCCAAAGTGCCAAGAACCTCACTCCGGACTAGAGGCTCTAGTCCCCGACATACGTCGCTACAAGTACCACCACAGGGAGGTCCGACATTTGTATCAACACGACTCCCTACTACAAGAAAACCCCTAGAACCACCGCAGTTGAGGACCGACACTCCTGTCGATGAGACTCACTGCTACCTGAGACCTCCAAAGGCTTCAGGGGAAGAGGACCGACACTTGTGCCGCCACGACTCTGCCCTGTCGGAAGTAAGCCCCACAGCCGGACGGCATCCGCAACCTCGATGGATCCTCCCAGCCACACAACCATAGCTGTTCACAGTCCCTTGTCTGAGAGTTCGTACCCTCCTGCAAGTGGCCCTGTCAGCCTCCTCCTGAACAACATGCCCAACCGCGACTGCCCCTGGACAGTCTGACGATGGTGGAAAACCATCCAATCTACAGCTACCGACCGCCAGCGACCACAATGGAACTTGTGTTGGCCGCCTACTGAAACCAATCTCTCTCATTGCCCACCGCCAACTACGAGGGTAAATATCATTGCTGGTATCGACTGCCTCAGTGCTGATGCTGAATTCTGCACCTTTTGAGTGGTCACAGCCACTCACGACTGACACTGTGCTCAGAGGTGGCCTGTATACAAAGTATCTTCTACTAGAACAAAACGTATTTCATGTCCGTGAAAAGTATTGGTTGATGCTATGCAAATCTATTGCCAAGAACATTGAAATTATTGCATGATTGGAAGTCCATTTGTCTGTAACTGAGTTCACTTGGTTCCTAAAATAAAAGTAAATAAAGTAATATCTTTACAACCATTGGCCTAGAGCTAAGTAATTGAGTGTTTGTTCCTTCCTTGTATGAGTATGTACAACAAATGCATTCACACTACCCTCTGATAAGCCTAACTGCTCAGCCCAGCTACCACTAAATTGAGAGTTAGGTATTATCTAGTTTAACCTCTGCCATACCTTTGGAGACTCACTGGACTCTAAGGACACTATACCTTTTTTTGGTATAATATATAGAGAGCCGTCTTCCTACAGTAAATTGTCCCTTGATGACAAGTTAAGCCAGTGACTAATCTGCTGTCTCTTCTTCAATGACTATCTTCTTCAATGACTAATGCTGGCATGGTGTTGCAGTAGGTTGAATGCATGCACCTGTAGCCCACTGTGAACTACAGGCCATGAGTTTGAATCCAGAATACCTGGCTTAGGCTTCTATCCATCAAGGTCAGTAAACTGAGCACTGTGAAATTGGGTAATATTAACACCTGTCATTACACTGGTCTTGGAAATGGCAGAAATGCAGCATGAAATTATTATTATTATAAATGTATAAATAGAAATTAGATGTGACTCACTGCAAAAGTTCTTGCACAGTCAGGGGCTGTAGCATGAATGTGTGCGCTCATACAGGCAGTGGCGGCTCCTCCGCTTAGGCGGAGGAGTGGCGCCCCACTGAGGAATTCAAAACGGATAAATAAAATTATAATGCTGCAACGTTATTCTCATTTTAGTTAACCGTACTGGCTTCGTTGAATGGGGGGCGAGGCTGGGCTGTTTAGAGCTGGGGGAGGAGTGGTAGGCACTTCCTAAGTACGCATGACATTTTGGCTGGCCCTACAGTCATGCACACTTTGCATGTTCTCCACCCAGGCTGCATTAAGGCCTGGGTGGAGAACATGCACAGCCTCCCAGTCCCTGTCTGAGCGCTGAACCACGGCGCTGAGACCAATCGCAACGCTGCTGTAAGGCAACGTTGTGATTGGTCAGGGGAGTCTGGGAGGCTGTGTGCTATCTGGTTACTGCTGCCCAGGAGAAGAGAAGAGGGCGGGGAGAGGCGGCGGCAGGCTGGCCGTATCCAGGTAAGTGTTTTTTTAAAATTCTCTCCGCTCCCCCGCACCGCCTGCCCCCGCAGCCCCATTTGGTAACAGCCACTACTGCACACAGGGTGCAGCTGTGTGACTGCGGATGGTGCAGAGGAGAAATAATGGTTGCCTCTGTCAGTTTCAAAGCTACGTTGCCTGCAGCTCAGGTACTAACTCAGAGAAATTCTGATTTAAATCTGTGTGCTTCAGACAGTGCAATCGCACAAATTCATGTGGACATCTGTGCCATGGGCAAGCGCGCATTTCAAAATAGGGTCTCATGTTTTACAGCTATAGTAATGAAGACTGAACATGTGCAATCCTTTTTACATCCATTGCATATATTCAAGCCGACGGATGGCAGACACACAAATCGCAATTGTATGTATATGCAGGGGGTGACATTGTTTATTTATTACTTGCTAGGACACATCCCAGTAAATTGCGGTTATTAGTATGACTAATATCAATGGTATGCAAAGTACTCACTTTGAAAGGATGAAAAGCATTACCTGCCCTTCATGATTCAAAACTATCCACCTTTGCACCCATACAGCTACCGCACATACATAATCAATAGGGCAAGATTAGATAATACTTTGATTAATATGGAAAAATGTCTGGCTGAATGGGACGGAATGAAATAACATTCCCATTTATTTTAAATTTCTTGCTGTACTGCTGTTCCAATGTCATTCCATCTAGAGGCTGATGCATTTTAATTTTCTACTGCGCATTAGAAAACAGAATAGTCTCCGGGTTTGTTACTTAGGTGTGAGTTAATCTGATACTTTACTGCTGTGCAATAATTGGCTCTTGCTTTTCATTCCCAATGCGTTTAACAATAGAGCCTACTCATTCTCTCAGTTCTGCAGCCAGCGGTTGAAGGATGTGTTTGTAGGAGCTCTCCCACTGCACAGAGAGAATGTGTGCCTCCGGCATTTTAATACCTCTGATTCCCACAGGAATCACAGATCAGAGGAAATGTAGGCTTCTAAACACCTAATGTGCTTTCAAGTTGATCACAGACTCTCTTCACAGATTCCTTTCTTTTCCACATCTGTTCCCATACTTATATCTCAAACCTTATTTTGTTCCTGCTTAGTTTAGTGTTCCTTTGATATCTTAGAGTTTTCTCTCAGGGCAAGCATATCATTCTGAATAGGATATTGCTCTGGCACTGTAAAGTGTTAAAATCCATCCACATTTGTTCTTAGGGTAAAAAGATTAGGGGCCTAATTTAGGGTTTGAGGGACAGAGTAGCATCCATCGATATGGTGGAGGGCATTTTCTTGGCCAACCTGACGGAACTCCATACACCAAATTTAGAGATGACTGCTGGCTCAGCAGTCATAGCTGTACATTGACCAGAAACGCCATCATGGTGATTCCATTCAATTTACTTAAAGCTTAGTGGATGGCTGCTGTAGGTTTTAAGGCCATCTAACAAACATTTTACATTTTTTTTATTGTTTAGAAATTAACTGCCAAAGTGGGAGTTTCTGAAAAACAAAAAAAAAACTTAATGACCCCCACAACTTGGGAACTGTCTCCCAGGGTGTAGGGATCATTATATGGATTTTTTTTCCTGTCCCTTTTCCTGGCGGTGACGTACATGAAATAAGACATCACACTGTTCACCCTAAATAGGGCTGGTGTTGTAATGTCCTTCCTCACACAGCCCATACTCAAATGGACCATCGGAGGAAATATTCCATTGAGAGAGCCAACAGGTGCTTCCTCGATGTAATACTTAAGGTCCGCCTATCTCTACATTTGGTGAGCAGACAGAGGGTTTGATGGGCAGGGTACTTTGTCACATTTGCGATGGAGTACCCTGCCCGGCAAACTCTTATTGAGGCTCTAAATGCCTAATAATTGCTTGTAAATCTAGAATGTGTGGAATGCACATACACATGCCTATGGGTAAATCTCTATACCAGTTTATAAAAAAATTCTGAAAAGAATGACAATATTCAATAGAGTAAGTATGTGGTGATCTTTGTAAATATATTATGAGAGTGCAGGCTAGATATATTGCATGGCTAGATGAGAGTAAATGCAACAGATTGCGTGAAAATGCTGTCTCCCATATAGTGATTAAAATTAAATCAAATGTGCTGCTTTGATATGCTTTGCAGCGTATTGTTTGGGCCATTATTGTTAAAAGAAATAGAGATGTGAAATTGTCCTTGGTTCTCATTTGTATACTGCAGAATTGTGTGCATTTTCACTCTGGATAAATGCAGCCTGATTTTCAAATACACTTTTTTTTCTTCTCAATTTTTTAGGTTTTTGCAGAAATTCCTCTTTTCCCTATACCCAGGTTTGGAGGTGGTCAATTCCCCTTCCCACCCAGGAAAGGAAATTACTCCATCCATTTGCTGGAGTAAAACAGCAACCATTTCCTCTGTGGGAATAGGTAGATTGGAGTTTGTGAATGTCAACAAACACACAAGATTATGGAGCGCCACAAATATTTATGCCCCCATTATTCACCCTCTGTGTGCATCAAGTAATGCAAATTTCTCCTCACTAGTGTCATGGAGAACTCTGCACCAGGAAAAACCATTTACACCAGTTGTGAGCATTTCTGTGAATTCCTGGCAGGTGTAAATGCAGTAATGTTCTGGCGTTTAACGTATGTTTCTGGCCAAACATGGCTTGTGAATTGGGCTCTGTGTTTAGTATGCAAGACACAAATGCAACATACCTACAGGCCACAAACATAAAACCACTGTGCAATCACTGATAACTGAATTCTATAATGAAGAGTATACAGATAACATGTAAGTGAAACTACGCTTATTGTTTTATAGTGAATGGAACTGAAAAATGCCACAAGGGGCCACATAAACACAAAATAATCACAGATGAATAAACATGGTCTGAAACCACGAATTAGGTGCTGCTGAAATGTCCTCATCTAGTAGATTTCACAAAACCGATGTGCACATGCATATTCATATGTAACCATGTGGTAATCAGGATTTAAGTAGAATTCAGAATTGCTGTATGGGACGAAGAAGGCAAGGCCCGACTTGCGAACCAAAATCAGCCCTGGTAAAAAATGTTCAAACCAGTACTGCTCCCTTCCTCTCTGCGCCCTAATCTCTCTTTCCATACATCTATTCAATCTCTTTCTTCTCCCTATTGGATCTCTCTCTCCATCCCTCTCTCGCTCTCTTCTCACTCTTTCTCTCTCTTAAAGCTAACTGCACCTGATGCAATTTAATCTCAGGGAGATGGGGCAAGTGACAGAGGGCCAGATGTACGACCCTAAATTGCATGCGCAAACGGGTTAGCGACCCGTTTGCACATGCAAAAACTAATAGTGCCATGTACAATTCCTATTTAGCGAGTCACAATTTTTTTGCGACTCGCTATTAGGAAGGGGCGTTTCAAGGGCGTCCCTTCCTAATAGCGACTCTCTACCCCATGTATGAATGTTTTGCAACCGTAATTGCGGTTGCAAAACACTCGCAATATACCGCCCTCTTCAAGAGGGTGGTAATGCACTCGCAAATGGTAAGGGGTCCCCAAGGGACCCCTTCCCCTTTGCAAATGCAGGGGGAAATATTTTTTAGGGGCAGGCAGTGGTCCCTGGGACCACTGCCTGCGAAAACATTTCATAAAGGAAAACGAGCTGCATTTGATAAAAAAAAAAACTGCTTTATTTAAAAGCAGTGGCAGACATGGAGGTCTGCTGAGCCCAGCAGGCCACCATCCCTGGGAGGGCCAGCCATTCCCATTGGGGAGAGCCACTGTTGCATGACATTTCTGTGAAATGGATCACCAAGTGAGTGAATTGCACTTCCAGGTGATTGAAACTGCACAACCAAGAATGGACCCGGATAATTAATCTGTAAAAGCTTCTGATTCAGTTCAATGGTCATGGGATCTACTATTTCTTGTTGTTGTGTCACTTCAAAGAGCGGTAAATTGCTTCCTGGGTGAACTGCAGACACAGTGGTGCAGAAAAAAGGAGGCCACATGAGGAGGCTTTAAAGAGTTGATCAAATACCCGATGAAGAGAAGTTTGTCATGAATCTTCTAATTACCGAACTGCTCCTGCTTGAGGTGCTTGAGCACCATCAGCTGCTTTGCAGGCTTTTTGCACAGTGTCCATAGGAATGTTTAGCAGAAAATTAGTGTTAAATTCTGGTCTTCATGGGGCCCCTATGCTCATGGAGCCCTAGGGCAACTGCCTAGCAGGCCCATGAGTTAAGACGGCACTGGGTCCAAAGCTCCCAAAATCCCTAAAGTGTCCCTGCTACATCTGACAGAGTGAAAGAGGTTTTGAAAATAGTAAAGCTGAGGAAGCAACACGCTCGACCAGCCCCAAATCTACTGCTGAATTTGCCTCAGCCACCGGAGTTTGAAGCCTGAGCTCAATGGATTTCTCTTCCTGCAACAGTGTTGCAATAGATGTTGTGCACTTGTTCAAACCCTATGCAGATCTCCACTGCATCTTGGCTTCTGTTGTGATTGAGTGTTTCTGTTTGCACCCTGCCTCAAGTAAATCACCAATCACCATGAGGTGAAAGTCATTTGCAGCAGGTGTACTATCATAAGGGATAACAGCTTGTTTTTGAGGGTAACAGGAAGCTCTGGCAGTGCTCTATGCTTTTTTAGGAACTTTAGGAGCCATTGTTCTAAAAAGCAGGAGCAACACCATGTAGGGGGCAGGAGAACGGCTCACAGCTCCAAGTGTGTCATAAAAAAGCCAAAAACGCTGGTCAGAAATTAATGTGAAATGTGACAAAGCACAAGAAGAAAGTCTGAGAAAAGGCCCCATCCACGTCTTCATACACTGGATAGACGTCTGTGCCTTTTAATGCAATTTCATGGCCAGCAATGAAAGGTTTAAGAGTGCACAGGCACAGCCAGTCAAACTGGTCGCCTATTCCAAATTTCCTCCTCTCTCTCTCATCGTTTCAATCGATCTATCTCAGACAAAGGTGAGCACAATGAATGAACAGTGAAGAAACACTTGTAGAATATGAAAGGTTTGAACCAGAGATCTAAAAGGAAGGTTTCAACAGAAGAGCTTATAGTTTTAAATACAGATATAATAAATCTTCAAGTATTTTTTTTTTTTAGCATTTTATTTATTTATTTTGTTGTGGAACTCCGACGGAGGTCCACAAAAATACACAAACAGATTAAAAAAGACATACTTTGCGTACAATACAAAATTCTTCCTTTATACATAGCTACCTCCTAAGGAAATCCTAATCGAACGTACTGTATGATGTGCAAATAGTGCAATAAATGCATGAAACAATCAAATATCCAACCATCAGGTGTTACGACATAAGAATAAAAATACTATTAAAAGTTACCTAATAAATAGTCAGAAATGTTTTAAAAAATTGGTATATCTTATAACAAACCATTTCATTTGGAGGAGACAAAACCAGTGAACGGGCCTCCTGGGAGGAGTGAATATTAAATTTGATAAAAAATGGCTTTAAAAACATATGCCTGGCCCTTTGCAGCTCCGAACACACAAATAAAACATGGTTAAGATCTTGGATTTGTAAATGACACAATTCACATATTCTCTTCTCTCTTGGTATTTTATACCAGATACCAGTAACTTATCTTAGGGTCAGCAAGTTAATTCTCAGTAGGAGTATCAGCCTTATAATCCCATGAGGAATATTCCAAGTTAAATAAGGCTGTGGTTTATTCCCCGGGGCACTCCCACAGACCACCTCATTACTGGACCTGGACTGACATAAAGCAGTATCTCTCACCAAACTGATAGAGGATACGGACTTCTTTAAAAGCTGCTTCAATACAAACTTTGGCATAGGAGAAGCGGAATTCAAGCTAAGACCAAATGTATCATTTGCATATACAAAGGACCTAAAGAACGTTGATTGATCTTTTAATATATCAAAGATCTTTATTCTCAAGGCAGCCCTAAGAGTGCCCTCCTCCCCCCAACACAGGGAGTTACCCCACCGCAAAACCGCTGCCAGAGATAGAGTAAAAGAAGAGACTAAACCAAATTCAAGACGTAGTACATGTGGGGCAGCCAGAAAGTTTAGGTTACAAATTTGATGCAGGATTCGTCCTTCAGCCTTATCAAAAGAGAGCCAGTGATTCATGTCCAATACCATATATTAATGACGGGGGTATTTTAACCTTGAAAACTGATAAAACATGGCCAAAATGGCGTCTCCCACAAGTTTTATAAAATCTATTTAATGCACTCGCCTGGGAGACAGCCTTGCTAACACAAAGTTTGATGTTCTCAAGGTCTCGCCCTGTTTTTGAAAAAACCTTCCCCAAATATAAATACGAATCAACCAATTCCAATTTTTCAGAACCAAGCATCCATTTTAGACATCTCTTTATTCTAAGCTCTTTCTTGCGGAAAACCAAAATCTTGCTATTAGCAATATTAATTTTCAAGAAGTGGGCTTCTGCATATTTGGTTGGGGCATCCAAACGATGTTGCAGTCCAATGGGCGTTAGATCGAATATTACCACATCATCCGCGTATAATAAGGAACCAACGGACATTGTACCAATTCTGGGTGCATCCCCCTCAATTGTACCAATTCTGGGTGCATCCCCCCTCACTGAGTTCAGGATGCCGGGGAGATCAGCAATGTACAAGGAAAACAAAAGCGGGGCCAGTAGACAGCCCTGCTTAAGCCCATTATATGTTCTGATCTTGCATGATAACCCCAGCGAACCTCCCATCAGAACTTGACACTAGGTATCCGTATGCAGTTCCATAATACGACCCAGAAGGTGATGTGGTATACCAAGATGGAAAAGCTTTCTCCACAGCGTTTGACGATCCACTTTATCAAACGCCGTGGAGAAGTCGATAAAAGCTGCATACACTGACATGCCTCGTGAGAAAACATATTTCTCTACAATGGTCTGAACGACCGCAATATTGTCCAGGGTGCCATGGTTCTTTCTGAAACCAGCTTGTTCAGGTGGTAGGATATTCTGGTCATGGGCCCATTGTTGCAGATGACATAATATACTTTTTGCGAATAATTTGCCTGAAGCATCCAGGAGAGCAATCTGTCTAAAACTAGCCGGCAAAGTTTTCGGCCCCTTTTTGTACAACGGAACTATAATACTCCCCTTCCAAGAGGGGGGGATTTTATTCGTTAAAAAACAGTAATTAAACATGGCGCTAAAAAATCTCCCCATGCAGCTGACTCCTTCTTAATTAGCGCAATCGGTATTCTATCCAGCCCTTGTGCGCCGGAGGTTCTGGCGTTCTTTATGAAACTTACCACTTCCTCCCCTGACGGGGGGCCAAATTCAGTAAGAGAAGATTTATCCACATCAATCATCATGGGAACAACTGGGCTGTTATTTTTGTATAATAGGGAAATGTAATCCACCCAGTTCTTTTCTGGGATCGGTATAGGCAGAGCCCTCTGCCTTGAATCACAATATTCCACAATCAAGTGCCAATACTTTCTTGAATCTTTGGCCCTTGCGGCTTCCCTCAGCCCAATCCACTTTGCATCGAACACCCTTCTCTTTTCACTAAGTTTACAGCGACTTCATACTCGCTTAAGGCGATTAATTTCCTGCTTTCGACCTGTGAGAAATTGTAAATACTGTTTTCGAACAAGTCGGTTAATTTCTTGATCTAAAAGTTTCAGCGAGGAAGAACCCTGTTTAAACAAATGAGGTCCTGGAGATTTAGAACTTAAATTACGTATCTTCTCCATTTGGGCCTCGAAGAGCTGCGTGATATTGGCATAAGCATGACCCTGCTGTTCTACATAGGCCCTCTTCACTAGCGAGCCTACTTCAGAGATGTTTTTTTGCGTCCAAAAGGACCGACCATTTGCTTTATTAAAAGTAGCCATACGCTGGCCAAAATTCCCCAGATCCCATACAGGAAGATCAAGGGCCACTGTCATACCCACTATGCTATGGTCGCTCCATATCGACGGGAGAACAAAGAAATTTTCACAAGCCCCGAACATTTGATAGGAGACAATCACATAGTCTAAAAGGCTCTGAGGGTGCCGGGAGTGAAAAGTAAATTGTGCTAATTTGTCAACAGGCACTCTCCGATTTAGGATAACAAGATCTAAACTTCTAATGCTGTCAAGCAAAGAGAACCCCCGTTTATCTGTTTTTTATTTTTTCTGGTAATGAAATCTCGGGTATATGCCAAATTTCTCTTTATCAGTGTTGGCATAAATCCCCAAAGCCGAGTTCGAGATTTTGGCATTTAGATCTCCCACAATTACTAGGGGGCATTCTTCCCTAATAGCTATATCCTGAATATAAGAAAAAAATACACTCAAAAGATTATCAAAATTTCTCCCAGGAGGGATATATAGGTTTGCCACAAGGAAAAAAATGGGCCTGGCGAAATCTCCCAAACATGCCAGCTTCAGGCATATATAAAGATTTGAAGGGTGGCAAAAAAACCTTCTGATTCCAATTAATGGAGTTCTTAAGCAAAATGAAAACCCCCCCACTGGCGTGTCCCCTTTCCGAACGCTTAGCATAGCAGGAATAAACAAAATAGCCATCGCACTCGAATATGTCTTCAAGAAACCCATATAGCACGTAAGGTTTGGAAGGTTTGGTTATCAAGTCTTGTCAAGCTCATTGTAACAAGCCTATATTAGAGGGATTGCCATTTTAGGAAATCCTAATTTATTTAAGGTAGTCACAAAAGTGGTAGATGGGCTATAACAACACTGCAACACGACAAAACACATTTTACCCTTTGTGTAGTTTATGATACTAAGAACGAACGATGACCCAGCAATGTTTGAATTTTTATCAGCAGATCTGTCTGAATGTTGGAGCCCAGTAATCATATGTGGAGATTTTAACTGCTCTCTCATTGGTTTTAACCCCTTCCATGCCTTGGAAGTAATGGTTACGTCCACGGCTCTGGTGCTCCGGTGCCAAGGACGTAACCATAACGTTCAAGGTACACTGTTTAGAAATCCCTCAGCAGATGGATTTCCTTTTTTTTTCAGCGTCGGGAGCTGGGGAAGAGCATCCCCAGCTGCCAGAGGCATTTTTTTTTCAGTGACGATCGGTGAAAGTGAGCCGATAGGCTAATTTCACGTTCACTGCCTACGTGCTCCTGGAGCTATCTCAGCCCCTGAGCACGTAGGCAGATGGGAGAGTTATCATTGGAAAGGGGAGAATCTCCCATTTCCAATGGTACCTTTCCTAATTGATTTCTGCTTGGGGATCGCCGCAGAAGGGCGATCCCCAAGCAGGGATCCACCACTAGGCACCAGAGAGAGGGAGTGGCCCCTTGGTCAAGGGCCTTTGCTCCCCCCATAATAATCTGGCAATATTCAGTCTTTCTGCCCCCCTGGGAGTAAATGGGGGCAGTAGCCCCCAGTGTGCCCCACTGGGGGGCAGAAAGCACACTAGAAACCAAATTCTTTTTTTGAAAACTAAAGGGTGGAGGCTACCCTAAAAGGGCCTTATAATGCCCCCACCTGCCCAAAAATTGGTACAGTAATTCTGCCCCCTCTGGGGCACAGATGGGGGCAATTTTTTTTATAATTGAGAGGTGGGGACTGCTTACAATGGGCATGCCAACTCCCACCCCAACACAAAAGGGGCAGTCTTTATGCCCCCCCTGGAGGTAGATGGTGGTTATTACCCCCGATCTGCACACCAGGGGGCAGAAAGCCCACTAGACACAATGGATTTTTTTTTATTATAAAAGAGGGATGGTTGCTGCCCACAATGGGCAAGGCCATGCCCCTCCCACAATTATAAAAGCAGAAGTCTTTTTGCCCCGCTGGGAGGCAGATGAGGGTACTATCTCCGGGGGCAGGAAGGCCCCTAGGGATTTTTTTGTTTTGAATATGTAGGGATGGGGGCTGCCCAAAATGGGCATGCCAATGCCAATGCCCCAAAACAAAAAAGGGACAGTCTTTCTGGCCACCTTGAGGGGGCAGATATGGGTTAATTTTCCTGATCTGTCCTCGGGGGCAAAAAGCCCACTAGACCCCAGGGATTTAAAAAAAAATCAAAGATGGGTGTGGGATGCCCATAATGGGCGATGCCAATGCCCCCTCCACCAAAAAATAACTGCTATATTTCTGCCCCCCCTTGGGGCAAATGGGGGCAATAGCTAATGATCTGCCCCCGGGGGGGGCAGAAAACCCACTAGGCACCAGAGATATGTTTATGGCCATGTCAGGGAGCGGCCCCTTAGGCAAGGGTTGTTCCCTTTTTTTTAGGAACACTTTGGCTGCTTCTGTTCCCCCCCCCCCCTTTGGGGGCAGATCAGTGATATTTTTAGGCTCATCTGCTCCCAAGGGGCAGAAAACCACTAGACACTAGCGAAAGTTTCTGTGTGTGTGTGAACTAAAGTTTGGCTGATGGTCTGTGTGCACTGGCGCTTGGCTGGCTGTGTGTGAACCTGCATTTTGCTGGCAGTGTGTGGGGACTTGCACTTAGCTGGCAGTGTGTGTGGACAAGCACTAGGCTGGCAGTGTGCGTGGACTGTCTCTTGGCTAGCAATCGGAATGGATGGCACATGTGTGTGGACTGACGCTTGGCTGGCGGTGTGCGTGGACTGTCGCTTAGCTGGCAATATGCGTGGATGGTGGTGTACATGGATGGCACTTGGCTGGTGGTGTGCATGGATGGCGCTTGGCTGGCAGTGCAGCTTGTGTGAATACTCCAGCATTTTATTAACCGGAATCCCCTTCAAACCTACAATTTAGCCAAAAAGTCACACTTTCCTCACATTTCTGTGTGGAAGAGTTGTGGGATCTCTGCGCCGGCACACATTTTTCTCCTGATAAAAATGACACTTCATTTGTGTGGATGCCCAATAAACACAAGGAGATGATGGACGGAGCACTGAAACTTTTCAGACACTCACCCCAAGTCACAGATCTGGGTTGAATCCATCATTGTTCTTTAGCTCACTTCACCACCCCAGTTCAGACCCAGCCATATGCAAATCAGTCTTGACCCTGTTCCTCATGGATACAGTCCAGCCCGAACTGCTAAGCCAGGTCCTCCCTGGTCCGGAAACAAGCCTCCTGGGATCGGTTTCAGGGGAACACCCCTCATCAGCCAGGCTAGCTTGAATCCAGTGGCAAAGGGAGCAAGGGACTCACGCCTGGTCATACCCTGCCAACTTAGGGCAAACAAAGCAAACACAATGAGATTATGGATGGAGCGCTGAAACCCTTCAGACACTCATCCCCAATCACCGATCTGGGTTGAATCCATCATCATTCTTTAGCTCACTTTGCCACCCCAGTTCAGATCCAGCCATATGCAAATCAGTCTTGACCCTGTTCCTCATGGGAACAGTCCAGCCCGAACTGCCAAGCCAGGACTTCCCTGTACCACAAACAAGCATCCTGAGACCGGTTTTGGGGTAACACCCGTCATCAGCCAGACTAGCTTGAATCCAGTGGCAAAGTGAGCAAGAGACCCAGGTCTAGGCATACCCTGCCAACTTATGGAAAACAAAGCAAACACAAGGAGATGATGGACAGAGCACTGAAACTTTTCAGACACTCACCCCCAGTCACAGATCTGGGTTGAATCCATCATCGTTCTTTAGCTCACTTTGCCACCCCAGTTCAGACTCAACCATATGCAAATCAGTCTTGACCCTGTTCCTCATGGGAATAGTACAGCCCAAACTGGCAAGCCAGGCAAGCACCGGAAACAAGCATCCTGGGACCGGTTTTGGGGTAACTCCCCTCATCAGCCAGACTAGCTTGAATCCAGTGGCAAAGTGAGCAAGGGACCCACATCTGGGCATACCCTGCCAACGTAGGGCAAACAAAGCAAACACAAGGAAATGATGGACGGAGTGCTAAAACTTTTCAGACACTCATCCCCAGTCACAGATCTGGGTTGGATCCATCATCGTTCTTTAGCTCACTTCGATGATGGATTCAACCCAGATCTGTGTTTTGGGCCCTACCCTGTCGTGGGCCCTTGGCCCACCCACACAAGTAAGGATGCATTTTTATCTGAAGACCTGGAGGAACGCTGGGTGGTAGGAAATGTATGTTGGCTTGGTGATACCACAGCCTTCCCACACGGAAATGTGTGGAAAATGAGGTTTTTTTTAAAGCAAAATGTGAGGTTTTCAGGGGATTCTGGGTAAGAAAACCTTGGGGGATCCATGCAAGCCACATGTTCCTGGACTCCCCCAGGTGTCTAGTTTTCAGAACTGTATGGGTTTGGTAGGTTTTCCTAGATGGCTGCTGAGTTCAGGACCAAAAATGCAGATGACTCCCTTGCGAAACCAGGCTGTTTTGTGATCGATCATTTTTTATGCCACTACAATACGTTTTGGGCCCTTCCCTGACGCGTTTTCAGAACTGTCTGGGTTTGGTAGGTTTTCCTAGATAGCTGCCAAGTCCAGGACCAAAAACGCAGACATTCCCCTTGCAAAACCAGGTTGTTGTTGATCGATCATTTTTTACGCCTCTACAATATGTTTTGGGCCCTTCCCTGTCGCAGGCACTTGACTCACCCATACAAGTGAGGTATCATTTTTATTGGGGGGAATGCTGGGTGGTAGGAAAGTTATGTCGTTTCAGTGAGCCCACAACTTTCCCACACAGAAATGTGAGGAAAATAAAATAAAAATAGAAAAATTTGAGGTTTGCAGGGGATTCTGGGTAAGAAAACGGTGGGGGATCCACGCAAGCCACACCTCCCTGGACTCCTCCAGGTGTCTAGTTTTTAGAAATGTCTAGGTTTGGTAGGTTTCCCTAGATGGCCTCCAAGCCCGGGACCAGAAGCGCTGGTGACTCGCTTGCAAAACCATGTCTTTTTGTGATAGATAATTGTGAAGTCTCCACAGTATGTTTTGGGCCATTTCGTGTCTCAGGTACTAGGTCTACCCACACAAGTGAGGTACCATTTTTGTTGGGAGACTTGGTGGAATGCTGGGTGGCTGGGTGGTTGGAATTTTGAGGCTCCTCACAGATTCCAGAACTTTCCATCACAGAAAAATGAGGAAAATGTGTTCTTTTTACATAGTTTGAGGTTTCCTAGGGATTCTGGGTAACAGAACCCGGTGAGAGCCACACAAGTCACCACATCCTTGGGTGTCTAGTTTTAAAAAATGTACAGGTTTGCTAGGCTTCACTATGTGCCGGTTGAGCTAGGGTCCAAAATCCACAGGTCCAAAATCCACATTGCAAAAAAATGGTCAGTTTTCACTGGAAATAATTATATGTTCACGTTGCGTTTTGGGCCGTTTCCTGTTGCGGGCACTAGCCCTACCCACACAAGTGTGGTACCATTTTTATCGGGAGACTTGGAGGAATGCTGGGTAGGTGGAAGTTTGTGGCTCCCCAAGGATTCCAGACCTTTCAGATCACAGAAATGTGAGAAAAATTTGTTTTTTTGACAAAGTTTGAGGTTTGCAAGGCATTCTGGGTAGCAGAACCTGGTGAGAGACACGTCACCCCATCCTGGATTCCCCTGGGTGTCTAGTTTTCAAAAATGTTCAGGTTTGCTAGGTTTCTCTAGTTGCCGACTGAGCTAGGGATAAAAAGCTACAGCTTGGCACATTGCAAAAAAAGGGTCAGTTTTCTGTGGAAAAATGTGATATGTCCACGTTGCATTTTGGGCCATTTTCTGTCAAGGGAACTAGGCGTACCCACACAAGTGAGGTACCATTTTCATCAAGAGACTCGGGGGAATGCTGGGTGGGTGGAAGTTTGTGGCCACAGATTCCAGAAGTTTCCATCACAGAAATGTGAGGAAATGTGCTCTCTTTTACAAAGTTTGAGGTTTGCAAGGGATTCTGGGTAACAGAACCTGGTGAGAGCCACACAAGTCACCCCACCCTGGATTCCCCTGAGTGCCTAGTTTAAAAAAATTTACACGTCTGCTAGGTTTCCAAAAGTGCCGGCTGAGCTAGGGCCCAAAATCCACAGCTTGGCACATTGCAAAAAAAGGGTCAGGTTTCTGTGCAAAAATGTGATGTGTCCACGTTGCATTTTTGGCTGTTTCCTGTCGCGGGCACTAGGCCTACCCACACAAGTGAGGTACCATTTTTATTGGGAAACTTGGGGGAATGATGGGTGCATGGAAGATTGCGGCGCCCCACAGATTCCACAATTTTCCATCACAGAAATGTAAGGAAAATATTTTTGGGGGCCAAAGTTTGTGGCTTGCAAGGGATTTTGGGTAACAGACACTGGTGAGAGCCACACACGTCACCCCATCCTGGATTCCCCTGGGTGTCTAGTTTTCAAAAGTGTACAGGTTTGCTAGATTTCTCTAGGTGCCGACTGAGATGAGGCCAAAATCCACAGCTAGGCACATTGCAAAAAGAGGGTCAGTTTTCAGTGGAAAATGTGATTTGGGTCGTTTCCTGTCGTGGGAACTAGGCTTACCCACACAAGTGAGGTACCATTTTTATCAGGAGACTTGGGGGGAAGGCTGAGTGGGTGGATGTTTGTGGCTTCCCGAAGATCCAAGAACTTTCTATCACAGAAATGTGTGGAAAATATGCTTTTATTTTTTAACAAATTTTGAAGTTTGCAAGACATTTTGGTCACAGAAATGTGAGGAAAATGTGTTTTTTTGACAAAGTTTGAGGTTTGTAAGGGATTCTGGGTAACAGAACCTGGTGAGAGCCACACAAGTCACCCCATCCTGGATTCCCCTGGGTGTCTAGTTTTCAAAAGTGTACAGGTTTGTTAGGTTTCTCTCAAGTGCCGGCTGAGCTAGGGCTCAAAATACACAGCTAGGCACATTGCAAAAAAAAAAAAGTTCAGTTTTCACTGAAAAAATTTGATGTGTCCATGTTGTGTTTTGACCCATTTCCTGTCGCAGGCACTAGGCCTACCCACATAAGTGAGGTACCATTTGCCTTGGGAGACTTAGGGGAAGCCAGAATAGTAGAACAAGTGTTATTACCAGTTGTCTTTCTATGCATTTCTGCCTTCCAAATGGAAGGCAGTGTGTAAACAAGCAATGCAATCGGTCTCGCCTTTGGGACCTTATATGTATTTAGCTATGCAGCACATTAGCCTGGGTGCTGAAACATCTACTGTTCTTTAACATGGAGGGAAAGTAAGCACCAAACTGCCTGACACGCCAGGTATGGGAACACATGGAGAGAAATATTGCCTTTCAGCGGGAAATGGTATAGTCCAAAGCTCTGTTTTTAATATAAAATCAGGGCCTTCGGTTGTCATATCACTGAAAATACAAGATTTGAAAAAAATATTATTGTCTACGGGTGCTTGTGGAAGACAATTTCTATGGACTGGAATCTAGAGAATGCTAAAGTGATTCTGGTATTTTACTGACCTCTGTTGGTCGTTTTCTATCAAGAAAGTTAAATAGAGGCAGTTGCGAGAAAATAAAAAAAGAAAGTTCCTCAGCAGAAAGCAATTCTGATATTTTACTGACCTCTGCTGGTCGTTTTCTATCAAGACAGTTAAATGGAGGCAGTTGAACAGAAAAAAAGTCCCTAAGCGGAAGCAGACAAGTCCTAGGGCTGATCTCCAGAGCCCACAAAGTACATACATATACATATAAGTATATAATAAGTATATACTAAAGTATATACAAGGGGTCTCGAATGCTCGACCTAAAAAGAAGATATTTTGAAAAATGCCCCTAATTCACATGGTAGTATGGCTACCCACAAATTCAGAGATGTGCAAATAACCACTGCTTCTAAACTCCATATCTTGTTCCCATTTCAGAAATACATAAGTTTCCTTGATATTATTTTCACTCTTTATATTTTACTAAATGAATTGCTGTGAACGTATTGGTATATTGCTTTAAAATATCTAGCATAGTTAGAAGAAGTTGCAGGTGAAAATATAGGCACAAATTACTGTTTTGTTCAACTCAATTTCAATATTTATTTCAACTGTTACTTTCTATAGGAAAACCTTGAAGGATCTATACAATGGCCCCTTGCTGAATTCAGAATTTTGTCTTCTTTTCAGAAATGTATGGCTGTCCGGGATCCATTATTGCTTTCTCGCCCATTTCCACCACTAATTGGAAGGCGGTGGAAACCACAAACAATAAGGAAAAATAGGCTATGCCCCAGTAAAATGCCAAGACTGTGTAGAAAATGTTGGTTTTCTGACAAAAGTCTGCCTGTTCCTTAAAGCTGGGAAGATGTTGAATTTAGCACCACAAACCCATTGATACATTTTTCAGGGAAAAAAACAGACACTGTCTTCTGCATCACTTTTTTCCCATTTTCCCAAAAAACGCAAAATTTAGCTGTATTTTGCCTAATTTCTTGGTCCCCTCCAGGGGAATCCACAAACCCTGGATACCTTTAGAATTCTCAGGATGTTGGAAGAAAAGGACGCAAATATGGCATGGATACCTTATGTGGACAGAAATGTATGGGGGTCTAAGCACAAACTACCCCAAATAGCCAGAAAAAGGGCGTGGCGCAGGGGGGAAAAGGCCTGGCAGCGAAGGGGTTAAAAGACCTGCAGATAAGCATTCATAAAGAATGCATCAGTATAGGGCAGCAATTTATAAGCAGAAGGAGATTAGTTGGTTCGTTGATTAATGGTGAATAATGTGGCTGACTTGCTTTGATACACATTTTGTACTTTCCCATAAAAAAATATATTTAAATAGATTTTTTACTAATAGACATGGACTATTCTCCCTTATTATGAGATTTCAAGATTGGAAAAGTTCAGAAACCCCCAAGTAGGTGGACCTTTGATAGATCTTTATTGTTTTGTTTTTTTTGCAGTTTATATAGCACAAACTTGACCCGAAAATATTGGAGCACTTTACATGAGCACCAGTTGCATTACAGGCGGACACATTCATTTTTAGGCATGGGGAGATTGAGTGCTTTTTCCAGAATCACAGGATATTTGAGCTTCCCACCAGACTTGAACCTGTTCCCCAGCTTCAAAGTCGGCTGCTCTAGCTGTTAAGCCATATCCACATGTTAGAGCCACAATAGATACACTATATGTAGGAATGGATCCCAGATTTTATACAGCTTATTATTGCTAGCACAGCACCGCATATAGTACGGACTCATTCAGAGTTGGGCTGTGAGGGGCTCTCTGAGATACTTTACAATAATGATCTCTCTGAAGATTCTATACAGGAGCAACGCATGACTGCTATGGTGGCCAGCTGGGACAATTACTATGGCAGACTGGCTAAAAAATGTATAGCTAATTGAAAGAAAGCATTTGAATACACAGAGGCAAGAACATTTCTAAAAAAAGAACATAAATAAAATGTAAAATGCCCCGAGGGAGCTGCTTCAAGTGTCTGATAATTTTTTTAAAGTTTTTCATGAGTATTATAAAAACTTATGTAAGGAAGGTTGCAACCGAGAAGATTCAGTCATTTATCCATACTAGGAAAAGATGCACCTGGATAAACTTACAGACCAAGAGTAGAATATTTTAGATGCTCCGATCCCACTAGATGAAATAGAAGGTGCAATTACCACCACCCAAACAGTCAAAGCAGCTGGAGAGGATGGAATACCACTTGTTTTCTTCAAAGAATTTAGGGTTAAGATCATGCCCCACTTATTTTCTTTTTTAAGGATTCAGCAAAGCAACATAATTCCGGATTCCTGAACTCATACAATATCATACTGCTTTGAAAAATATAATATAATAAATCCCCTAAATATCCCTGTTCTTATAAACCAATGACACTAATAAGTAGTGATTCTAAAATGAATTTGTGGAAAAATTCCAGAGGTTGTATCTCTTGGCAGTATGGATTTGTGCCTGGTAGAGGAACCACAGATCATACCAATCGTGCTGTTATATTATTAGACAATGCTATGGAATGCACCAGGATAGCCTCACAGGTGATTTTATGCTTTATAAATACACATAACATAACAAAACATTACATGCAACAACCACCTGGCAATGATTCTGCTACATGCTGAAAAAGAATTCAGTAGGGGTACCTGCAGATGGTTGTGGATTGTTATGAGGAAGATGGGATTTGGGCAAGATTTAATTAACTCCATACAAGCAATTTATAGGGAACCTAAGGCAAAAATTACAATTAACAAGCTAACTTCGGATTCCATCGAAATGCATAGAGGGACCCGGCAGGGCTGTCGTTGTTCACTACTCCTGTTTTCTCTCTGACTGGAGCCCTTTCTATAAAAGCTCAAATTCAGAAATGATTAGATATATTATCTATCATGGTTACTCAATGAAGGTTCTTACCTATTATAATGATATTGCAGTTTTACCCCTTCACCGAATTTACGATACAGGCAATCAAACTATAAACATATCAGTTTGGGCTATTCTAGATATCACCCAAATGACACACACAACCTACATAATAGCGAATCGGTACTCAAGAGTATCACAAAGTTGATGCAGCAATGTACCTCGGGGTTGTCAGGTCGTCTAACGTTCATAAAATTATATTGCTAAGTTAGAATACATTACTAGGTAAGGTTAAAAGAAAAACTGAAAAATTGGGCTTACATCCACATTAGTCTTATGAGTCATTGCAATATTTCAAAGATGTCAATTCTTCCGAAATTCTTAAATTTATTTTGATCAATTCCACTGTTTTTGCCAAATATATGTTTCATCAAAATAGATTAAATAATTGGTAGTTTTGTTTGCGGTTACAAACAATACAGAAGGGCCTTAAGATTTCTTCAACTTCTTCTAGAGAGATGGTGGCTGGCGCAACTAATTTAGAATTATGTTCTTTTTCAGCTATGATTAAGCAAACTAGGGCCCTATTTGTCAAGGGGGTTGCATCGCTTTTGCACCATGCAACATGGTGTATGGGCAACGCAACCCATAAATGCAATTTATCGAGCCCCTCAAGGCTACTTTACGTTGCCCTGAGTGGCTTGATAAATCGGGAGTAACGTAGTGGAGCGCAAATTGCTACGTTGCATTACTCTGCCCTAGGGAGGCATTCCATTGGCATTGCATGGGTGTTCCCACGCAACTCCCATGGATTTTGACGCATTCCCAGATTTACCATTACTGGTAGACCCAGGAATGTGCCAAAATGCTATGCCTTTCCTGGGGAGGCATAACGAGGAGAAATATCTTTATTTCTCCTGGTTACTTCCTCTTTCTATGTGTGCTGCATTCTGCAGCACACATAGATAGAGGAAAATACCTCAGGGGATTGTTTTTGTGCAGGAAGGTACCCCTTCCTCCACAAAAAACAATCCTGCATGCAACGTAGGCACCCTTGCACCATACGCACGGTTAAAATGTTGCATTTTGTTTGCTCCCCTTCCTCCCTTGGCATGAAATATCCTCCCTGGTTAGGAGAACTTGCTCTTTATGCCCAGTCTCAAAGGTTGCCAATTTCAGAATGCTCTAAATGTACATTGTGGTCTGTCACATGCTGTTATAAACCCCAATGAACCCCAATATAGGCCTAGGTAGTTGCACAACCTTTTACCTACATTTGTACTACCTTGCTCTACATAACGGTTCTGGCGCTGACCTTTTATCGTGTTAGGTGCCGAATAAATGTCATGTGGTTTTCTCCAAAAACTAGCCTAATTTATTATGCATGAGGAGTCTTAGTGTCACAGCAGGATTACCATCTTCTGCATAATAACTCTGTACAAGGGTCACCACTATTGCCGACATGCCCACAGTACAATGACACACCTAAGTAGAACCCCTGAAGGTACCTTTCAGGGTATATAAGTACCACATCATCGCTGGGCAAACCAAAGGAGAAAAACCTCCATGCTGACACGCTGACACGCTGACACGCTGACACGAGACGCTGAAGTCCCTGAACGCAGACACTACAGCACACAGTGGTATGACATCCCTTGCGGGGTGTCCAACTCGAGACCAAGACAGGGTCCTTCGTTCTCTCACATCAGGTAATGGAGTTGTCTCTTTCCTAGGGGGATTCTTGGCTGTACATGTACATAAATGCTAGGTACCAGTCCCAGCTCCTGGAGGGAGTTCGGTCGGGCGGTGACGTGCGACGGGAGGAGCAGGGTGGGGTAGTAAAACCGAATCCGGCCGAATCCAGGTAAGTTAGCAAATAAATAAATAAAATGAATTCGTAGCGCGCTGCATCGCCAAATGCGATGCAGCGCGCTACGAAATTCGTTGTATTTATTTATTTGCTAACTTACCTGTGTTCAGCCGGATTCCGGTTTTACTACCCCCCACCCTGCCCCTCCCCGCCGCACGTCACCGCCCGGCGAAACTCCCTCCAGGAGCCGCGACTGCTAGGTACACTTAGGTACATCTAGTTAGGGTTTGCATCATAGAAATACGCATTATTACGGCCATGTATCCATATGCCTGCATGCATTCACTGTTTTAGCGCCATGGTAGAATTCTACCTTTTATTTACTCCGTTGGTGCTTGTAATCGTGTATATCTGTTTCTGTCTAATGGTTGTTGCAGCACACTTATTTTATACTAGAATGACGCTGGTTCAATAAATGCTTATTGAAAACGTCCCCACTGTATATTCTGTGTATCTCTCTGAGACAAAGTGAGCACAAGTGACTGAGCAAAAAGTATTGTACTGTTACCACGATCCCTGAGGGGTCAGGGTTGTCATGTTCGATAGTTGCCAGACACTATTCGCTCCTTGGTAAGGTTGTGGGGCTTATAGTGGCACTGTGAGCTAGCTGGTCTACAGACTAACATATCCTTTAGGGGTGTCTGTAATAGGTCTGGACACCAATCCCTTAGTTTATGTTGTCTAGACGCGCAGATCCTACATAGATTTGTAGGAATTACACGACAATGCTGATGGCAAAATCTGCCTTTGAGCATGGTGCAAGGGTGCCTGCGTTGGCGCTAGGCAGTCCATTGTGCACCAGCACTGGGAAAAGGACAGGAATTGTGATAAACACAGCAACATTCCTGCCCTTTCCTTGTACTGTATCAAGGTGACTTGCTGTGCTGCATTACTTTTGGATAAATCTGCCCCATGGTTTACTTATCAGAAGAGATTTCCGTACGTGTTAAAACACATAAGACCTCCCACCTGTTCATAAAATAAGCTTCAGTAATGATGCAGATTTTTAAAAACATTTATAGAGCCAAGCTGCTATAAAATGGTTCAGTTTCAGACACTCAGCTCTGCTATTCAAGTTTAGAAAATATGGTCATGCAAATTCAATATCACTTAATGTAATACTTATAACCCATTATGGTGTTCAGCCTCACTTCCCAGTATTTCCAGTGACAACCACTATAGGCTGTTCTGGCATCAGACAACTTAGGCAACTTTATGGCAATGGATCAATGTTATCTTTTGCCCAGCTAAGAGAAAATATAAAATATCAAGATATGCTTCTTTCAGTATTTATGTACTCAGGATTTCCTCTTAAAGACAAGGTTAAAACAAGTCAAAAGATAAGAAGTTTATTACTTAATTTTCGTGGAGCAAACTGATGACAATTTAGAACTTCAAACTATCTAGAGGCGAGGTAAGCTTAATTCTGATATACATATTTCTCTTATTTTACAGTGGATCAGCTATGGGAGCAATCTTCTATTGTTGTCAGGGCTTAACATTAAACATTACAAAACAGTATTTTGCTTCTTTTACATGCCAGAAAGATTGTATAAATGGGGCTGGTGCTCTAGTTAAGCTTGTCCACATTGTAAATAGGAAAGAGCGGACATTGCACATGTGTGTGCTTTATGCCCAAGCTTATGTCAATATCGGAAACAGATTATCGATATATATTGTCTATGATTCTCGTAGAAAAGATCAAGAAATTTTGGGACCTCTCGAGAACTGATTAATAATGGACTTGTTTTAACAAGAATAATGACTTATATCTCATCATTGTCCAGAATTTTCTTACATACTGATTGCTCTATTCTTCATACTAGTCCTTTATCTCATCATTGTCCAGAATTTTCTTAAATACTGATTGTTCTATTCTTCATACTAGTTCTTTATCACTGTTGGTGCAATATTTATTTATCATTGACTTTTTGTAAAAGGTTTTGGGGCACATGCGTCAAGCTAATTACTGGTCGCAAAGGGGCCGATTTCCAGAATCGGCCCCTTTGTGACCAGAAATTAGCCATTTGGGATGCATCTAGCCCAAAGCCATTCGCAAAATAGGTAATCGCAAAATTTGCGATTACCTATTTTGAGAATGCAGTTAGGGAATCGCAATTTGTGATTCCCTAAATGCAATGCAAGAAGCAATCTCAGATTGCGACTTTGCATTAAGGAATCACAAATTACCATCAACTTCAAGTTGATGGTAATTTGCAATTCCTTAGAAAAATGCAAAAGTGCCATGTGGCGCACACACATTCCCTCGGGGCATGTGTGTGCGCCACATGTGCACACATGCCAATTTTGGGGGTGCATCAGGGTGGCCTTTTGGCCCTCCGGCACCCTTGAAATTGCATTTCGCAATTTGCAATTACCTATTTGGTAATCGGAAATTGCGAATGGTTTCCCATTGCCCATAGGAATGAATGGGAAAGCATTTCCTAATAGCAAATCGCAAATTGCGATTCGCTAGTAGGAAATGTGTAGGAATCGCTATTTTTTAGCGAAACCTACATGCATAGGCAATTGTGATTCCTTAATAGCGATTCCTTAAAAATCGCTATTAAGGAATCGCAATTGCTTAGCTTGATGCATTTGTCAGTAAGTCTTTTATAGTCAACCTATGGGTGAAATATATTTTCATTACATGCAACAACCACCTGGTAATGATTCTGCTACATGCTGAAAAAGAATTCAGTAGGGGTGCCTGCAGATGGTTGTGGATTGTTATGAGGAAGATGGGATTTCGGCAAGTTTTAATTAACTCCATACAAGCAATTTATAGGCAACCTAAGGCAAAAATTACAATTAACAAGCTAACTTCGGATTCCATCGAAATGCATAGAGGGACCCGGCAGGGCTGTCCTTGTTCACTACTCCTGTTTTCTCTTTGTCTGGAGCCCTTTCTATAAAAGCTCAAATTCAGAAATGATTAGATAAATTATCTATCATGGTTACTCAATGAAGGTTCTTACCTATTATAATGATATTGCAGTTTTACCCCTTCACCGAATTTACGATACAGGCAATCAAACTATAAACATATCAGTTTGGGCTATTCTGGATATCACCCAAATGACACACACAACCTACATAATAGCGAATCGGTATTGCAATACTCAAGATTATCACAAAGTTGATGCAGCTATGTACCTCGGGGTTGTCAGGTCGTCTAACGTTCATAAAATTATATTGCTAAATTATAATACATTACTAGGTAAGGTTAAAAGAAAAACTGAAAAATTGGGCTTACATCCACATTAGTCTTATGAGTCATTGCAATATTTCAAAGATGTCATTTCTTCCGAAATTCATAAATTTATTTGATCAATTCCACTATTTTTGCCAAATATATGTTTCATCAAAATAGATAAAATAATTGGTAGTTTTGTTTGCGGTTACAAACAATACAGAAGGGCCTTAAGATTTCTTCAACTTCTTCTCGAGAGATGGTGGCTGGTGCTAGCTAATTTAAAATTGTATTCTTTTTCAGCTATGATTAAGCAAACTAGGGCCCTATTTGTCAAGGGGGTTGCATCGCTTTTGCACCATGCAACATGGTGTATGGGCAACGCAACACATAAATGCAATTTATCGAGCCCTTCAAGGCTACTTTGCATGGCCCTGAGTGGCTTGATAAATCGGGAGTAACGTAATGGAGCGCAAATTGCTACGTTGCATTACTCTGCCCTAGGGAGGCATTCCATTGGCATTGCATGGGTGTTCCCACGCAACTCCCATGGATTTTGATGCATTCCAAGATTTACCATTACTGGCAGACCCAGGAATGTGCCAAAATGCTATGCCTTTCCTGGGGAGGCATAACGAGGAGAAATATCTTTATTTCTCCTGGTTACATCCTCTTTCTAAGTGTGCTGCAATTTGCAGCACACATAGATAGAGGAAAATACCTCAGGGGATTGTTTTTGTGCAGCAAGATACCCCTTCCTCCACAAGAAACAATCCTGCATGCAACGTAGGCACCCTTGCACCATAAGCACAGTTAAAATGTTGCATTTTGTTTGCTCACCCTTCCTCCCTTGGTATGAAATATCCTCCCTGGTTAGGAGAACTTGCTCTTTATGCCCAGTCTCAAAGGTTGCCAATTTCAGAATGCTCTAAATGTACATTGCGGTCTGTCACATGCTGTTATAAACCCCAATGTACCCCCATATATAGGCCTAGGTAGTTGCACAACCTTTTACCTACATTTGTACTACCTTGCTCTACATAACGGTTCTGGCGCTGACCTTTTACCGTGTTAGGTGCCGAATAAATGTCGTGTGGTTTTCTCTGAAAACTAGCCTCATTTATTATGCATGAGGATTCTTAGTATCAAAGAAGGATTACCATCTTCTGCATAATACCTCTGTACAAGGGTCACCACTATTGCCGACATGCCCACAGTACAATGACGCATCTAGGTAGAACCCTTGAAGGTACCTTTCGGGGTATATAAGTCCCACATCTTCGCTGGGCAAACCAAAGGAGAAAAACCTCCATGCTGACACTTGACACGCTGACACGAGACGCTGAAGTCCCTGAATGCAGACACTACAGCACACAGTGGTCTGACATCCCTTGCGGGTTGTCCAACTCGAGACCAAGACAGGGTCCTTCATTCTCTCACATCAGGTAATGGAGTTGGCTCTTTCCTAGGGGGATTCTTGGCTGTACATGTACATACATGCTAGGTATACTTAGGTACATCTAGTTAGGGTTTGCATCATAGAAATACGCATTATTACGGCCATGTATCTATATGCCTGCATGCAATCACTGTTTTATCGCCATGGTAGAATTCTACCTTTTATTTACTCTGTTGGTGCTTGTAATCGTATATATCTGTTTCTGTCTCTAATGGTTGTTGCAGCACACTTATTTTATACTAGAATGACGCTGGTTGAATAAATGGTAATTGAAAACGTCCCCACCGTATATTCTGTGTATCTCTCTGAGACAAAGTCAGCACAAGTGACTGAGCGAAATGTACTGTACTGTTTCCACGATCCCTGAGGGGTCAGGGTTGTCATGTTCGATAGTTGCCAGACACTATTCGCTCCTTGGTAAGGTTGTGGGGCTTATAGTGGCACTGTGAGCTAGCTGTTCTACAGACTAACATATCCTTTAGGGGTACCTGTAATAGGTCTGGACACCAGTCCCTTAGTTTATGTTGTCTAAACGCGCAATTCCTATATAGATTTGTAGGAATTACACGACAATGCTGATGGCAAAATCTGCCTTTGAGCATGGTGCAAGGGTGCCTGCGTTGGCGCTAGGCAGCCCATTGGGCACCAGCACTAGGAAAAGGACAGGAATTGTGATAAACACAGCAACATTCCTGCCCTTTCCCTGTACTGTATCAAGGTGACTTGCTGTGCTGCATTACTTTTGGATAAATCTGCCCCATGGTTTACTTATCAGAAGAGATTTTCGTACGTGTTAAAGCACATAAGACCTCCCACCTGTTCATAAAATAAGCTTCAGTAATGATGCAGATTTTTTTAAAATTCATAAATTTATTTTATCAATTCCACTATTTTTGCCAAATATATGTTTCATCAAAATAGATAAAATAATTGGTAGTTTTGTTTGTGGTTACAAACAATACAGAAGGGCCTTAAGATTTCTTCAACTTCTTCTCGAGAGATGGTGGCTGGTGCTAGCTAATTTAAAATTGTATTCTTTTTCAGCTATGATTAAGCAAACTAGGGCCCTATTTGTCAAGGGGGTTGCATCGCTTTTGCACCATGCAACATGGTGTATGGGCAACGCAACACATAAATGCAATTTATCGAGCCCTTCAAGGCTACTTTGTATGGCCCTGAGTGGCTTGATAAATCGGGAGTAACGTAATGGAGCGCAAATTGCTACGTTGCATTACTCTGCCCTAGGGAGGCATTCCATTGGCATTGCATGGGTGTTCCCACGCAACTCCCATGGATTTTGATGCATTCCAAGATTTACCATTACTGGCAGACCCAGGAATGTGCCAAAATGCTATGCCTTTCCTGGGGAGGCATAACGAGGAGAAATATCTTTATTTCTCCTGGTTACTTCCTCTTTCTATGTGTGCTGCATTTTGCAGCACACATAGATAGAGGAAAATACCTCAGGGGATTGTTTTTGTGCAGCAAGATACCCCTTCCTCCACAAGAAACAATCCTGCATGCAACGTAGGCACCCTTGCACCATAAGCACAGTTAAAATGTTGCATTTTGTTTGCTCACCCTTCCTCCCTTGGCATGAAATATCCTCCCTGGTTAGGAGAACTTGCTCTTTATGCCCAGTCTCAAAGGTTGCCAATTTCAGAATGCTCTAAATGTACATTGCGGTCTGTCACATGCTGTTATAAACCTCAATGTACCCCCATATATAGGCCTAGGTAGTTGCACAACCTTTTACCTACATTTGTACTACCTTGCTCTACATAACGGTTCTGGCGCTGACCTTTTACCGTGTTAGGTGCCGAATAAATGTCGTGTGGTTTTCTCTGAAAACTAGCCTAATTTATTATGCATGAGGATTCTTAGTATCAAAGCAGGATTACCATCTTCTGCATAATACCTCTGTACAAGGGTCACCACTATTGCCGACATGCCCACAGTACAATGACACATCTAGGTAGAACCCTTGAAGGTACCTTTCGGGGTATATAAGTCCCACATCTTCGCTGGGCAAACCAAAGGAGAAAAACCTCCATGCTGACACTTGACACGCTGACACGAGACGCTGAAGTCCCTGAATGCAGACACTACAGCACACAGTGGTCTGACATCCCTTGCGGGGTGTCCAACTCGAGACCAAGACAGGGTCCTTCATTCTCTCACATCAGGTAATGGAGTTGGCTCTTTCCTAGGGGCATTCTTGGCTGTACATGTACATACATGCTAAGTACACTTAGGTACATCTAGTTAGGGTTTGCATCATAGAAATACGCATTATTACGGCCATGTATCTATATGCCTGCATGCATTCACTGTTTTATCGCCATGGTAGAATTCTACCTTTTATTTACTCTGTTGGTGCTTGTAATCGTATATATCTGTTTCTGTCTCTAATGGTTGTTGCAGCACACTTATTTTATACTAGAATGACGCTGGTTGAATAAATGGTAATTGAAAACGTCCCCACCGTATATTCTGTGTATCTCTCTGAGACAAAGTCAGCACAAGTGACTGAGCGAAATGTACTGTACTGTTTCCACGATCCCTGAGGGGTCAGGGTTGTCATGTTTGATAGTTGCCAGACACTATTCGCTCCTTGGTAAGGTTGTGGGGCTTATAGTGGCACTGTGAGCTAGCTGTTCTACAGACTAACATATCCTTTAGGGGTACCTGTAATAGGTCTGGACACCAGTCCCTTAGTTTATGTTGTCTAAACGCGCAGATCCTATATAGATTTGTAGGAATTACACGACAATGCTGATGGCAAAATCTGCCTTTGAGCATGGTGCAAGGGTGCCTGCGTTGGCGCTAGGCAGCCCATTGTGCACCAGCACTGGGAAAAGGACAGGAATTGTGATAAACACAGCAACATTCCTGCCCTTTCCTTGTACTGTATCAAGGTGACTTGCTATGCAGCATTACTTTTGGATAAATCTGCCCCATGGTTTACTTATCAGAAGAGATTTTCGTACGTGTTAAAGAACATAAGACCTCCCACCTGTTCATAAAATAAGCTTCAGTAATGATGCAGATTTTTAAAACATTTATAGAGCCAAGCTACTATAAAACGGTTCAGTTTCAGACACTCAGCACTGCTATTTAAGTTTAGAAAATATGGTCATGCAAATTCAATATCACTTAATGTAATACTTATAACCCGTTATGGTGTTCAGCCTCACTTCCCAGTATTTCCAGTGACAACCACTATAGGCTGTTCTGGCATCAGACAACTTAGGCAACTTTATGGCAATGGATCAATGTTATCTTTTGCCCTGCTAAGAGAAAAATATCAAATATCAAGATATGCTTCTTTCAGTATTTATGTATTCGGGATTTCCTCTTAAAGACAAGGTTAAAACAAGTCAAAAGATAAGAAGTTTATTACTTAATTTTCGTGGAGCAAACTGATGACAATTTAGAACTTCAAACTATCTAGAGGCGAGGTAAGCTTAATTCTGATATACATATTTCTCATTTTTTACAGTGGATCAGCTATGGGAGCAATCTTCTATTGTTGTCAGGGCTTAACATTAAACATTACAAAACAGTATTTTGCTTCTTTTACACGCCAGAAAGATTGTATAAATGGGGCTGATGCTCTAGTTAAGCTTGTCCACATTGTAAATAGGAAAGAGCGGACATTGCACATGCGTGTGCTTTATGCCCAAGTTTATGTCAATATCGGAAACAGATTATCGATATATATTGTCTATGATTCTCGTAGAAAAGATCAAGAAATTTTGGGACCTCTCGAGAACTGATTAATAATGGACTTGTTTTAACAAGAATAATGACTTATTTCTCATCATTGTCCAGAATTTTCTTAAATACTGATTGTTCTATTCTTCATACTAGTCCTTTATCACTGTTGGTGCAATATTTATTTATCATTGACTTTTGTAAAAAGGTTTTGGGGAACATGCATCAAGCTAATTACCGGTCGCAAAGGGGCAGATTCGCAGAATCGGCCCCTTGGTGACCGGTAATTAGCCATTTGGGATGCATCAAGCCCAAAGCCATTTTCAAAATAGGTGATTGCAAAATTTGCGATTACCTATTTTGCGAATGCAATTAGGGAATCGCAATTTGTGATTCCCTAAATGCAATGCAAGAAGCAATCTCAGATTGCGACTTTGCATTATGGAATCACAAATTACCATCAACTTCAAAATGATGGTAATTTGCAATTCCTTAGAAAAATGCAAAAAATTGCATTTTTCTAAGTGCCGTGTGGCGCACACACATTCCCTCGGGGCATGTGTGTGCGCCACATGTGCACACAAGCCAATTTTGCGGGTGCAACAGGGTGGCCTTTTGGCCCTCCGGCACCCTTGAAATTGCATTCGCAATTTGCAATTTCCTATTTGGTAATCGCAAATTGCTAATCGTTTCCCATTCCCTAATAGCAAATCGCAAATTGCGATTCGCTAGTAGGAAATGTGTAGAAATCGCTATTTTTTTAGCAAAACCTACATGCATAGGCAATTGTGATTCCTTAATAGCGATTCCTTAAAAATCGCTATTAAGGAATCGCAATTGCTTAGCTTGATGCATTTGGCAGTAAGTCTTTTATAGTCAACCTATGGGTGGAATATATTTACATTACATGCAACAACCACCTGGCAATGATTCTGCTACATGCTGAAAAAGAATTCAGTAGGGGTACCTGCAGATGGTTGTGGGTTGTTATGAGGAAGATGGGATTTGTGTAAGTTGTAATTAACTCCATTCAAGCAATTTATAGGCAACCTAAGGCAAAAATTACAATTAACAAGCTAACTTCGGATTCCATCGAAATGCATAGAGGGACCCGGCAGGGCTGTCCTTGTTCACTACTCCTGTTTTCTCTCTGTCTGGAGCCCGTTCTATAAAAGCTCAAATTCAGAAATGATGAGATATATTATCTATCATGGTTACTCAATGAAGGTTCTTACCTATTATAATGATATTGCAGTTTTACCCCTTCACCGAATTTTTGATACAGGCAATCAAACTATAAACATATCAGTTTGGGCTATTCTAGATATCACCCAAACGATACGCACAACCTACATAATACCGAATCGGTATTGCAATACTCAAGATTATCACAAAGTTGATGCAGCTATGTACCTCGGGGTTGTCAGGTCGTCTAACGTTCACAAAATTATATTGCTAAATTATAATACATTATTAGGTAAGGTTAAAAGAAAAACTGAAAAATTGAGCTTACATCCACATTAGTCTTATGAGTCATTGCAATATTTCAAAGATGTCAATTCTTCTGAAATTCTTAAATTTATTTGATCAATTCCACTGTTTTTGCCAAATATATGTTTCATTAAAATAGATTAAATAATTGGTAGTTTTGTTTGCGGTTACAAACAATACAGAAGGGCCTTAAGATTTCTTCAACTTCTTCTCGAGAGATGATGGCTGGCGCTAGCTAATTTAAAATTGTATTCTTTTTCAGCTATGATTAAGCAAACTAGGGCCCTATTTGTCAAGGGGGTTGCATCGCGTTTGCACGATGCAACATGGTGTATGGGCAACGCAACCCATAAATGCAATTTATTGAGCCCCTCAAGGCTACTTTGCGTGGCCCTGAGTGGCTTGATAAATCGGGAGTAACGTAATGGAGTGCAAATTGCTACATTGCATTACTCTGTCCTAGGGAGGCATTCCATTGGCATTGCACGGGTGTTCCCACGCAACTCCCATGGATTTTGACGCATTCCCAGATTTACCATTAGTGGTAAACCCAGGAATGTGCCAAAATGCTATGCCTTTCCTGGGGAGGCATAACGAGGAGAAATATCTTTATTTCTCCTGGTTACTTCCTCTTTCTATGTGTGCTGCATTCTGCAGCACACATAGATAGAGGAAAATACCTCAGGGGATTGTTTTTGTGCAGGAAGGTACCCCTTCCTCCACAAGAAACAATCCTGAAAGCAACATAGGCACCCTTGCACCATACGCACAGTTAAAATGTTGCATTTTGTTTGCTCACCCTTCCTCCCTTGGCATGAAATATCCTCCCTGGTTAGGAGAACTTGCTCTTTATGCTCAGTCTCAAAGGTCGCCAATTTCAGAATGCTCTAAATGTACATTGCGGTCTGTCACATGCTGTTATAAACCCCAATGTACCCCAATATAGGCCTAGGTAGTTGCACAACCTTTTACCTACATTTGTACTACCTTGCTCTACATAACGGTTTAGGCGCTGACCTTTTACCGTGTTAGGTGCCGAATAAATGTCGTGTGGTTTTCTCCGAAAACTAGCCTCATTTATTATGCATGAGGATTCTTAGTATCACAGCAGGATTACCATCTTCTGCATAATAACTCTGTACAAGGGTCACCACTATTGCCGACATGCCCACAGTACCATGACACATCTAGGTAGAACCCCTGAAGGTACCTTTCGGGGTATATAAGTACCACATCTTCGCTGGGCAAACCAAAGGAGAAAAACTTCCATGCTGACACGTTGACACGAGACGCTGAAGTCCCTGAATGCAGACACTACAGCACACAGTGGTCTGACATCCCTGGCAGGGTGTCCAACTCGAGACCAAGACAAGGTCCTTCGTTCTCTCACATCAGGTAATGGAGTTGGCTCTTTCCTAGGGGGATTCTTGGCTGTACATGTAAATACATGCTAGGTACACTTAGGTACATCTAGTTAGGGTTTGCATCATAGAAATACGCATTATTACGGCCATGTATCTATATGCCTGCATGCATTAACTGTTTTAGCGCCATGGTAGAATTCTACCTTTATTTACTCTGTTGGTGCTTGTAATCGTATATATCTGTTTCTGAATAATGGCTGTTGCATCACACTTATTGTATACTAGAATGACGCTGGTTCAATAAATGCTTATTGAAAACGTCCCCACCGTATATTCTGTGTATCTCTCTGAGACAAAGTGAGCACAAGTGACTGAGCAAAAAGTACTGTACTGTTTCCACAATCCTTGAGGGGTCAGGGTTGTCATGTTCGATAGTTGCCAGACACTATTCGCTCCTTGGTAAGGTTGTGGAGCTTATAGTGGCACTGTGAGCTAGCTGGTCTACAGACTAACATATCCTTTAGGGGTGTCTGTAATCGGTCTGGACACCAATCCCTTAGATTATGTTGTCTAAACGCGCAGATCCTATATAGATTTGTAGGAATTACACGACAATGCTGATGGCAAAATCTGCCTTTGAGCATGGTGCAAGGGTGCCTGCGTTGGCGCTAGGCAGCCCATTTTGCACCAGCACTGGGAAAAGGACAGGAATTGTGATAAACACAGCAACATTCCTGCCCTTTCTCTGTACTGTATCAAGGTGACTTGCTGTGCTGTATTACTTTTGGATAAATTTGCCCCATGGTTTACTTACCAGAAGAGATTTCCGTACGTGTTAAAACACATAAGACCTCCCACCTGTTCATAGAATAAGCTTCAGTAATGATGCAGATTTTTAAAAACATTTATAGAGCCAAGCTACTATAAAACGGTTCAGTTTCAGACACTCAGCTCTGCTATTCAAGTTTAGAAAATATGGTCATGCAAATTCAATATCACTTAATGTAATACTTATAACCCATTATGGTGTTCAGCCTCACTTCCCAGTATTTCCAGTGACAACCACTATAGGCTGTTCTGGCATCAGACAACTTAGGCAACTTTATGGCAATGGATCAATGTTATCTTTTGCCCAGCTAAGAGAAAAATATAAAATATCAAGATATGCTTCTTTCAGTATTTATGTATTCGGGATTTCCTCTTAAAGACAACGTTAAAACAAGTCAAAAGATAAGAAGTTTATTACTTAATTTTCGTGGAGCAAACTGATGACAATTTAGAACTTCAAACTATCTAGAGGCGAGGTAAGCTTAAATCTGATATACATATTTCTCTTATTTTACAGTGGATCAGCTATGGGAGCAATCTTCTATTGTTGTCAGGGCTTAACATTAAACATTACAAAACAGTATTTTGCTTCTTTTACACGCCAGAAAGATTGTATAAATGGAGCTTGTGCTCTAGTTAAGCATGTCCACATTGTAAATAGGAAAGAGCGGACATTGCACATGCGTGTGCTTTATGCCCAACTTTATGTAAATATCGGAAACAGATTATCAATATATATTGTTGTCTATGATTCTCGTGGAAAAGATCAAGAAATTTTGGGACCTCTCGAGAACTGATTAATAATGGACTTGTTTTAACAAGAATAATGACTTATATCTCAAGTTAATTACCGGTCGCAAAGGGGCCGATTCGCAGAATCGGCCCCTTTGTGACCAGTAAATAGCCATTTGGGATGGATCAAGATCAAAGCCATTCGCAAAATAGTAAATCGCAAAATTTGCGGATACCTATTTTGCGAATGCAGTTAGGGAATCGCAATCGATTCCTTAATAGCGAAATTTTGCGAATTGCTATTAAGGAATCGCAAAATGCTATGTATGTAGGAATCGCAATAATAATTGCGATTCCTTAATATTCCTTAATTGCGAATTGCAAATTGCGATTCGCAATTAAGGAATACCTTCCCATTCATTCCAATGGGCGTAGAGGCCCATAGGAATGAATTGGAAGACATTTTCAATTTGCGAATCGCAATTAGAGAATCTCAAATTGAGAATGCAATTTCAAGGGTGCCAGGGTGTCCTTTTGACACCCTGTTGCACCCCTGAAATATGTATGTGTGCACATGTGGCGCACATACATGCCCTAAGAGCATGTATATGCGCCACATGGCACTTTGAAAAATGCTAAAAGTGCATTTTTCAAAGAAATCCCATATTACCACCAACTTGAAGTTGGTGGTAATTTGCGATTCCTTAAGGCCAAATTGCACTTTTTGGTGCTTTTACATTGGATTTAAGGAATCGCAATTTGCGATTCCTTAAATGCAATCGCAAAATAGGGAATCGCAAATTTTGCGATTCCTTATTTTACGAGGCAGTTTTGCCTTAATACATACCACTAAGCAAAATTGCGTTCGCAAACGCTGAAATTCTGCGAATTTCGGCGTTTGCGAACGCAATTTTGCTTGATACATCTGGCCCTAAGTCTTTTATAGTCAACCTATGGGTGAAATATATTTACATTTGTGGGACATAAAAATGCATAGATTTGATTTAATATACAAGTGAACACAAACAAGTATCAAAGGAGTATCTTAATTTTGAGCAGTCTGAAAAATACTCAAAGCCGGATATTGCTTTCAGCATGTTGTCAGACCATAACGTTCTAAATTTAGATAATTCTGAAATTGTTAAACCTTGAAACTGGGCATAGAGAGTAAGTTCTCCTAATCTGGGAGGATATTTCATGCCAAGGGAGGAAGGGTGAGCAAACAAAATGCAACATTTTGACTGTGCTTATTGTTACCTATTTCCAGAAACATAGTTGATGTGCATTTCTATTGAACACAGGCAGTGGCGGCTGCCATCAAGTAGTACAGACGGGGTGGGGGATAGAAAAATAAATTAAAAAGTTACTTACCTTCATGCCGGCCACCGCCTCGCCTTGCCTCCATTGACTTCTGTTCCTGCTTGAAGCAGGAAGCATACACAGGCTACCCAAAGCCAATCACAACGCTGCTATCACCATGACAGCAGCATCGTGATTGGTCTGAGCGCCGTGGATAGGCACTGAGACAAAGAGTAGGAGCCTGTGCATGTTCTCCACCCAAGCTGTACAATATAGCTGATGGAGAACATGCAAAGTGCGCATGATGGTTTGGCCGGCCACAGACAGCTGGCCAAACCGTCATGCGCACTTAGGTGCCCCAACCACTCCTACCCTGCTGGCTGTGATGACAGCCAGGTCCCCACCCTGTGAGCCTGCCTGCCAACTGAAAAATAAAATGAGAATAGCATAATGTTATTATCATTTTATTTTTCCTTTTTCCACTGCTCAAGGAGCAGTGGGGTGGCGCTCCTCCGCCCTAGCGGAGGAGCCGCCGCTGGACACAGGATTTAAGGATGTAAGCGATTTGGCATCTTCCTGTGAAACCCCACAGTTTCTTTTTACGTTTTAACCTTTGAATATTTGGTCCTCTGTTGTGGCATGAAACATTCTAACAAAGGCTCGCCCATGGACAACTGACATAGAGGGACTGAGCACATTGCAGGTGACACACATTAAGACCCATGTGGAAGCACATAGCCCCGTGCCTCATTACTTGGCCCTGCAGGTGAGTGTTCCTACGTCAATGGGCGCACTGCCTGCCTTGCTCATGACATGCTGCACCAATGAAAAAGAGTGTAAGGAGACCTTCTATATATAGTGAATAAAGAGTGTTTAGGGTACCCCAAGGAGGGACAGGGGCACCTGAGTCAAATTAACATTCCGCCAGGCAGCTGGCATTTATGAAACTATAAAAGGAAAAGAAAACTATTCATAGTTGGTTACTAAGCAACCACCTAGACATAACAGGCTGAAGCCAACAGGCTGAGTTCACTTAACAAATAAATATTGAGTCTGGCTAAAGGTCCTGGTCCTGCTTTGAAGGAGAGGAAGTGGGTTAATGTTCAATACATTTTTAAGGTCTTGCCAATAAAAATGCTTAGGTCGCCAGAGAGAGAATTCATTAAAATATTTGATGTTGTTTTTGGGTCTGCCTAAATGTTTGTTTTCTGTGCTATGGTCTAGAAGCAATCAAATAGTCGAAAGGTGTCTCATCAATAAAGGGAGCAGACATTGATTGGGGGAGTAGGGGTTATTTGCCCCTTGTGATAAATCTTCACAGTTACCAATTTCCCACTTGATTTTTCTGCAAGTCCCATTTAGGAGGGGTTCAAATTTGGTATTCCCATCGTAATGTTGCACATGATTATGATTTTGTGTTTGGTGTTGAGTTATGTTTAGATTAAGGTATGTTTCTTTTTTTAAATCAGGAAAACTGTCTGGCGAACACTGTCTTCTTATTAAGTGTTATTATTGTGTACTGTTGAGTTCTGAGTTTCTAATCTACAGCACCTCCCTGAGTCAGCTTTGGACTTCTCTACCTCGCTATCTTGCGAGTCATGTGCTGAGTCACATGCAGATAAAAGGCTTATTGGTCCCCAGTCTGAGGGACCACGGTTCAGAGGCCCCAGGGTACCAGAGGTAGACAGCCTACATTAATACGATTGATGCCCTGTAACTCCTGTTTGCCCTAGGACCCACAAATCAGATTTCTCACAAAGAACAAATGGAACAAAGAGTTCCCTTGCCTCTTGCAAGTTCTGGGAAAAATAGGAACATGTTTTTCCTGAGGCCCTCTAAATAATGCTGGGACATACATCAGAGGATCTGATATAGGGTTAAATGTTTTAGAGCATTTCTCAGCAAATTGTTTAGGGTATGCTGTTGTTAGACCTGGCTCTTTTGACAGGTTTATCCCCAAACTTTTTGCCTTCTGCCTCCTATTTTTCTGACCCTGTTTTTGTTGGCTATAGGATTCCGGGCACTTACCACTACTAATCAGTGCTAAAGTGCATATGCTCTCTGAATAAATTGTGACAATGATTGGTTATCCATGATTGGCATATAGGATGTACTGGTAAGCCCCTAGTAAAGAGCATGGTGTGTTTCAGGGCCTGTAGATCAAATGCTACTAGTGGGCTTGCAGTACTGGTTGTGCCACCCACACGAGTAGCCCTGTAAATGTGTCTCAGACCTACCACTGTAGTGCCTGCACATGCAGTTGTAAACGGCCATGTTGTCCTGTCAAGTACATCCACTTGCCTGGCCCAAACTTTCCCTTTCCTTACATTTTAGGCACCCCTAAGGTAGGCCCAAGATACTGCCATGGGCAGAGTGCAATGTATGTGAAAGGTAGGACATGTACTGGTGTGTGTGACATTTCCTGATAATGAAATACTGTGTATTCCATTTTTCACTATTGAAAGGCTATCTGTCCCATAGGCTTATCATTGGGGTTGCACTTTAACATTTTTACATGTGTAACTTTCCATAGGGACAAGATGGGAAAATGGAGTTTAGGCTCTCTGAACTCAGAATTTATTAACACACCTTTTGGTAAAGGTGGTTTTTAAATTCTGTGTTTGATAATGGCCATTTTCTTACTTTACCATTCTGTGTGCCTCTGGCTGTTTGTGTATTCAATGTCTGGTGTTTGAGGGGCAGGAACCGGGATGTGCATTCACTCTAGACAATCACTGGGGGGGGGGGGGTTGGTGTGTGCCCTGCTTTGCCTGGGTGACTCATCGCTGGGCTGTATATACCTGGTCTGCATTTAGACTGGTGGGAGGAGTTTAGAATGCACCTGAACAGGCTGTGTCTCCTTTTTCATAAAGCTGTCTCGGCCCCCTGTGGTCATGCTGCACCAGGGAGGAAGGACTGGTTTGGACTGGGTTCAGAAACCCTTGCCACAAAGAGAACAATGACAATTCTGCCTGACTGCTCTGCCAAGCTACCAAGGGGGTGAGCAGGGATTATTTTGGGTGTGTAACTCCCTTACCCTGACTAGAGTGGTGGGTTCTGCCTGGCATAGGTGCAAAACCCCATTTCTAACAGCTGTACTTTATATAAGGCATGAAACCAAGGGGCGCTGAAGCTAGGCACCCACAAGGTGAAATATTTTAAAATGTCTTTGCTTTCACAGGAATTTTTTCATTTTCACATTAGATAGATGTAAAAATCTCAGTTGCTACACTGAAGGCCGTCCACCCGGGGCAACCTGTTAGGGCCAGGAAAGGGCCTTGTGACAGAACCCAGGCTGTTTGCACTTACCACTGTCGTTTCATCATCTTTTTCCTCCCCTCTCCTTTTTGCTTACCCTAACCCCTTCCTCTTACAGATATCTTTAGCTTGATAATAGACATGGGGGCATATTAGCAAGAAGAGGCGATAATCATCGCTAACCCTGCTTAGCGTGATTTTTTTTATCGCCGGCTATCGCTGGAATATATCGCCACGCTAACGCTGTATTAGCAACGATTAGCGCTATGGCGATGAATATTCCAGCGATAGCGGGGAAATGGGCCAACATCGCTGAAAAACCAGCGATGTTGCATGGAGAAGGGAGAACACCTTGCTGATACGACCCTGTGGTCGTATCAGCATAATCCACCCCCCATGTTAGGTATGGCTAACACCTGCTAATTGCAGGTGTTAAATAAATAGCGATGACCTCGGTTAGCGCGACTTTTCACGTCGCTAACTGGGGCCATGGCCTACCTTGCTAATAGGCGATAGGCCTGTTAGCGAGTGTTTCCCAGGTTTGTTCGTCGGGAACGCCCACTTTGCATGTCATTAGCGATAAATATCGCTGACATGCAAAGCGGTAAAGAACGGCGCTAATGCCCGCAAACTGTCGCTAACTGCTGTTAGAGACAGTTTGCTGATAGGGCGATATAAATATCGCCGCTTTAGCGGCAAAAAGTGCCGCTAAAGCGGCGATAGTGCCCTTGCTAATATGCCCCATGATTTATTACCAATTCAGTGAATCCAGAGTTGTCTATTTCCAGTTCTCCTGGATTCCCCCACTGATCTTGGATGGACCTAGACGCTTTACTGCAGAGTCTAACTAACATGCATAGGCTGTGCCTCAGCTTCATGCGGCCTCTCTTAAGATTGCTATGCTACTACCTCTGTGTATACCCTGCTTGCACTCTATTTTGCTGTTATCTTAAACATTTTATTAGTGACTTCACAGTTTTCATTGAAGTTTAGTATCTCAACTCAATAATATATTTACTGGTGGCTTAATAGTGCCTCCGGAGGTTGAGCTGCTGCTGCTTTTGGGTGCACTCCATATGGTATTTGCTGGTCCCTCACATTCTCTTCCCATACTACTGCATGGATAAAACACAAAAATGTAAGTAAGTCCGTTTTTATATAGCGCAGCTACTCACCCTTACGGGTCTCAAGGCGCTGGGGGCCGTTGTGGAAATTAAGTGAGCTATTGCCCAGAGTCACATGGTGCTGAGCTGAGCTGCCACCGGAGCCGGGGATCGAACCGTGAACCCTGTGCTCCGAAGTCAGCTGCCCTGGCCGCTGCACCACACCTCTCCACAACACTGTTACATGCCACCACAGTGGAGTCTGGAACACATCTAAGGACCTTATGCACAACACTAAACCACACTACTCATGAGTCACACCTCAACCAACAATCTTCTCTGCACATGCACAGCAAATGGAGTGGCTACTTATTCAAATAATTAGACAAGGTATCAGTATCTCTACAAAGGGTAGGAAATAAGTAAAAGAAAAAATACAACACAATATACTACAGTCAATACTTTAAGGGTAGGGCTTTATAGGCTTAGGTCACAACATGAAAAATGAAACTTCCTACTATTTCATTCTTCTAAATCTTCCTCACAGGACCTGTCCTGTGAGTCCAACACGGGATCCACATTGTGGCCACGTCACCAGCAGTGCATGAGCTGCTTGTTTGTGACAAAATAAATTGCCCTCTAAATCCAGATGAGAGTTATGCACCATATATCACTTCCCTGGTATGTTGCTGGACACTTTTACACACAAGCAAAACATTATGGCACTTTCAAAACAAGAGTGTAGATTAGTACACGAATGCAGATTACAGAGTATTGTTAACAGATCACTGAATTGTAATGTAAATATACTGAAAATGTTTGAACATTTCTTCAGTTCCATGTAACAACGTGTACCTTTGACTAGCAAGGTATAATTATCATACAAAATGCAATGAAAGTATTAATTAAGTGTCTCCTATATGAAATCGCAATGATCTCAGTTTAAAATATAATTTAAATATATTCACTGTTAAAAGATTCTATCTAAAGAAGTCTGGTAGTAAACTGCACCTGATAACGCCCTACATGGACTACAATCTCCCTAGTTCAATCTGACTTTTTATCTCTCTCTAAGTGAATAGAACTCTGCAAACAGCTTCTTTCATCTCCATGTCAGTATTATACCTACTGCTGTGTGGCTTCTTTCAATCGAATGGAGCTAATTTTAGTAAATACCATTCAGCATTCACAGCCAAATGCTGATAGACACAGTAACGGGATACTGTTAGTTGAGCGCGTTGACCTTGACTGTCCTAACTTTCATTTTAGAGAAAGTCAATGGTGGTGCATTAGCGCAAACACTATAACGACGATAAGGCCTTAATGTTTATGTGCCATCCTCGTCGACCCTTTTTATCTTCTTATCGGTACAGCAGACACTCTTGCTCTTTTACTGTACAGAAGATGCAACCTGTCACCTTTGCATGAACCTAAAGGAAATCCAAGGTCAACCCTCGACCTCTCATCTATGCTAGTAAAATGTAGATTTCATGTGCATTTAATGTGCATCCACGCCAAAAGCTGGACTCATAAAACAAACCAAAATTATGAGGAAGAGGCAAAGTCCAAAATAATTGTACAATATAATATATTCTATAATGCTTCTTTGAGGAAGGACCATCTTCCTTCATTGCTTATGATGTCTTAAAATATCTTCCACTAATTTAAAATTTGGAAAGCCTTCCGAAGTTACAAGCTTCATTAAAATATAATTTCCAAAATGAAGGCCCCCGGGGAACAGATAGTGGCAGACTAGTCTTTCCCCGGGGGAATTCGTGCCCCAGAAACAGGACATGGTAAGGGATAAGTGGGTAGGGGGGAAGGGGTGGGTCATACAGGGGAAATATAAGGGTCCAGAGAGGCGTGATCTGCCTCTCCGGACCCTATGCATCACCGGGAGGGAGGCTGGAGTGTAAGGGAAAAATCTTTGCAGAACTTTGAAAATTGGCCTACCTTTTCGGCGTTTCTTCATTGCGGTGGGGAGATGATGGCGTCTCCATCCATCGATGACATAATGGCCATGCCCCAGATGCTGGGCGCGGCGGACTGGCACGACCTTCTGTGGCCCAGCGTCCTGGAGGAGGCGTGGGTAGGTGTGCCTCGGCCTATGCGAGTGGCTGCAGGTGGCGTGGCTGCCGCCATCGCAGCCTGCCTCCCTGAGGGTGGGGGAGGCAGGTCCGGGGTGAGTCAGCGTGGGCGGGGGGGGAGCGGGAGGAGAGGGAATGCCAGTAGGGGCAGGAGGCGAGTCAGCCTCCCAGCCCAGTTATAATCTAATGAGCTTCCCGGCGGCTCATATGAAGCTGCGGGCGGGGCCAAGCCAGATAAGAAGCAAGGCTCCAAGACACTGCGCAAGACACAGCGCACCAGACATGGAGGCCTGCTGGGCCCGTGTGACACACGGCCAGGAGGGAAGGGAGCAGGACATGAACCCTCCCCCTCCATCCAGAGACACAGATGAGCCAGCCAAAGGGCCCAGGGCTAAGGGTCCTGCCATTAAAAAACTAAAAGGCACCGGGAGTGACAGGCCATTGGGGGAGGGGCAGGCAGGTGATGCAGTCAGAGGTGAGGGGGGCTCAGTAAATGAGACTCAAGAGACAGGGGCACCAGACAACAAATGGGCAACAGTGGACATTGAAGCCCAAATTAGGGAACAGCGACGCCTGGTCCAAGAAACCGAGGCACGCTGGTTTGTGATGTGTGAGGCCCAGGAGAAAACGCATTTGGCCAGGGAGCATGCACGAGGCATGAAGACTGGGAACCATGGGGCAGCTAATGAAGACAGAGGGGCGGGTGGGCCTGGGCCACTGGGTATGGGTCCCAGCAGCGAGCGGCACAGAGAAGAAAGGGGGCGGGCTTTGTCGGCCGGAGGGCCCGGCGATGCACAGGACCCTCCTGGTTGGTGCAGCCAGGGAGGGGGCAAGAGGAGGTCAGCATCTGAGGCTGACAGACAAGGGGTTTCACCAGCAGGGTGCACAACAGCCTCGAGGCGCTTGTCGGAAGACATGGGGGGGTCCGTCGTGGCCAACCCTACTCCAAGGGAGCGGGCACATTATTGCAGCCAAGCCAGGGACTACCCTTTACATGAGCAGGAATGTGAGTGAGATGTAGTGAATGAGACATGGCAGGAGGAGTGTGCGGGGGTGTTAGGGAGGGTGCTTTGATTTTGGATTATGAGAGTGCAGAATGGTAGGAGGGCGAGCTGCATGAGGAAGAGGAAGTAGTCAAGAAAGTTCCGCGCAAAACCAGCGAAGCACGCGCAACTTGTACCCTAGTTAATGTGTTACAGAAGTCAAGTGCGGACCAGAGAACATTGAGGGACAAAGGGATGAATAACAGAGGTGATCGTCGGAAAGAAGGAGAGCGGACTGAACCATTGCCTTCAGATATGGGGGAATGGTGGCCAGTTTGGGGCTCAGGGGATTCTCAGAAGGATATACCTAAACACAGGTCAGTGGGGGTGGGTGACGGTGAAGTCACCAGGAAGAAAGATAAAAAGAAAGAACACACACGTGGTAAGGAATCGCACAAACGCAAGAGTGGGACACAAACCAAAGATAACAAGAGGTGCCAGTCAGATAGTTCGACTGAGTCAGAAAAGGATAAGGATGATAAGGACACAGATGATGATAAACACAAAAAGAGACTCCCTTATATGGGACTGGCAATGTCACTTGGGTCTCATTTGTCTCATAAGACCAAGAATCGGATATGGAAGCATGAATACATAGACGTATTCAAACTTTTGCACAGGGACATACAGGCGAAAGAAGGTTCGAAAGAAGAATGGGAGCTCACAAGGCACCCTAGGGTGCTGATTAACATGGAAAATTGGACATCGGCTTTTCTCATATATGCCAGCATTTATTGTGAGAAACATGGGGACAGGGCGATAGCGTTATTCAAATATTTGGACATAATCAGGAAGGCTCAAATGCATTTCTGGGGGTTTGCATGCCTTAGCTATGATGAGGAGTTGAGGGTGAGCTTGAACCCTGATAAGCATGGGGGGGAATTTGACTCAGAACTTTGGATGCAATGGATGTCATCCACGCAATCAGCAGCCTCTACTCACACAGCCAGTGGTTTAGCCGTGCCATATCGGCTTTTCAGCTAAGCCCGCCCGCAGGATTACATACCGAAACCAGCAGGAACCAATGTTGGGGCGTGCTGGAATTACAACAGGGGTTTCTGTTCCCGGCACCAGTGTAAGTTTAAACATGAGTGTTCAAAATGCAGAGGCAGACATCCCATCCCTCAATGTTTCACACTGGTCAGCCCAGCATAAAAAAGGAAGGGGTCCCGAGGGAGGGGTCAACAGGAGCACCCTGGAGCAAAAGGCAACTACTCCCATTAACCTGGAAGCACTGAGGCCCTGGGTGGTGATCTATCCTCAAAGGGGGGATGCATTTCAGCTGGAATGGGGCTTTATTGAGGGTTTTTGGATTGGGCATCAGGGTCCTAGAGAGCGGAGATGGGCTGACAATTTGCGGTCAGCCAAGGACTTTCCAGAAGTTGTAGCATGCAAACTGGCCAAGGAGGTTGCAGAGGGTAGGGTAGCCGGTCAGTATATGGACTGGCCCATGGCGGATTTGATTGTGTCTCCACTGGGGGTGGTGCCAAAGAAAGCAGAAGGGGAATTTTGGCTCATCCATCATTTATCATGGCCGGAGGGTGCATCAGTGAATGAATTCATCGCAGAGGAGGATTCCATGGTGTTGTACACGTCCGTTGATGAAGCTGTGGCACTGGTGTGGAGCTGTGGTCATGGGGCAGAGTTGGCGAAGTGTGATATCAAATCGACATTTCATCTACTCGCCATACCTACTGATGATTTCCAACTGTTGGGCATGCAGTTTGGTGGCTCGATCTATGTAGACAAGGTTCTGCCAATGGGCTGTGCTATCTCTTGTGCACTCTTCGAAGCCTTCAGTACCTTTATGCAATGAGTCTTTTCAAAATCCAGTGGCCACAAGGGAGTGTCTCACTACCTAGATGATTTTTTGTTCTTAGGCAGGAAAAATGCGGGTGAGTGCCTGAAGGCGCTGCAACATTTTCAGAGATGGCTGAAGTTTTCGGGGTGTCATTAGCACCCGAGAAGATGGAGGGTCCACAGGTGTTGTTGACCTTTTTGGGCATTGAGTTGGAGACAGTTGCAATGGTGGCAAGGCTACCAGGGGCCAAGGTCAACGAGATTCAGGCTTTCTTGTTGGAAGTGATGGGCGAACGAAAGATTGAGCTGCGGAAGGTACAGCAGTTGCTTGGTTTACTAAACTTTGCGTGCTGTGTTGTGTGAGCAGGGCAAACATTTTACAGGCGCTTGGGCATGGCCATGTCCAGTGCGACATTGCCACGTCTTAGAGTCAGGATTTCCATGGCGGTCAGGGCAGATTTGGGGGTATGGAGGACATACTTGGCGGACTTTAATGGTGTATCTATGAATTTCTTGGATGAGAATTCTGTATGGCAAATCCAGATATTCTCTGACGCACGGGCGCGCATGGTTTTGGTCTCTTTTGGGATGGTCATTGTTGGCCAAGTCATTAGATCTATCAAGGGCGCAGCATCGCTTTTTTGGAGTTTCTTCCCTTGGTGGTGCTACATGTGTGGGGTGGGGACATGGCGAACAGAGCAGTGTTGTTTCATGTGGACAGCATGTCAGTTGTGGAGGTGGTCAACAGAGAGAGGGCCAGGGACCTGCGGGTGTTGCGGTTTATGAGGTGTTTTATGCTGAAATGTTTACATTTGAATATTGTTTTTAAGGCTCAACATGTACCTGGAGCCCAGAATGACATTGCGGATGCTTTATCTTGTTCGCAGTGGCAAACCTTTCGATCGCTGGCACCCGGGCGTAGTCAAGATGCCGTTACCAGCCGAGGTCTGGAGGATGGGTGAATGAGGGTCATCAGCCTGGTTGAGGGAGCTTTGGCGGCATCCACAAAAAAGAGTTACAGGCTGGCGTGGACGGAGTTCAGGGTGTTTGAAGGAAATGTGCCGCAGGGCTGGGATCAGAACCGGGAGGAGATGAAAAGGAGAGTGGTTTTGTTTTTTATTTTTTCAGATAGCGCAAACTTGACCCGAAGGTATCAAAGTGCTTTCCATGAACACCAGTTGCGTTACACAAGGACACATTCATTTTTGTTAAGCACGCGGAGATTAAGTGATTTGCCCAGAATCACAGGATGTTGAGCGTCGTTGCCGAGACTCAAACCCAGTTCCCCAGATTTGAGGTCCACGGCCCTAGCCATTAGGCCAAATCCTCTCCCTGTTGCGCTTCGTACTTTTCTGTATTGACAAAAATGTATCGCCCACCACGATTGGGGGCATATTGGCTGGGGTTTCGTTCTATGGCAAGCTGCATTGGGGGTTTGACCCTGCCAGGGACGAGATTATAGGCTGGATATTGAAAGGCTGGGGCAAACAAAGGGGTGGAGGAGGGTGGCACCAAGGGAGGCCATCACGTTTGACTTGTTGGGGGAGCTGTTGGCAGTACTGTTTGAGCTTGAGTTAACTATTTTCCAGGTTTGCATGGTGTGGATGTTTTTTGGGGTGTTTCGAGTTTTGGAGCTATTGGGGTCAGCATGGTCAATGGGTTTAATGCATGAGGAGGTGCGCATGGATCCGGGGCATTTGGGGATATGGTTGCGCCATTCAAAAACTGATCAACAGGGCAGGGGAAAGTGGGTCTGGTTGAGCGAAGGAGGGAGAGACTCAGCATGCCTGGTGAGGGAGTGGCAATTTTTTATGAATTGGCTGTGGCTCTGGTACAAAGAAATATTCTGTCATCTAGGTGGGAGTCTATTGTCAGCGGCACAGCTGTTAGTGGTGTTACACATGGGGCTTTGACGTTTGGGGAGAGATCCAGCGGCATTCAGGACCCACTCCTTTCAAATAAGGGCAGCGGCAGCAATTCTGGGGTGAGCATGGGATCGTATACGGAGGATTGGTAGGTGGCGGTCCCGTTGCTGTGAGAGCTATGTCAGGAAGTGAGATCAGGAATGACTCTGGGGGGCAAAATGGGGTGAAGGGAAAGGTGAGAGAGGTCTGGGGACACCAGGCTAATGCTGTTATTCTTTTAATGCAGGCTGTGTGAACGGTCCAGGTTCCAAGACGGTGACCTGGATCATGGGACATTACTTGGTATACTGGGCTGCCAGATATGCAGACCAGCAAAAATACGGGAGGAATCTGGGATTGCACAGCAGCCGACACGAAGTAGTGTGGTGGGGAAAGAGTGAAATGCAATGGGGAAGTTTGCTACCCTGGTTGACAAAGTTGGTTCCGCAAAGGGGTTGCCCAGACATGCTGCTGATTCATTTGGGGGAAAACGATTTAGTGAGGTTATCGGGTTTGACACTCTTTCAGCACATGCAGAGGGATCTTGAAGCCATCAAACGGAACTTTGTGAGGAATTGTATCGTTTGGACTGAATTTGTGCCACACTGCAGTTGGCGGGGGGCTATACGGCACACGGCAATAGACAGAGCTCGCAGGAAATTGAACAGGGTTATGAGAGTTTTTTGTGCTGGTTTGGAGATTACGGTGATCTCTCATGGGGGTATTTGCAATGAAGAAGGGTGCCTGTTTCGGGATGATGGGGTGCACTTGTCCAGAATGGGGAATGCATACTACATGATGGAGCTGAGGGACAGTGAGTCGCTTGTGGCATGAGAACATATGGTGCAAGAGAGATCACCTTTGAATGGTGTTTAAAAGAATGAACGGGACCAGAAAAACACCCTTCAGTGTTTGTTCTGGGTGGCGGAAGTCTTGGTGGGTGGGGAGTCACATGCAGGCTCTTTCACACCCTTGGGGGGGGAAGAAGAGCAAAGTGCAGGAGAAAATGCCGGGGCGGTACCTTGTTGGGAAAGGATGGACCGAGGTATGACATTTGGGGAATGAAAGTTTGGTGGAGGAGGTGAATGAACGCGTGAGGTTGGGGGTTTGGTGTTATTTGTTAATAAAGTTCATGTTATGCACATGTCCTAATAAATTGGCCTTTTATGCTACTTATGGTTGTGGAATGTTTTTGTTGTAGCACGAATAAATGTGCTCTATTTCAAACATCAAATAAAATATCCTTAAGAGTGCAGAGTAATGCTGCTGTCGTGTAGCTCCTATAGTACCCCTGCAGGACCTGCGCGTTTGGATAACATATACTGCGGGCTTGGTGGCAGACTGACTCCGTGCACCCCCACCGTATATGTTAGCCTAGTTTTGCATTAGCTAGCTCGCAGTGCCACTAGTGTCTCCTCTTATCGGGGAGAGATTAGTTTCTGGCAACCTTAGATCATGACAACCCTGATTCCCTCAGAATCATGGAAACAATGTACTACCTTTCGCTCAGTCACTCGTGCTCACTTATTCGGTTTGTCTCAGAGAGTTACACAGAATAAACAGTCGGGCGTTTCAATAAGTATTTATTGAACAGTTGTTATTCTAGTGTAAAATATATGTGCTGCGGCAACCAGCAGACAATAGCAGAGATATATTATCAGCAGTACGATAAAAGCAAAGGGATAGAACAGTTCTACCATATTGCGATAATCATGAGTACATACATGAATATAAAAGCATTATGCAAGTGCGCGTACTCCTACGATGCCTAACTAGATGTACCTGAGTGTACCTAGCATATGTGTGTAGGTCTTAGAAGCTAAGAGCCAAGAATCCTTCTAGGATTTAGTCGAACCCCCATACCTGAATAGAGAGAGTGTGGGACCCCGTCCTGGTCTCGAGTTGGACACCCCGTCAGGGCTGTGTCAGACCGCTGTCAGCTGGAGCGACTGCATGCAGGAGCCTCAGCGTCTCTGGTCAGTGTGTCAGCATGGAAGTCTCGGTTCCCTCTATCTTACTGGGGCAAGATGTGGTGTATTTATGCCCTAAAGAGTCTCGGTCCTCAGTATGGTTTGTATTGGACATGAGGAAGACGTCAGGGGGTGAACTTTGTACATACATATTATGCCAGTGGTGTATTCTTAGAGAGGAATGTATAATTATTGAGTACAGTGTGGGCCTGTGTTTGGAAAAACCCTTGCTGTATTCAAAACCACAGGATAGATAACGTTCAGCCCTCAGAGCTCGTTGTGTACTAGCTGGGACCAATGTAGGTGAAAGATCATGCCTATATAAGGAATCATACTATAATAGGACATGTACAGTTGTGACCATAATTGGGCATATGCGGCCATGACCATAATTGGGCAAGTACGAATATGACCATATTAGGGTAAATATGAATACGTCCATTTTAGGGCACGTACGAACGGGTCTACATTAGGGCCTCTATGCGGGATATAACACCCACTCCTCTTCCGAACTGGATAAAAATTACCATACTTATAATCTGGACAATTTTAAAAAATTTTTTAAAGTAAGTAAAAACGTGGTTCTAAAAATTGTGAAAAATTTTGGTGCTAAAAAGATGTTTAAATTCAGCTTTTTCTAGTTGCCACTTAAAAAGTCAATATCGTCTCTCTATAGAAGTTGTATTACCATAAGCAGGAGAAGGCCATGCTTTTCTCAAGCGAAAGTGTCTATGTAAGAAAATGTTCCAAATTTAGATCGTTTATTTTGAAACGAGTGAAGAAGCCGAATTCTTTCCCAGGACACGATGAGCCAATTCAAGATTACGCGTCCTGGCTGGGAAGCTCAATATTATCAGTGTCAACTGCTGTAGATGACAAATCCAAAGCCTCACAGAGAACGTCAATCGCACATAGATGGAATGTAGTACTGCCAACAGTCGGAGCTGCGGCAGCTTGTGCAGCAGTTGTAACCTGGGTGCCTGTGGAAGAATCACCTAACCCAGCAGGAGCGAACGGCACCTGTGGATTCTCCAGGAATGCATTCATCAGAATCGGAAGCAGCTGAGGACAACGCAGAGCGTGGGCCTTTATGGGGTCCAGCATTGCATCCGTGTCCGGAGGCGCATCAGATGGAAAAGTTAGACAAAGATCCAACGTGCATTCTTCTCCGCAGAACAGGCATCGAAGAACAGGTAAGATGCAGTCTATCCAGACTGGTCTAAATGATAGAAACCAGGAGACATTGAGTTCTCGCAGGCAGGAAATGCCCAGAAGTTGTACCATACGTTCACAGTATTTCTGCTCCAGGAGCGTGTTCACCATTCCCTCGGGAAGTGGGCCGTCCATTGCGAAGCAGCAATATTACAATCAGGATTCCTGAAATTAGGAACAGGATGAGCGGGAATCCTCCAAATACGCTTCCCAATACGGAGTGTATAAAATTTGGGATTACTCCGAGGACTGTCTGAAAGGTGCTTAACAGTCCGGACCCTATGGTCTTAAATAGGTGTACAATTCCGCTCGTATCAGACATATTGAAGATACGTCCCAGCATTTCTGCGAAATTAATGGGGCAGTTTGTACGTATGAGTGCCTGTATCTCAGTCGAGGTCCTTGCAACTTGAAGTTCATAGGTTTCTCGAGCGGAGGTTAAGGGCACGGGTTGCTGTAAAAGCATGGCTTTCAATCTGCTCAGAGTATCAAACTGTATAAAAGAAACATTCAGTGAAGGCCATAACGGCACCTCACTGACTGTGTTCAGTGGCGGAAACAATACTTGCATACAGCAAGTAACCCTGGAGTTAACAGTTACTAGATATGCCACGCCCGGAAGCATCCCACAGCAACCTTGATCATTTAGCATTAAATAACTCCCATTCGTGAGCAGCTGGAAAACCGGCGTGATCATGGCCGCTGGGGTCCCTGACATGTGACAAGATAAGTTCGCCACTGAACCGCTACAGGCTCCATGTAGAGAAATATCTTGACACATCAGACAACCGCTTAAAGCGTTCTTGCAGTTTGTACCACTCAGATACACCTCTCGATCCCCATTCCGGCATCGGTATCTGTTAGAAATGGGATCTCTGGTTGGCTAAGGCTTGCGCCAAAGCCAGGCAGAGACCACCACTCTAGCCAGGGCGAGGGGGTTACAGGCCAAAGATAACCACTGCTCACCCCCTTGGTAGCTTGGCACGAGCAGTCAGACTTATCCCGGAGGCCATGTGTAAAGCGTTTGCGCACAGCAACAACATACCAGGCACACCACAAAAGGAACTCCACACAAGGTTATATATAAAAATAGCCTTTGTATTCTCATAACACATTAGAATAGCACTCACATAATATACATTGTGCCACCTGGCACTAGGTAATATCTACAAGGGATTATATACACCTGACAGGGCCCACTGGACCACTGTCAGCACCATCACAAAGTGAACCTAGTAAAAAGGAAGACATATCATAAACGTACAACCAGTAATCACTGGTAACCACTGTACTCAGCATCAGCCTGTAACATAAACCACATTATGCACAGTATCACATTAGGCGCCAAATCCATTGTACGCCAACCTCATCAGTCTAACATCTTAGACCCTAACCTCCTAAGTATCACTCACATTAGGGGTATACTCACAGTAGGAAATAATCTCACTGGCATAAACACATTACGCACATAATCTCATCCCTAAACGCATTTAGAGGCAGGAATCACAGTAGAGCATCACATTTCCTAACATCAGGTAAATCACTGATCCCCTGGCCAACTGGCCTTCTCAAGGGGCTCAAACGCCCTGTGTCCAGAATGTCAGGGCAGCTGCCTATGCAGCGGAATCAAAAGTGCGCCATTGCGCTAGGGCAAAGGAGTGCATCTCACTCCTCTCTCAAAATATGCCCCCAAAGAAATGATAGCCTAAACTTTGCAGCTGCCCACTAATTGCTGGGCAGCTGGGAAACTCGCTGTAGGCAGGGGCACTCGCCGTGCCCTCTGAGCCCCTCACTGGGACTCTCTGAAACAATTATGCCCATGACGTTGCAGCTGCCCGCGCTGGTGCGGCGCAGCTGTGGCACTTTGCATAAAGGGGGCCCAGCACCTCTGTGCCCTCTGGACCCCCACGTGGCATTAAACACCTGCCACCATCGTTGGGGGCGGCCCGCTCTCTGGCGGGACCGCCCAGGCGCCGACAATGTGCCTCGATCTGCCCCCAAAGAACTGTGGCCCTCAGGGGCTCTCTCATCCATAGCAAAAACTGCCCCCAAGCGTTGGAGCGGCCCGCTGCCAGACGGGGCCGCTCTGATTCTGTGCCTCGCATCGACACTGACACCAAGAAACATCACGGAGCCTAACTCACCGGCTGCGGGCAGGACTCCTCCGGTCATCACTCTGGGTCTCCTCTCCTTGCAGGTGGGAGCGGCAGCACTTCTCTCGTGGCGCGGGGCTTCCCTTTGCTCCTGGGGGTCCCGCGCTGCCATCGGCGGCCTCTGCCGCCTTTTTCTCTTCACCCGGGCCCCCTCCTGGGACCCGGGACTCTTTAGCGGTGCCCGTGGAGGCGGGGTAGGCTCCCGTCCTCTTTCTTCGCCGGGGCTCTCCTCTGCTTCATGGGAGCCCTGGGCAGCAGCCACACATCACTCGGCCGGCTCCTCTCACCGGCGGCGTGCGCGGGACTTCCCTCGAAAAACCGGAACTCCCGCCCGCCGTCAGGCACCATGTTGGCTGACTTCCTCCCGGCCGCGACGGTGATCGTTTTTCCGGCTCAGATGTGGGGTGGGCACCCGCAAATGCCGTAAACGCGGTGTGGGCACCCGCAGTATCATTTTAAAAACAAAGCGGCCATGTGGGGTGGGCACCCACTACTTAAATAAAATAATAAGCGGGTGGGCACCCGTAATTACGAATCACGGGGGAATCCCTACGCTGGGGATTCCCTCTCTCTCCCTTCAGGCAGCACGGCGCTGCAAAGCCGGCTCGCTCCTCTTCTGGGCAAAATAAGAATCCAGCTCAGCGCTCACGAGGCGCTTAGAAGCAGGCAAAGGTCCTGCAGGCAAAAGAATCAGTCCTTAGATGAAGGGGCAATGCAGGGCCCAGGGAGGTAAGCCCTCCTGGCAGCCTCCCCCTGGGCCCCAGCAGCAGCACCCCCCAGCAGGAACAGCACAAATACAGCACATCTTCATGGGGTCACAGCCCCTATATTTATATCAGCATTTCCCTTTGTGTCACAGCACAGGGCTTGGGGATACCAGTCAGAACTGGTTTAGGGGGGATTTGGAGCACTTTGTTTTCCAAGCTCCTCTTCCCCTTTGTCAGGTGGGGGCTAGGTGATCAGACACACCACAGGGGGCGGAGCCAGCATTGTACAGGCTGGGCACAATCCTATTCAGAGTCAGGGGATTTCTCCTCCCACTACTCTCAGCCCAGGTGTCCCATTCAGCCTAGCGCTGACTCAGCCTGCCCCTCCTGGAGCCACACACACCTCCCAGCCCCTGTCACTCACAAAGCCAGACATGCAATTCACATCAGGCAGGCAGACACATAGCACACAGAAATGCCAACTTCTAAAAGTGGCATTTCTAAAATAACCACAATAAATCTGCGCACACCATTGCGCAGCATTTATTCACACAATTTCATACATACCAGACTTGACCACACTGCTCCTCTCATCACAGGAATTACCACTGACACACACTGATCAGGGAATCCCCCATGCATTCCTATGGGAGGGCAGGCCAAGCTCATCAATGTAACACAGAGAGCGCACGCACTTTCCACTGGACAACAGTGCAAAAGTGCCCAGAGGCCTAAAATCACCAACACCAGGATACAGACAAGGCAAAAAGTTTAGGGGTGAACCTGCCAAAAAGGGCCAAGTTCAACAGTATCTATATGGTAACTCCCAAGTTTCCTTGATGTATCCCTTACCCATTTTCACATATTTGCCTGCCTGCCTTTGCTCAAGGCAATATTGAAACTGAAACGTAGTGACCGGCAGAGTGATTTGGCCATGAATTAGCCATTCTGTTGATGGTGATTCGGCTACAGTGAATGGTAACCTTTCCAGTTTCTCAATACGCAGCATTGTATATTTGGCTCCCCTATGTGCCATTTCTGTCTGTTTATCAGTTAGATTGTATTCTGAGAACAGAGACGTGGTGTTTATAAAACGCCATGGCACATAGCCTGCACGCAAAGATTGCAGCGTCCAGCTTAACATCATAATAGAACGTAGCTGAGATTGCCCGTGTTGTAACAAGGCCAGATCTTGTTCTAATATGTCGATCGCCGAGGTCACAATGTTGCCTAAGGAGTAAATCCTGGAGGTCAAAGTAGTTAACCCATTATCGACTACTGCTAATGCCTTTTCTAAGTTAATACGGTCTATCTCCCGTATCCTTTCTGCGGCCTCTTGTTGGGATATTTTCCAGTTTTCATTATAGTAGGCATAAAGGCCTGCATATATGAAACGTTTCTGACGTTGTTTCCTGGGACCTAGTAGAAAATCTCTAAGATCCATGTCAGGTGTGAGTAAGGTCAAGTGATGCTTTACTTCTGTCAGTGTTGAGGTCTCTAGCCAATCAAGGCACAACTTCCCAACACTATACAATGTCACTACCCCTGGGTGTTGTCTTTGTACATAGCGTGGATCTGACCTACGGATACTAAACCCTTCGGTTGTATTCATAAATCTCTGTTGACATTTGTTTGTGTCAATGGGCCAAACCAGCCATTCTGTCCAATCAGGATCTGATCTGTTGTACTGGAAAATGTCATCTAATTCTACCCCTTGTGTGGTTGAATTCTGCCCCTCACCCATCTGCGATGGTGTTGGAAACCCCGGTGTGTTCATTTCCTTGCCTTTGGCTAATCCAAGACAGGTTGTTTGTTGCACAGTTTCATTCAGAAATAAAATCTGCTGCGGAATGATGCATGCTCTAAAAAGTGCTTCTATTCCCTGGACTTGCCAGTCCCTAGAACCCCAGATTGATTTGGAATCTATTGTGTCTTTCCATAGCTCGAAACCCTGTTTAGACAACTGGTTCAAAAAGGATGCAGAGTAAATATGTTTGGTGTTTGTTAACATAATTTTCTGAGCTGAAATTTTCGCCACTTTATAATAAAATGACTTTGGGTCGGATGTGTTAAACCCTGAGAAGTATGTGAATTTCTGTGCAAATGCTTGTGAACTAGGTGTTGGGCAGTGTTCCCACTGGTGGTACTCAAATACATTTCTAGGTGTTATAGACTTGTGTAAGAAATGATCACCAAAATGTTGGTAACAGTACAATGTATCATAGTCTGAAGTACCTTCTAACATTTTATTGTTCGGAAATGCTGCATTTTTTTCTAAATCAGACATCATAGCATTTACAGTTTCAGTGTCCCAATCATCAGAATATGCACTGGAGGTAATGATATCACTTAAAGAAATTTTAAATACATGTTTTAGTTTTAAAAGTTCAGTCGGACCTAATATATCATAATCAATCTTGTTCCATACTATACCGTCCGGTAGAGGAACTGCTGTAATGTTCACTGAAGACAAGTCTCTTGGTTCACGATGTGAAGACTGGTGTGGTTTTAAAATCAAATTGACTCTTTGGGCTGTAGAGCTTGGTTGGAGGTATCGTCCATTAATAAGCATACTAAAAGTTATTATTAAACCTAGCCAGAAAATGAAAAATAAAATCCCAGTGATATACCATAGTTCTACCCAAGGTGACACCAGGTAAGCCTTTCTAAAAAAGTTCAAAAAGTCATTGAGTTTCTGTTGGAGTGATTTTTTGGCTGGCGTCGTTTCCGGCTCGCTTGGATCCAGTGAAAACGTATCAAAGTTCATGAAATAGCCAGAAGCAGTTCGATCAATTGTTGGAATTGCATCGGGATTTGTTGAAGACGTCAGGGGGTGAACTTTGTACATACATATTATGCCAGTGGTGTATTCTTAGAGAGCCATGCATAATTAATGAGTACAGTGTGGGCCTGTGTTTGGAAAAACCCTTGCTGTATTCAAAACCACAGGATAGATAACGTTCAGCCCTCAGAGCTCGTTGTGTACTAGCTGGGACCAATGTAGGTGAAAGATCATGCCTATATAAGGAATCATACTATAATAGGACATGTACAGTTGTGACCATAATTGGGCATATGCGACCATGACCATAATTGGGTAGTACGAATATGACCATATTAGGGTAAATATGAATACGTCCATTTTAGGGCATGTACGAATGGGTCTACATTAGGGCCTCTATGCGGGATATAACACTGCCCTGGGACAGAAAATGATCAACTAACCCGGAGTATACGAAAGAGTTCCATTCACTTTAGTTAATGCTACCAAATGCAAAAAAAGTGCAACATTAACATTTTTGCAATTTCAAAATCACAATAAATGGTCATCTCGAAAATTTCCATCCTCCATATAATCTATTGATGACCTTTTGTGCTTGGAGGTGATTGGCTCGAACATTTTGTCATGATATCTTTCCCAAGGCCATTTAAGATGTAGGCAGGGTGGCCCTCTTGAATTTCGAAGATATCTGGTTGCTTTGCAGCGACGGTGGGGGTTCTGTTCTTATACCGGAGGAGCAGGGTCAAGACTGATTTGCATATGGCTGGGTCTAAACTGGGGTGGCATGGTGAGCAAAAAAACAATGGAGTTAACCCAGATCTCTTGACTGGGGGTGAATGTTTGATTTGTTTCACATTCTGTCCATCATTTGTGTGTCTTTTGCTTTCTCGCCCTAAGTGCACCGGGTATACCTAGACGTGGGTTCTGGGCTCACTGTGCCACTGGATTCAAGCTAGCCTGGCTGATGAGGGGTGTTACACCGAAACTGGTCCCAGGATGCTTGTTTCTGGTCCAGGGAGGACCTGGCTTGGCAGTTCGGGCTGGACTGTTTCCATGAGGGGTAGGGTCAAGACTGATTTGGATATGGCTGGGTCTAAACTGGGGTGGCATAGTGACCAAATGAATAAATGGATTTAACCCAGAACTCTTGACTGGGGGTGAATGTTTGATTTGTTCCGCACTCCGTCCATCATTTGTGTGTATTTTGTTTTCAATTAGAGGAAAGAGCAGCAGTTTCCAAGCATACAAACATAACAAGTAAATATGACTTTTCTCACTCAGCAGTTTTTTTCCCTAATAATCTCTGCAGTCTGAATGGCTGAGAATGAAGAACCCTTTAAGAACAGGAATGTAGAAAACATCACATGTGATTATACTCACCCCCACTGCCACACCACATTATATGTTCATATATTTAGCTAGCCATTTACCTAGTTAGGTAGTTTATTCATTAGTTACAGGATGTTAATTAATCGCTTTACAAACTAAGGGCCTCTTTTGCCACTTTCGTGTATCTGTGTTGTAGCCAAATGTGCAGTTTTCAGCGCACTAGGCTCCTTACACTGGCTACCAGTAGAACAATGTAAGCAGTTTAAGGCCCTATGCTTCGCACATGAGATCTTCTGTGGTCAAGAGTGATCCGACCTACACTACACCCCCAGGCACTCCTTACATTTTTACTGGACAGCTACTGCTCACACTCCCCTACGTCAATATAAGTCATGCTGGCAGATGGTCATATTGCTATGCAGATTCTAGCTCTGCAACTGTTGGAGGGAGCATTTTAGGGGGCATAGGGCACCTTCACGGAATGATCGAAGGAGTGATTTAGGGGCAGAGGGGCACCTTAACTTGAGGCGGGGTGTGTAGGAATGCTCATACTAAAATGAAGGAAACAGATGTGTGAGCCATGGAAACCAAGCCAAAAGGTTTAACAGATTTATTTAGAAGGTGCAACTTCAAGAAAAAGACATAAAAATACAAAAGACAAATATAGTGACCTCGAATTTACAGAGAGTCATATAAATCAGAAGGCATTTCTACATGGAAGCATTGAAATCGTTAGAAGAGAGGCACTTCAGAAAATGCACCTCAAAGACACATTCATAAATGCACTATGAAAAACATAACTTAAATCAAGGAAAATGGTCTCAGAATGCCACACACATTTGATCTAAAATGCTGAGAATACTCACGTTTAAACCTAAAAGAAAGCAGCCTTGCAATTATAATATAAGTATTACATTCTCACCAATCTAGAGACAAAATAGCATACATAGCATATACAGTAAATATATTGGCAAGTTAAATTGTATCTTAAAAACAAAAACAAGAGCTCTTGGGGAGCACCCACACCAGCCTGCCATCTACCAACAGACGGGTGGGGTAGTCCTCCGAGAACCCCGTGGGCTCTCTTTTTATACCCTTCAAGGCTGGGATCTGAAGCAGAAGTGCTTATTGCAACGTCAGAAGTGTCGTGTCTATCTTACTAAATGCGGAACATAGACTAGGTGAAAGGTTATATTCTCAGACCAAGCGCTCGTCGTAAATTGCATAGGGCAAGCAGAAAATATGTAATGTAAGGAATAAAATATATAGCAATGTCCTGGTTGCCACATCTATCACCCTGGCCTGACGTCCTTGTGGTGGGAACTTCTCTATTCTCATGTTCAGACCCAGGATGTGGTGTGCTATATATCGACAGGATAGAGAGAGAGACAGTGAACTTTGCACACGGGTAGGGTGGGGGCTATCCAGTCTGGAGTAGTGTGCCTCACAGAGAGAAGCTGGCTGAGATTTTTAGTCAGACAGGCTTAGAGCCTGCTGTTCAGAAAAATGGCAGAACTCTGGTCAATTTAACAAAAGGCCTGCAGAAAGACCGCAGGGCCTACCTAGGGGTTCATACTGACTGAGTAAAAAGGATGGCCCATAGTAGTTATATGGTAAAACCGGACCCTCAGGTCAATTTAACACGGCCTACAAATTAGGCTGGCAGGGCCTATGTAAGGGGTTCATACTTCAGGTGTGGGCAGAGCAGGCCTGGGGGTCTTATATGATAAAAATAGACCCTGCTTCATCCCCTCCTCTTGTTCATTTACTGAACAAAATTCTTACAGCAATCTCTTAAGGCCCTCCTCCTAGTAGGTGTATCCCAGGGGTGTCATTCATTGGAACATTGGCTGTCTTGTATCTTCCTTAACGTCATATATACTCCTTCAGGCCTGTCAAAGTTGACATGCTGTTTTCTGTGTCTGTAGACCGGTGTGTGCAAACATAATATCCTGCCCTGTCAACTGTCCCCCTGTCCCGTCTTTATCAACGGCTATGTATTCAATTTGGTACAATATTTCTGTGTCATTTAAGCAGTATCTCAGGTATAACACTGTGATCACACTACACTTATAAGGAGCGTAGTCATTATAATGGCAGCAATGGGGGTCAATACTGCTAGTAGCACCAATGGTCATTTTCTCTAATTGTTCTGAAAGTCTTGAGGCATTGTTCCAATCGTTGGTACGTGTGGCTAGTGTGACTAGTTTGAAGAATGTCTTATCTTCTGCTGTACTTTTACTCCTTTCAAAAAGTCTGCTGAGGAATAAGGCACAGCCTCAGAGATGATACCTGTAAACAGAAAAAGTAACCGTTGGTGCCTGTCTTCAAGTAATTTGAGAGGTTTGCAAGCACTTCTATTACTTAGGCACATTCAATATGAAGAAAACAAAGTGATGAAAAAGGTAAAGATGTCTCGTTGTCACAATTTGTAGACTGAGGGGTTGGGGCATTGATGTTTCCAGACGTTCTTAGTTGATGTATTGTTGTAGTCCGCTTACACACTCTTCCTTTCTCTGTTGTGCATCACGTGCAACCCTTCAGGATGATCTTGCGGTACCATTCCCACTTGGTAGTTTCCGTGGAACACATGTATTTTCTGTGTGGCTCCTTGCCCCTTGCACAACCCCTCAATCACATGTGAGATGAACGCCGGTCAATTGTCAGAACCCAAAAGCATAGGTACTTTAAAGCGCGGTATGAACTCTTTCAGGAGGCATTTGGCAATAGTTTGTGTATTGCTGTTCTTGTATTGGCATGCCTCAGTCCATTTGCCGATCATGCACACAATAACCAACACGTACTTGTAGTTTGAGTAGGGGGCATGCTGATGAAGTCCATTTAATGTGGGGAAATGAAGTGGCCTGGGGCAGTAGAAATACAGCACTAGGAAAACAGTCTGATCTTCCCATCATATCCTACAAGTGATGAACCATGAAAAAGACGGGCCATGGGAGCAAGCATTATCGTTGGTAAACATATCTTTCCATTTGGGCCTATCCGTATTCCTTTTCTTTTTGTATACATCCTCCCCTGTTCCCTTCTTCCTTTTCTTCCACCCAGCCCTTCCAATAATATACTTAGGGTCATAGTACATATCATCATCCTTTATCTTTATATCATGATATCATGTGCAGTAGAAGCAATCTGAACCATTGTGTACTCACAACCAGTTAATGCTATTCCTTTTGTACATCTGCATCAATAAATTATTTACCAATTGATACATAGTCCTTGGAGGAGGTGTGTGCAGCACATTCTACAATTGAAACTTTGGTAGCAACATGTCTTGCAATAGTTGAGCTATTAATGGTACACGCTGCATTTGTTGGCCAGCTGAGGGAAGGAGGGAACTCCAAATGACGGAAAGAACCTAAAAATTATATTGGCATCCCTGTACAAGACTTTAAAAAGAAATTCATTATCTCCAGAAGCAAAAGAAGAATTAAAACATTGTACTATAGCTTGTCCCAACAGCAAACACAGATGAAAATCTCTGTCACAGTAACACCTTTAGGGATCAAAACACTCACAGTTGTCAAACTGTGCCCAGGGATGTGGAATTCCTATAGCCCCACGCCCAGGACATATTGTTTGAGGTCAAGGGTAACAAGTTTTCACGCGTATTTTGTCCTTGGGACAAGTAGGCCCAACCCCCTACAGCACAAACCCTTTGGCTGCCAGTTTACAGTACCACATTATGGATCAGGGAAAGGCATAGTCTGCAATAAAGGTAATATTTGTGTCCATGTGTTAATGCTGTTCAAACTTGTATTTATTGTCTATTAATACAAAGGCTTTATTATTAGGGTGAGCGCTCTAAGTAAATGTTGTAAGCTCAGACTGCACTACTGACAGTGGTTAGAGTATTAAAATGTGTACACATGTTTTCAATATTTAGCAATTTGAGACTATGTATACTGCTCTCAGAATGCTCTCCGATTAGATGCAAATATTTGCAGAAGCTTGAAAGCAAGACTGATAATTCTTTGCTTTCAAAATAAAATGTTCACAAAAAAACTGCAAAAACATTTAGCTAAACTACTGAAATAAGGTAGGTACCATTTCTTTGCAACATAAAAATAAACAAGCATTGGTAAAGCCAGTAGGTCTGAAATTGTTGGTCAGCCTTTAGGCTTGGTCAATGCACAACTTGTTTTGGCAATATTTTTGTGAAACCTCATTGGTGTGGGAGTTGCTGGGCCCTCACCATTATAACAAACATTGGAAAAAGCAAAAAGTGTTTTGCTTTCAAAAATCACACATTGCACTGAATAAAACAACTGTGTGTCGATATGCTCCTTGTGAAAGAACAGAATGAAGTCACTCACAGTGAAGCTAGCCAAGAGAGAGAGGGAGAGAGACAACATTTTATTAAACATAAAAGGTCATGGTTAACGCCAGTCCTAATTAGGGGCCCAATTATTAAATAAAGTGCACCCATGTCCTTGGATTATGTGCAGATATACAACTTTTGTGAATTCACAAGGCTACAGAAGTAGGCCAAGAAATAGTACTCCTAGAAAATATTTGTGAACTGCATTTAAGCATGAGAAAATATGCAGGTGTACTTTTGCTCAAGCGAAAATACCTTCAGCCCCAGTATGTAGATCTGCGGAAACGTGGCCACATAAGGGAATTGTTAGCATTCAAAGCCTACTATGGAAGGAGCCCTAGCATAATCAGAGACTATTTCAGAGCTCTTATATAATGAATATTGCTGCCATAATTTGTTGCTGCATTACATGGCACAAAAGGGACAAGTGTATTTTGTTACAGAACAAGTATTTTTAAGAAGCATCCAGGCCCATGGACAAGTAGATATTTCATTAAATTCCACACCCCTTTGTGCCAATCCCTTATACCTCGAAACCCTCTTTTCTGAAAGATTGCACCTATATATTAAAAGACAGATTAAATCTGTACACATTGTATCCTTGAAACATTATAATACGAAGCACTGTTATTCAATGCACACTATCCTTCTGTATTGGCATATACTCATTACTAATGATCAATACATAAACATAATATAAACACAACATTACTACTTTTCCTATTACTCCTATCCTTTGTAGTCCCTGACGAATGCACTGCATTAGAATGCATTTTAGCACATTCCACCGTACAATGTAATTTGTTACAACAATATTCTCTCCAACTCTGAAGAACCTAGGAATGAAAAACATTAATATACATACACATTATTTCTTTTAGATACACATATAAAACAGCACTTCTCCTTGCGCCATTCAAATAGTCAAAACCCTTCAAGAAAGCAATATACTTAGTGCCTTTCTATATATACATCTGCTTGTGAAGATGGCGGTGTTCCTGTTGCGGCTGATCACCGTGGTCTTCCTCTTTGGACAGTCAATGGAAACACAATAAAATCTGTGTTCCAGGACTGATAGGTCGGAGCTCAGGAATGATGGGGCCCTTCTTCTTCCACCTGAATGCTTGAGAAGACAGAAACTTCGTAGTGCGTGTTAACTTATACAAATATATGTCTTCTTTCATAATTTGAATGTCACTGTTAGGTCTAGTTGATGTGACTTATACATATATTAATTGTTCAGTGAGGAGGATATGGGGCATTAGGTTGTTGTCAGAACATTGTAATATTTGTGAGTGAAAACAGAGTGATCCATGGGCAATAAACTATTTTTGCTTTCTTTAAATTATTTATTTATTTATTTCCCTCAATTGTGGTGCTTATTTTGCCTGTTTTATTTTTAAGCAGTCCTGTACTGGCTTTGCTGAAAGTTGTTGCTGCTTTAATATCATAATGGACACATGGTCCAGCTGTCATCCAAACGTGTGGGAAAATGTAGTAGGCCTGAGCCTGTGGCATGACAAGTCTTTCCTATTTAAATTTTATTTCTAACCAGACAGGAGGTGATGAAAACAATAACATTGAGCTTATCTATGCAAACATCCCGAAGACAGGAAATCCAATACACTTCTTGGAGACGCAGGGAAGACCCTAATAATAATAATGTTGCAAAATCTCGAAACATCAATTAACCCCGAAAAAGAAAGAAGAACCAAAACATTGTACTCTAATAGTTCCCAGGAGATAGAAACATTTAAGGGAGACAAAAACTCATGGTATTCGAACTGCAAAATATATGCAACCACCTCTAAAGGCTGCAACTGTACTTTTAAAAGGCCTCTTTAAATCCACACCTATTATTCTGACAATATTGCGATACTGAGCATTGCTTACTCCATGCATACCGTCCTTTAACATTGAAATCTACTTTATATCGGCACGTATTATTTATTCTTTTGTATTTTCCCAGCACTGGGGCCTGTGTGAAGGAAGTTGGTGTGGTGGCTAACTGTGGTAATCTATTCCTACGAATCTCTGGTTGTTTCATATTTTGAAGGCTGCACACAGCTGTGCATATCCAAAAACGTATTCCTTACCTCCTCTCACATAGACACATACATATTCCATCACTAAACTGCACAACGTGACACCTGAAACACTGTATTCAATCTCGGCTTCCCCGTTACCAAATTGTGTGATTCTAGGCAACTTATTTCTCTTGTTCACTTCCACAGCCCAACGTATTCTTACACATACATATCTTTCATCTAAACCTCATGGGGCATATTAGCAAGACCGGCGATAAAATTATCGCCGTTTTAGCAGCAGGAAACTGCCGCTAAAACGGCGATAATGGGCTTGCTAATGTGCGTTATGGAATTCCAATAGAAGCCCAGGTTAGATGTCCTGCACATCTAACCTGGGCTTCTATTGGAATTCTATAACGCATATTAGCAAGCCCATTATCGCCGCTTTAGCGGCAGTTTCCTGTCGCTAAAACGGCGATAATTTTATCGCCGATCTTGCTAATATGCCCCCATTTTCGTTGCCAACCACAGGAAGTCCCTTTCCTGCCTGGCTCAACGCCCAGAATCTGTGGTCGGCCAGGAATGCCACTTCTGAAGGCAGCCCAAGAAAAAATCTATTAACCCTTCAACACCACATAATATCTAAAAACATGTGTTGTCTTTAATTGTAATATGCAAAATATATTTGGCTTATTTTAAAATAACATGGCTTTCTTGCAAAGCGCACGTTCACTTAGAATGGTATTTTGACGCTAAACAGCAGATCCTTATTGTTCCCTCAACTCAATGGTACTCATTTCATCCACCTCAGAATGATGAAGGGTTGATCAGACCCCGCATCTATCCACCTTAGAAGGATGAAATGTTCAATAGACCTAGTAGCATATGAACCTGTGACCATCAAGTCAAACACAGGCTCACGCACGTTCTCTGTGTGTCATGCACGTTGTGTAAACGCCGTATATTCTAGTCTTTTGCCCCAAGGGCCTACAATAATGTATTGGACCTATATTTTGATCCAAGATGAAAATTGGGTGTAGCTAGCGTGCATTCCATTCCATCACTTTATCTCCCCTCTTCTCTCCCTAGTTCTGCGCATGAAATCGTGAGAGTACAGTCTTATCTTGCTAATTCCAATCTTCTGTCTAATGTTCACCATCTGCTCCGACATGTACGTTATCTAAGTCTAGTGCCACTAACTTCCTTGGCCACGAGACACAATTTCAAAATCTTTTCTATTAGCTAACTCCAACTGTGTGCGCTCTGTGGCAGTACTTCCTGGATCTGCCCTAGCATTCGGGCTATTGCTTGTGCCTGCCTCGGCTGCTGCTGAATTTGGACGCAGGTAGGAGTAAATTATTCTGTACTTGGTTGCTCAGTACTGCAATATTTGGTGTAATCTTCAGTGTGAATTATAATTGGTCATCCAAATAGAGAGATATTCATATGCATTTGAAACTGAAAGTATCTTCTTTTCTGCCAGGAAACTATATTACTTATATTGATGGCATGTTTAGTCTTTTAACATTGTGGGCCACAGAACATTGTATGTGCTATGTTAAGCCTATGATCCAAAAATATCAAAGGGAATAGCTCCATTTTACCTGGTATTACAGCTTCTATCATTGTGCTCTGGGCGGTAAGGGATGGCAGTCCTTGACCTCACCTTATTATGTCACTTTTTCTTTTGTGTGGCTTGCTGGAGCAGAGTCACGGAAGACCAGCTAACCACAACCTCGCCCTGAGCCCACCCGCCGAACCCTCCGACCCCGACACCGCCGCCCGCAACCTCAGACAGTGGATCGACGACTGCGCCAACACCCTCGCCCCGCTCAAGAATCCGCCCAACAGCCACACCAGCAAGAAAGCCACCTGGTTCACCGAAGACCTCCAGGCCTCCAAACGAACATGCCGAAAACTGGAGAAGATCTGGCTCCACGAACGGACAGCGGACAGCCACGCCGCCCACAAGAGCGCCACCCGCAGTCACCATCACCTCATCAGATCCGCCAAAAGGGCCTCACTCAAAGACCGCCTAGACAACAACGCACACAACAGCAAAGAGCTCTTCAACATCGTGAAGGAACTCTCCAACCCCAGCTCCAACACCAACGACATCCAGCCGTCGCGAGACCTGTGCGACTCACTGGCCACCTTCTTCCACCGCAAAATCGCCGACATCCACGACAGCTTCAACACCACGACCGCCCCGGCAACCACTGAGACCACTGCCCCCACAACCACCAACCGCCTGCTCTCCTGGACCAACATCAACGACGAGGACACCAGCGAGATCATGAACACCATCCACTCCGGTTCACCGCTAGACCCGTGCCCTCACCACATCTTCAACAAAGCCAGTACAGCCATCGCGCCCCATCTCCGGAAAATAATCAACATCTCCTTCGAGACAGCAACCTTCCCGGAAAGCTGGAAGCACGCCGAGATCACCGCCTTACTCAAGAAACCCAAGGCAGACCCCAAGGACCTCAAGAACTTCCGACCCATCTCTCTGCTCCCGTTCCCCGCGAAGGTCACCGAGAAAATCGTCAACAAACAACTGACCCGCTACCTCAAGGAGAACAACATCCTGGCCCCTTCCCAGTCCAGCTTCCGCAGCAACCACAGCACCGAAACCGCCCTCATCGCCGCCACCGATGACATCAGGACCCTGCTAGACAACGGAGAAACAGCAGCCCTCATCCTCCTGGACCTATCAGCCGCCTTCGGCACGGTCTGCCACCACACACTACGAACACGCCTTCACGACGCCGGGATCCAAGAGAAGGCCCTGGACTGGACCACATCCTTCCTTTCCGGCAGAACACAAAGCGTCCGCCGCCCCCTTCCGATCCAAGGCCACCAAGATCATCTGCGGCGTACCCCAAGGCTCCTCCCTCAGCCCAACGCTGTTCAACATCTACATGGCACCCTCGCCCACGTCGCCCGACAGCACAACCCCAACATCATCTCCTACGCCGACGACACCCAGCTGATCCTCTCCCTCACCAAAGACCCTCACACCGCCAAAGCCCACCTCCATGAAGGAATGAAGGCCGTCGCCGAATGGATGAGGACCAGCCGCCTGAAGCTGAACTCGGACAAGACGGAGGTCCTCATCCTTGGTTCCAACCCTTCAGCCTGGGACGACTCCTGGTGGCCAACATCACTGGGAACAACCACGTACGCAACCTAGGGGTCATCCTCGACCCCACCCTCTCCATGACTAAGCAGGTCAACGCCGTTTCCTCATCCTGCTTCAACATCCTCCGAATGCTCCGCAGGATCTTCAAGTGGATCCCCACCGAAACAAGAAAAACAGTCACCCAGGCCCTCGTCACCAGCAGGCTGGACTACGGAAACGCCCTCTACGCAGGAACGACGGCTAAGCTCCTGAGACGGCTGCAACGCATCCAGAACGCCTCTGCACGTCTTATCCTCAACATCCCCCGACGCAGCCACATCACACCCCACCTGAGAGACCTGCACTGGCTCCCTGTCAACAAGAGGATAACCTTCAAGCTCCTCACCCACGCACACAAAGCACTCCACAACTCCGGACCAGCCTACCTCAACAGACGACTCAGCTTCTACACCCCCACCCGCCAGCTCCGCTCGACCAGCCTCGCCTCGCCACAGTCCCCCGCATCCGGAAAACGACAGCCGGCGGCAGATCCTTCTCCCACCTCGCCGCCAAGACCTGGAACACCCTCCCCACCAACCTCCGACAGACCCAAGACCTACTGGCCTTCAGAAGACTCCTCAAGACCTGGCTCTTCGATCAGTAGCAGCACCACCCCCCTCTTCCCCCAGCGCCTTGAGACCCTCGCGGGTATGTAGTGCGCTTTATAAGTGACATGATTGATTGATTGATTGATTGATTGTCTACTATTTGACGCTGGGCCAAGTCTAGGGCGTAATAGCAACCAGAAAACGTAAAAAGGTGGCTGTGTGTTGCGGCGAGAAATGCATGTGAAAGCCTTCCTCCGAATCTTTCTACCACTTGACTGAATATTCAAAAGGGAGAGTATTCATTACTAATAGTCCAAGCATGCCAGAAAGGTGAGGTGAGAAGCGTGAGGTGTGACGGTCAAGGAACTGAATGTACTTCATTTAGGGTATAATGAGTTAAAATAGGGGAGCCTATTTAAAACCGTGCTCAAAAAGACGTAATTAAGAGTTGTGAAGGCAGCTACTTGACAGCTAGGCACAGTATTCACTGGATGCACCGCGCACCAGTTGCGTGGTCTCTAATTGAACCTGTCTCAGTTAAAGTGGGTGTGCTTGGCACGTACCCAGTTGTTCCTGCTGATCACTTCTCACTGCAGTGCACAAGAGAGAAGTACTCCTATATATAAGATCTCGCTAAACAGTAGTGAAAACCTGTGGTACCACTGTGAGAGAAAGATGAGAAAGGCCCATAAGCCAGATAAGAGAGGGAGAGACGCAAAATGCAGACCAAGAGAAGGAAATAGAGTATAGCCATTAGAGTACACTGCATGTAACTAAAAAAGGCGGAGAACAAAGGACACTTTTTACAATGAAGAGAAAGAGGTTGAAAGGCGTTGGCAGAAATAAACGTTCAAACAATACAATTTACGCCAACTAAATAATCAAAATACAAAACAAATATGAGCTGCCAGACGCAGTCCCATACACACGTACTTGCGGCACAAAGTGGGAGACGCCAGACACAACCTCCTGTCGCCAAGTACATACTTAAAAATATAAATGTGAGGAACTATTTCAACAATTCGGTGTATGTTGTTGTGCATTACGTGGTCAGTTATCTGAAAGTGACTTGTGCTGATTAAATGTGGTGCTGCGCCACATGGGTCAGGAGGGGAAGGGGGTATTGGCTGATCCTGGGGAACGTAATTCTACAAGTGGTAATGCAGATACTTCTTACTTCAGTTGTTGGAGTGAAGGTGACTCCTAGTATTTCCCAAAATGTGCACTTACTTCTTCCTAGCGGGGTCTGTAGAGCTGGTGGGGGGGTGGGGGCTGGTGTATTACTACAGACCACAGCATCAATAACTAGCGGGGAGTCTGTAAGGCTATTGTCAGGTGTTTTACAGACCACAGCAACACCCTACCTAGCGGGCCTTTACCCTTTAATGACTGAGTTGGTATAAGGCCAGTCAACTTAAAATTGACAAATGTGCTCATACAAACAATATATGCATATATAATAAAAAGGAATTTAACAGGACAATCAATATGCACCTAAATATTTTAGTCTCACTAATGGATCAGCCACTGCACCAGGCAGTGGCCTCCAATACAATGATCACAAAATGTTTTGGTGCAACACTTAGTCAATGCAAAAAGAACAAAACCCTATATACATAGGTAAACACTAGCGAATAACACAAAGTCCTAAAGGTGCATAGCAATTAATGATCATTTTGTACATGTACTTTAAAAATAAAACAATGCGTATGCTTTAATGCTTGGAACTTGTTAAAAAGACGAACACCGGTAAGTTCACAAGTCTTTTATTTGGTAGAGAAGCAAAACCACCAACTCCTGCTGCCAGCCTGTCAGTTCTCCGGTAACAACTGTCGGCGCGAGCCATCACCATGGAGATAGAACAGGCCAGCACAAACAGCAATCTTTGAATGATTACAACACATCCCCTTTACAGTGGAGACAAAAGAGAGAAAGGAAAGAGAAAAGAATAAGAAAGGAAAAGGAGAAGGAGAAGAAAACAGCCATTCCAAACACGGTACTAAAAATAGTGACAATTATACTGAACAACTAAGATTATATGCAATGGACCAGAGTAAACAAGGAACAAAAAAGGAAATTCAAAACATTTCGTAGTCTTCATACCTTTTGGGAAGACGGCGAGATCTAGGAAAATGAGATGAAGAACCACAATTGGTGGGTAAGTTTGAAGCAGGTGAAACATCAGGGCAAGAAGGAAACATGGACTTGTCGCCCTGGAACTTCACTAAACGAGACATGCTCCTCTTACCACCATTATGGACAGTAACCACATTCTTATAAACAGCAGTAATAGCAAATGGTCCCATATAGTCAGTGACACCCTTCTTGTGCCAGCGTGGTCTTTTGATAAGCACCCACTCACCAACCTTCCATGACGCGACCTTGGTTGATTTTTTTAAATCAAACCTTTGTTTGTACTTACTTTGGTAGGACTTGATTCTACCACTCACCTCCTCCCCACACAAAACAGGACCTCAATAAGAGGTAGCCACCCAGGATTGAGTTTGGACAGCGCAACCCTCCCACGTAACATTTGAAATGGGGACTTCTGCAGAACAACATTGAGGGCAGTGCGATGAGCCCACCAGGTGTCTCTTAAGACACTCTTAAGAGGAACTCTCATCTCAATTGCCCTTTGCACACATGCTTTGACCACTCTGTTCATGCGCTACGCAAGACCGTTGGCTCTGCGGAGCATAAAGAGCAGTTCTCTGATGAATAATTCCATAGTCATTTAAAAACTCATTCATTTCCTGAGAAACGAATTGCAGGCCATTATCTGTGATGAGGAACTTGGGAATCCCCTCACTAGCGAATTCATCTTTGAGAAAATCAATAACCACCCTTGTGCTGATAGAACTTACACATCTGGTGGAGACCCATTTGGACGAGTAATCCACCAAAAGAATCACAAATCTGTCTGCAGGATTCAAAAGCTCAAAAGGGCCCATGAGATCCAACCCCAACTTGACCCAAGGTTCCCGTGGAACTTCAAGCGGAGACAGTGGAGGGGTGTTGACAATACGGGACTTGTCACAAGAAGCACACTCATAACACTCACTAACTACCTTTTCAACCTGACTATCCATCTTTGGCCACCAATACCTCTCCCGGAGGCGAGACTTCATGAGGCTTCTTCCTAAATGCCCTTCATGAGCCAGGTTTATGAGCTTAGGCTTGAGATCCTCAGGTGGAATCACTCTCTCTCCACGCATAAGTTGGCCCTGGCAAAGGGTGAGCTCATTCCTGATGGACCAAAAAGGGAGTAACTCAGAATCCATTCTCTTATTGTCAGGCCATCCTTCAACTACAAAATGTGTCGCTGCAGGGAGCAAAGGATCTGCTATCAAAGAACTTTCCCACTCACTCACTTGAATGGCAGACTCCTTGACCCAGTTAACATTAACCGTGTCTGAGTCAAGGGCATTTCCAGGACATTCGATAGGTAACCTTGAAAGACAATCTGCCGCTTTGTTAGCAGTACCAGGGAGATATTCCACACGAAAATTGTACTCCTCTAAACCTTCACTCCAACGCTTCAGCCTTGGGGTAAGTCTTTCGCTCTCCATGCAGGAAAACACATGAACCAAAGGGCGATGGTCAGATCTAACTAGGAAGGGGATGCCCCACAGGTAAAACTTAAAATGCTTTACAGCCCACACTATGGCCAGAGCCTCCTCTCAATACATGAATACTGTTGTTCAGGCTTCCTCAATGCCCTAGAAGCGAACGCAACAACTATCTCTTCCCCACAATCAACCTGAGAGAGTACAGCCCCAAGACCACAGAAGCTGGCATCTGTAGTTAGGAAAGTTTTCTTCTTGGAGTCAAAATGACCAAGAGTTGGCATTTTTCCTATTGCTTGTTTTATGGTACTGAAGGCTGCAGCACAATCAGCCGACCAATCAAAGTGCGCTCCCTTCCTAAGAAGGATTCTGATGGGTTCAACTATGGAGGCGAAACCTTGGATAAACTTAGAATAAAACTCAGCGAGGCCGAGAAAATACCTCACTTGCTCTTTGTCAGTTGGCGCAGGAGCATCAACAATGCTTTTGGCCAAATCCAGCTTTGGTTGGATGCCTTTCCCAGATATAACATGTCCCAAATATGTGACAGAAGATACATTAATCTTACATTTCAAACGATTTACTGTTAAACCCTTGTCAGCTAGTCTTTGTAATGTGAGCCTTAAAATTGTGTCATGTTCAGAATCATTTTTCCCATACACTAAAATATCATCCTGAAAAACATGATGTTGGGGACATCTCTCAGGACCACCTTCATAATGCGCTGAAAACAGGCAGCCGCCGAGGCTAACCCGAACGGCATCCTGATGAAACGGAAAGCCCCCAGTGGTGTCACAAACGACGTAAGATGTTTGGAGTCTGGATGAAGGGGGACTTGGTGGTAGGCCGAGGATAAATCTAACACGCTAAAAACCTTTGCACCACCAAGCATATTGATCGATTCAGAGATATTAGGAAGTGGTTGACGATCCACCCAAATCCACCTGTTTAGGCTTCTCAAGTCAACACACATCCTAATACTCCTCCCACCATCCTTGGGGGCTAAAACCATTGGGGCCAACCATTCAGAGGATTCAATTTCCTCAATTATACCTTGAGTGACTAGTCTATTAAGTTCACACCTTAGGGGTTCCAACATCATGTTAGGGACTTTCCTAACCTTGTGTACCACTGGTACAGCTTTTTGCTTAAGTACGATACGGTGCTCAAAGTCCTTGAGTAAACCCAAATTGTCAGAGAAAACTTGAGGAAATTCCTCAAAATACTTATTAGAAGACATACTATGATCAATCAACATGACCTGTTCTGAAGGACAGCGAGCATTGGGATTAAGAATTATTCCCAAGTCTCTCTGATGTCTCCAACCAAGGAGGTTGTCACCGCGCTTGGCGACATAGATCTTTCCAATGGTGTCCCTTCCTTTAAAATGAATCTTCATGATGGCATAACCTATCACATCAATGTGTGAGCCACCATAACTAACTGGGTTAATGTCTGGTGCAACAAGTTGTAAATCATGAAATGTCTTGTCCCAAAGTTCACTGTCTAACATGGTGAAAGGAGAACCAGAGTCAGCTAGAACCACAAACAACTTGTCTCCAATCACCACTTCGCATTCTGGCATCCTGACGAGGTCAGCATCCACCATGCCATCACCTCTTACACTTAACATGGTTGTTTTGGGGAAAACATTTGTTTCAATATTCTCGTGCGCACCGTCCACTGTGCGTACTCTGCCACCAGTTTTGCATAGTCTAGCATAATGGCCTTTGATCCCACACTTGTGACACGTGGTATTCCTTGCATAGCACTGAGGGTAGTTGGAAGAGTGATTGTTACTGCCACACCTGTAACACTTTAACTTAGAAAAGTCTGTGGAGGTTTTGGGTTTAAATCCTCGGACAACCTTGGAGACATTGTCAACGAATTCCTTAGCTCGAGTGGAAAGTGTCTCCTTCTGGGTCAATTCATGAATGGAACTGGGTGTAAGAACTTCCTCAGCGGTTGTGTTGTGGGCCTTCATCTCTTTTACCCAGCCAGAGGTATTTTCCATCCCCTCTACAATGGCTATGGCTTCCTTTAGTGACGGATTTTTGGATAGGAGTTTTTCTTGCACCCTGGGACTGTTTGTGCACCTGACCAGTTGATCTCGTATCAACGAGTCAGTGAGATCACCGAACTCACAGGTGCGTGCAAGTGTTTTTAGAGAAGCTATGTAGTTGCCAACCTTTTCGTTATGTTCTTGGACCCTCATGAAAAACTTGTGCCTCTCTAAAACTACATTGATACGCGGTCCAAAATACAATTCTAACATTTTCATGGACATATCAAATACATCTGATGGTTCACCATCACCTTCACCAACTGGAATTAAGTCAATGCTTTCATAAATATTGCGCCCCTCTATTCCGAGGTTGTGGAGCAAAATTGCTTGTTTCCTATGAGCAGAAATTTTTTCGCCACCAATTGCAACTAAATAAGAATCGAATAAGAGTTTCCATCTTTTCCATGGTAGGAGAGGTTCGCCTTTATCGCAAAGGAATGGAGGTGGTTGGCTCATAGTAGTGGCAGTCATGGTAGGACGTAAGGTTTAAATGACAGAGTCAAGCAAGGAAAACAAGTTGCAAAATACTGTAGCAAAAATGAAGTCAATAATGGCACGCTAATACGGTGAATGTGGTAAGCAGGTATGGATATGAGCAAGGTAAAGACAGTTCCACACCGATAAGTATTAAGGCAAAGCAGCAAGAACCTCTGGTTAGCCTCTAAAAGGAATTAGAGGCGTGATGGCAGTCAAAGCAAGTAAGTGCAGGCATAGGCAGCTTTTAGTGGTTAATCACGGACCTTCAAAACAGTTTAAACAGTACCTGGATGCGAGAGGGAGACGAAAGTTGGATGAAAGTCCTTCGAGACAAGCTCCGTGACAGGTTGTCAAGGAAACCGAAAAACAATATGGCGGCACGCACGCACGTAGCGCAACGTAGCGTGATGTGGTTGCGACACTGGGGGCACTCGTGCGCATGGGCAAGCACGTCAGCGGTGGTGTCGCGAGGTGCAGCAACTGCCGAAGAAGAGATGGCAAAGTGGTCAAAATTGCCTAATACCCAAGTGGAGCATCGCAGGAAATCCGGGGAAACAGGAGGAAGTCCGCTGGAGGTCGAAGATAGTCACCTCTTCACTGGTCTCACGCTGGCACGCGATGAGGAGAAGACGGTATCCGTGGGTTCAGAAAATTGGGGAGAGTTGGTGGCGGACTTGTCCCCCGCAAATCCCATCCTCGTCGCCAGTGTTAAAAAGACGAACACCGGTAAGTTCACAAGTCTTTTATTTGGTAGAGAAGCAAAACCACCAACTCCTGCTGCCAGCCTGTCAGTTCTCCGGTAACAACTGTCGGTGCGAGCCATCACCATGGAGATAGAACAGGCCAGCACAAACAGAACTCTTAAACAACAATTGCGTATTTCTGGCCATTTGAGGGCGATAAAAGCGCTTTCTATCTTACTGCTTCACAAAAAAGGAAAACCCAAAAATGCTTATAACTAGCGAAAATATAATATCTAACACATCCCGGGGAAACCACTCTCTTCTCTTTACACAAGAGGAAACCGTAAAACTTGTTAACACAAGAGGAAACCGTGTATCTGTTAGCTAGGCAGGCACGGAATTCGTCTTTCTTTCTCATGACTATTGAATGAAAGTCCCCTTTGATTTTCATCAGAGGGGCATGATAAAACAAAAATGACCACTGAAAGATGCCAGACGCAATCTTCCCTTCCCTGTCAGTCCTTGTAACTAGACAGAGGTCCTCCCTGCTTTCAGAGAGGCACGATAACCACTTATAACAACGATAAAACAAAATGATCACTGAAAGATGCCAGACGCAATCTTCCCTTCCCCGTCAATCCTAGACGGAGGCCCTCTCTAGCTCTCAGAGAGGCACAGTAACAACGTATGTCTCTTTATAAAAAGAAAAACACATAATTCAAATAACTTCCTAACGTCACCCTTTGGCTCAGAGTCCAGTACGCACACGTTTCCTTTAGCTTGGGAATGTTCTTTTAATTAGCGAGACCAGTTAGACAGGACAACTTGAAACAAGGAACACAGATGTCCCACGCCCTTACCCGCTGCTCCCAGAAAGACACAGCACATCAGGCAGCAAAAATAACTTACCCGAGTGCTGTTCTCTGTGGTTCAGTCAGGAAAGAGGCACGAAGGGTGGTCTGCGTCCGGGGTCCCAGTGGTCTCCTGTCAGCTGGAGCTGCCATCCGAGTCACGGCACCAAGATGTTGGAGGGAGCGTTTTAGGGGGCACAGGGCACCTTCACGGAATGATCAAAGGAGTGATTTAGGGGCAGAGGGGCACCTTAACTTGAGGCGGGGTGTGTAGGAATGCTCATACTAAAATGAAGGAAACAGATGTGTGAGCCATGGAAACCAAGCCAAAAGGTTTAACAGATTTATTTAGAAGGTGCAACTTCAAGAAAAAGACATAAAAATACAAAAGACAAATATAGTGACCTCGCATTTACAGAGAGTCATATAAATCAGAAGGCATTTATACATGGAAGCATTGAAATCGTTAGAAGAGAGACACTTCAGAAAATGCAATTATAACGTGTGCAAGATACAAACCTCAAAGACACACTCATAAATGCACTATGAAAAACACAACTTAAATCAAGGAAAATGGTCTCAGAATGCAACACACATTTGATCTAAAATGCTGAGAATACTCACGTTTAAACCTAAAAGAAAGCAGCCTTGCAATTATAATATAAGTATTACATTCTCACCAATCTAGAGACAAAATAGCCTACATAGCATATACAGCAAATATATTGGCAAGTTAAATTGTATCTTAAAAACAAAAAACAAGAGCTCTTGGGGAGCACCCACACCCGCCTGCCATCTACCAACAGACGGGTGGGGTAGTCCTCTGAGAACCCCGTGGGCTCTCTTTTTATACCCTTCAAGGCTGGGATCTGAAGCAGAAGTGCTTATTGCAACGTCAGAAGTGTCGTGTCTATCTTACTAAATGCGGAACATAGACTAGGTGAAAGGTTATATTCTCAGACCAAGCGCTCGTCAGTAAATTGCATAGGGCAAGCAGAAAATATGTAATGTAAGGAATAAAATATATAGCAATGTCCTGGTTGCCACATCTATCACCCTGGCCTGACGTCCTTGTGGTGGGAACTTCTCTATTCTCATGTTCAGACCCAGGATGTGGTGTGCTATATATCGACAGGATAGAGAGAGAGACAGTGAACTTTGCACACGGGTAGGGTGGGGGCTATCCAGTCTGGAGTAGTGTGCCTTGCAGAGAGAAGCTGGCTGAGATTTTTAGTCAGACAGGCTTAGAGCCTGCTGTTCAGAAAAATGGCAGAACTCTGGTCAATTTAACAAAAGGCCTGCAGAAAGACCGCAGGGCCTACCTAGGGGTTCATACTGACTGAGTAAAAAGGATGGCCCATAGTAGTTATATGGTAAAACCGGACCCTCACGTCAATTTAACACGGCCTACAAATTAGGCTGGCAGGGCCTATGTAAGGGGTTCATACTTCAGGTGTGGGCAGAGCGGGCCTGGGGGTCTTATATGATAAAAATAGACCCTGCTACCAGTAGAACAATGTAAGCAGTTTAAGGCCCTATGCTTTGCACATGAGATCTTCTGTGGTCAAGAGTGATCCGACCTACACTACACCCCCAGGCACTCCTTACATTTTTACTGGACAGCTACTGCTCACACTCCCCTACGTCAATATAAGTCATGCTGGCAGATGGTCATATTGCTATGCAGATTCTAGCTCTGCAAACGCTCCCTCTTGATATCAAAGCATTGGTAAACCATTTAACTTTCAGATGAGCTCTACAAAGATTTTCTTTTTCTAGTGCTCCTGCCACTCCCTTACCTTGTTCAAATGGGTGCTTAGTATGCTCTATTAAAAAATAGCAACTATATTAATAATTATAATAATAATGATAATAACAATGCCAATCCTAGTAATGTATTGCTCTTTGTATAATCAATATTGTTAGTATTGGTATTGTTATTTGTATTATTATAATAATTGCAATAATGGCGTTGCTGATATGCTTCTATTTTTCTCTTTATTGCCAATAATAATAGTAGTAATTATTGTTATTATTATCATTATTGTTGTAGTTGTTGTTATTTTGGAGTTTGGAGGGAAATCTTCAAATGTATGGAGAAAACTCTAAATACAGGGTAGAATTGATTTGGCTGAATTTTCTCGACAATACCATCACTATGATGAAGGAAATTTAGCCAGTGGATTCCATTCTGTAGTTAAAGTTTCATCCAGAAACTGAAGTATTTTCCCTCCAAACTTTTAATGAGGTTCCACATTATTTCAAGCAAGTTTAAGCAGAGTGGAAATGAACAAGCAACGAGGAAAATATTAGTTGAAGACTAGGGAATTCATAGGTATGCTGAAGGTGATCCCTTAGTGGCAGATTTTGTTGGAAAAGTGAAGCTGGACCCAGAGCTGTACAAAAGAAGCATTAGTTTATAAGTCTACCAGATATTACCTATCTGGTATTACCTATTACCTAGGAACATTGGAAGATGCACATTAACTGGTGAGGGCATGGCTTTGAACTCTTAGATGGATAATTAGTAAGCTGGAGATATTATGTACTCAGAAACACAGCGACTATCCTAAAATTGCATCCAGAAATAAAATACATTAGGAATATACATTCAGGATGGTTTGTGCTTTCTAATGCACCTTTTGGTGATGGTCAAAATCAATCTGAGCTGTGGGGTAGATGTAAGCAGTTGGCTATAGCTTTCCAGGAAAGGAATCAGGGTCTCAGTGTAAGGTTTCTGAATGCCAACTGGTCATAGTGTTTCAGAGTTACCTGAACAGAATGTTTGTCGTAACCAATACACAGGGGATTAGTGTAACCACACACTGCTTTTACTATCAGAGTGGGGAAAACTAGGGATATTGTGAGCATCTGTAAAAATGTCATTGTTACAAGAGCATGATGCAAGTCCTAATGCAGAGGTAGAATTTGCCAACTTCACACAAATGACCCCCTATTTGTATAACCCACGATGCCTACTTTGACCCCTGCGGTCTGGCACTCTGATGAAGTTCTCTCCCTGGCCTTTTAAAGACTCAGAGTTTACCTGGCAACGACTGACGCAGCTCTCTCTGATCGCTCCGAGAGACTCAGAGGTTGCTTAGCAATGCCTTTTGGCTGTGTACATCGACCACATTCAGTGGTTCATGGGTTGCCGGGCAACACCCTTGTCCACTTTTAAACTACCCATCCTTGACCATGGATGGGTAATTTAAACGTGTCTGATGTGAAGCCTGAGCAAGTGAATCTCAGTTGTGAGAAAGCAAAATGACGGTATGTGAGTGAGGAGAAAACTAAAGGAAGGTGTTAAGCATATTTCAAAGTGGGAGATTGGATGAGGGTGAAACTGTCTGGTATAATCTCTAAGGGAAAATCCAAATTTCTGTACCAGTACAAATCAAAACTGTCAAAGACAGAGTGGTTCAACTTGACGAGGGAAAATGGTGGAATAAAGAAAAATTGTCCAAGCAAAATGAAGTGGCGAATTTGCCCAGGGTTCTGGACAAATTGCCATCATCTGAGTGGGAGAAGAGGTTGTTGAGATCAGAAGGGGAAAGAAGACCACCTGCGTGGCACAAGGATTTTCTCTAAGCTTTCTTGCATGTGGATAGTGCTAACCATGTGTTTACTACATTGCTAGTTGAAAGTATTAATTTCTTTGATTATTCTGCTAATATTTTCATGTTCAGTTGTTTTCTGTTCGCTTTTGGAGGCTCGGGTAACTTATCTTTGTGTACCCTACATTTTGAATTTATTTTTAACTACTTGTATGGGGTACTGTTAGTTTGTGCTTTATTTCCTTTTGTGTAGGGGTGAGTAGTAATGGGTGGTAATGTCTTTATTCAATATGAGGGAGAAGATGTGTTAGGTTCGGTGCTTAGAACCTAGAGCAGGTGCCACCTTGACAACTGTTTCTAAGGTGGAGCCTGAAACGTGGGAGTAAGTGGCAGTTGCTGGCTGCTGCATGACCTGTTGGTCACATACTGTACAAATAAATACCTTTAATTACTCCACGATCTTAGCTATGAGAACTTTTTACTACTTTAAAAAACAAATTGTGATTTTACAAAGGATCTCATATTTCAGAGCTTTCCTAGGAGAAAAAATTCAAACGTCCACTATGAGAGCCTAATAACAATGTGTGGAAAAGTAAAATTTTAATTGGATGTGCCTCTATTTTTTCTAGCATGATCAAGGAAGACGAATGTTCAAAATATGGTAGTTTTTCATGTAACTCAGCACAGCACCTGTATTCGTTCCACTGCATTGTGCTGAAGGGAAAACACAGCACAGTATCATACTGCTTTGCAGGATGCACAGTCTTAATCCATGGTGCAGAGGAATGTGTGCACTGATTTGTACTGGAGGCATACCCTTCTAGAAAACAATCCCAAGCATATATAACCACAGAAGATCCAGACACATTGGGTGTGAGCTACGCATTGCAACTCACTGTAGCAATGTAATTATAGAGCGTGAATGATATCATAGTATTATGACATCAAGGGTGGTATGTTGATGTTTAAGGGAGTGGCAGTTGTGGTAGTATCAGTTATGTTAGGAAGTAGATAAATGAGCTGCAGGCAGATTCAATAAACATCTAGTATTTTGACTACTACAAACTGGCGCCAAGCACCGATCAACCCCACAACATACAGCGGAGAACTAATTCCCTTGTCAACACAGGGAAGTAGAAACAACAAATATCTGTGGACATTAGACCTGCCCTGATATGCTCGCTGTAGCAACAATGCACTAAAATAATTTTATGGAGGTTTAACATACCTTCATATCAAACAAAATTCAGCTTTTTTTCTTCAACTCCGGTGACTTTAGCGGTAAAATCATGTGTGCAGTAAATAACATGAGATCTGGTAATGTCCAAATAAGTGTCCCTTCTGTAATCAGGTACAAGGCAAGAATAAACAAAATCTCTGTGCCCATCTTGAAGCAGGCAAGTAGCGATAGACTTGCATGAAAGACATCACTTACAGGTCTGGCAAATATCAAATTATTAGCAAAATAAGTGAATTTCTTTTAAAAAACAAACATAAACAGTCAAAAGCATCTATTAACCTACAGTTTCTCATTACAAAGGCTAAATTAGCAAATTATAAAATAAAATAAAATGAAAAGTAGGGCGAGAGTTCAACCTCGTCGAACGTTCAAAATGGATGACATTTATGAACAAGAGGAAGACAATATTTCAAGTACAATTTTTAGGAGACCTGTACATTTCATGTAACAGATCCACAAACTATAGCACAAAGATGGTAAAAACTGAAAAGAAGATTTGAACATTTTTTAAAGGCTACATGTAAAAAAGGCACAGATGAACAATCAAAGGATTTGCTAGCAGATTTAGTACGTGATTAAGTAGAGGATATAATTGTAACATCTTCTGATACAGAAAAAATATGCATACAGGATACATGAAATGTTTGGATGACAGATTTTATCAGCAAAGACATTAAGATTTCAAAAGATATAATTTTAGTACAGCTTGTCAAGAAGAAGATGAAACTTTTGATGAATATGTAACAAGACTAAGGAAATTAGTGATGTTCTGTGAATTTGAGAAATTTCACAACGAAGAAGCGATAAGATTTAGAATCATACAAGGATGTAATTCAGTGGAATTTTGGGAAAAGTTGTTAGAAAAAACATACAACTTACAGACAGTTTTGCGAATGACCCGAACGGATGCCCGAGCAAAGAAACATGCAGTGAACATGGAGCCAAGTAGAATAAAAACAATGGAACAAGTTAGACCAATTGTCAAGAAGGATAACAAAAATGATAAAACAGAGTTTCAAAAAGTGGGAAAAACTATTCTATAGGTGTGGATTGCAATTCCCAATTTCAAATGCATGTCCAGCAGTGGGACAAAAATGCAACTAATGCGGAAAATTAAAACACTTTGCAAGTGTATGTCGACTAAAACAAGATAAAAAAGATAATGAAAAAGGTTGGAGGAAACAAATATCATGCAGGTGAGACAAATAGGAGCTTTAAAAGATGATCAAGTAGAAGATTCTGAGCAAACAGAACAATTATATATAATGGAAGAGGAAAATGTACCTGCAAACAAAATTGAACAAATCCTCCTAATAAACAAAGAACATACAAATAAAAAAGAGTCTGTTGAAATACTGGTTGGATCTCAAAAAATCCGCTTTGTACTTGAAAGTGAAGCAATGTGCAATAATATGCATGTCACCGAATATGATAAAATGAAAGAGAAGCCAATGCTTATTCCTTCTAATGTGAGTATTTTTCTAATGGGAGCAAAGAATCCTACTGCTTGTCTAGGAAAAATAGAAGAACATTTTTCATATGGAAGTATATCTAGTAAAGAGGAAATACATATTTTGAACAGGGAGGTACTGGGTCCCTGCTTGTTAAGTAATGTCACTGCTCAAGTAATGGGATTTCTAGTAGCCATGACTTTTAATATTACAACAGAGCATCCTACATTAAGACAATCACCAATTTTGTTTGTTTAAAGCTTTGGGAAATGGGAAAATTAAAAAGAAAAAATATTACCCTACATATATTATAAATGAAGCAGTTACAACTGTAGCACAAGTGCACATGAGAGTTCCAATTCATCTACAAGCTAAGGTAGAAGAGGAAATAAATGCACTGCTACAACAGGATATTATTGAGGTGGCAACTGATACAACACCTTCGGAATTTCCAATAGATAACATCTGAATATTGCGTATACCAAAAAAGGTAATTGAGAGAGAGACACCCTGGACTGCATCTGAACTATATGATCAGCAATCACAATGGAGCAACTGAATTTTCAAAATTGGATACTACTAAATGGTATCATCAATTAGAAACTGATGAACAATCAAGGTATATACCTACATTTTCCACCCCTTTAGGCTTATTCCATTATAAAAGATTGAATTTTGGTATATGCGCAATGGCAGAAATCTTTCAAGAAGTTATAAAAAAATTTGATCAGACTGGTTAAGAATTCTATGAATTATAGTGATGACATACTAGTATTTGGAAAGACATAAGATGAACATGATCAAACTTTAAGGGAGGTATGTTAAAAAACGGTGGAAGCTGGACTCACATTAAATGCAGAAAAATGTGAGATTAATAAAACGGAACTAACTTTTTAGGAACACATATTTTCAAAAGAAGGAATGAGGCCAGATCCAATTAACGTATCATCTTTAAATTCTACAGCTAACCTTAAATATATATCTGAATTATATTCATTTCTAGGAAAGGTCAGCTATTGCTCTCGTTATATTACAGAGTATGCTACTACTAGTTCACCCCTTGCAGATTTAACAAAGAAAGGACAAATATTTTCTTGCAATGAAAGTTGTGATCATTCATTTAAAGAGATTAAAGAAGGCATATTTGAAATATTTTGATCCAGAGTTATATACTGAGTTAGTAGTGGATGCAAGCCCTGTCAGATTAGGTGCCATCCTCATACAACATAAAGTGGGAAGAGAAACAAATCGGTATGTCATCTCTCATGCTAGTAGAAGTTTAACTGAAAATAAATACTTGCAGCCAGAAAAAGAAAGTTTGACTGTGGCTTGGGCATATGAGCATTATCATGATTTCTTATATGGGTAATCCTGTTCTGATAATTACAGATCATAAAGCATTAATAACTATTTTTGGTAATCTGAAAGCGAAGATGCCTCCTCGCATTAAAAGATGGGTCATGAGACTGATGGATTACAATTTTAAAGTTGTTCACAAGCCAGAGAAAGAATATAATCAGGCGGATTACTTAGCCAGACAACCAGCAGGAACTGGGCTGAGCCAAGAATTTGAAGCTGAAGAATGTATTGAAGTCTGCGAAATGACCCAAAAACACACAGAGTTCAACAAACGGTGGAGTGCGTTAGGTCGCGACGTTCACGCTGATTTTTAGCACCAGGTGTTTGTCCCATGGTGGGAAATCAGTGCGAATGGCATGGTGTGCAGCGCAAAAGGGCGCTGCTTCTTTCTGCCGCTCAAGTAGATGTTCTACTCGAGCGGCAGCTTCCTCAATCCGAACAGATGGTTTCTCAACGCGAGCGGTCGCTACCATCCGCAAACACCCGCGTTGGGAAATCTAACTGGGAGGTGGTCTGAGGTTGGATTTTCCTCGCTCACGCTCACCAACTCAACGTTGGCAAGCTTGAGTAAGGAAAAACTCCACTTCACTTCTCGGACCTGGGTTTTTTGGAACTCTGCGTGCTCTGCAGAGAGCGGAGACCTCTGCAAACTCTGTGAAAGGAGCAGAGTTCACCGCCCAGGCCTAGAATATATACAATTCATAATTAAATCAGCAATTCCCCAAACAATCTTGGAAAAAAGCTAATAGATGCAACAATAAAAGATTAATTGATTAAAGGAGTGTAACAAATAATATTTGCAAATATATGGAAGCATATAAATGCTGCAACACATTTTCAGTCTGTAATAAACAAAAGAGATATTTTTGCCTTCAAAATGTGCAAACAGATTTGTCTATAACTCCCTCTGGAATTCTTTTAAAAGATAATAGGATATTTATACCACATCTTTTACAGAAATGTGTAATTGACACAGCACATGAAAGTCATAGAGGAGTATCATCAGGAAATAATTTTCTACGGAAAAAAAGTGTGGTTCCAAGGCTTGATAGTCAAGTTGGAACAATTGTGCAAGTATGTCATTTATGTCAGTGTGCTACTAGAGAAAGGAATAGTGAAGAATTACAAATCCAAGCTTCCAGGTGCACTATGGTACAATTTGGCAGCAGATTTGTGTGGACTGCTGGATTCTGAACAGTATCTATTTCTAATAGCAGATGAGAATTCTTGTTTTCCAATTGTAAACATGGTGTCATCTACCTCAGCAGCAGTAGTTCTTCTTGTTTTAGATGACATTATTTCTACATGGTGTATTCCAGAGATGTTAAAAACAGATAATGGACCACCTTTTAATGAAAGTGAGTTTTATAAATTTCTTGACTACATGGAAGAGGTTCATAAAACAATTTCTCCATTATGGCCACAAGTGAATTAAATAGTGGAGAGGATGATGGCTACAATGAAGAAATCTACTCAAACAGCAAAACTATCACAAATATCTGTGAATCAAACCCTATGTCAAGTTCTTCGTGATTACCAGAATAGATATGGCACAGAGCAGACAGACTTAACTTAGGGCAATGTGTTAAATATATATATATATAATATATATATATATATATATATATATATATATATATATATATATATATATATATATATATATATATATATATATATATATATATATATATATACTACTAAACAGTAATAAAGTCAAAACACCATGCAATGCAAATCCCAATCTTTACTGGAAAAGTAGAGTATATTTTAGTGAACAAAATGACACCAAACTACAAAAGTCCAGTAAGGGAAATCGGACATAGGAATTTAAAATTTAAAAAAGTTTACGTAACAATAGCACCAAAAAGCACTAAGCATCAAAGAGTGTCTATGGAATCACTAGACCAGGACCAATGCATGATATCGGGCAATCCATGATGGTGCTCAAGTTGGATACTTCAAGCGGGTTCACCCCAGTCAAAGGATTTACCTTCTGACTCAGGGCCTGATTTCGAGTCTAGCAGCCTTCCGACCACCAGACTCGCGGTGGCGCAGCATTGGCAGTCCACCATCCGCCCTATTACAACTCCTGAAGTCGCTGAGTCGGTGGACCATTGGCTGCACCAGGGAACAGTTGTTCCCTGGCAGTGGCGCAGGAGCACCACAATGCGATATGCTAAGCGGGGACTGATGCAGTTCTGCTCAGCATATTACGAGTTCCTTGACCACCAGCCTTTTCATTGCGGGGCCCCCATGGCCCCCAGCGATTGGAATACATTCAGGGGGACACAACATGTGCCTCCCTGTCTGTACCCCCACAAAGTTCCAGCATGGCATGGACGTCCACGTCCATGCCACGCTGGAACTTTTTTTGCTGTTCCATTGCGGTACCTGTTTTCCAGGCACCGCCATGAGAATAGCAAAGGACCACCCACCGTAGAACGAGTTACACATTTTTGACGCGGCTTTGCGCTGTCTCTGCTGCGCCAAAGTCGTAATCAGGCCCTTAGTCTTTTTTGTTGAGCTCAAAATCCTCAAGCGTGGCAAGTCTAAAGCTGTGTCCGCGGAAGGCGCCTTGAAATTGGACACCTTTACTGCCAGGTTCCCCTTATGTCTCTGGAGCTCTTGGAAGTCCAAACATGTTCTGAGACCCCACTATTCAGGGTTTCTGAAGCAGCTCCTCTAGGATGCTTCTAAGGCTCTCAGGACCTCAACGACAGCACTTAGGTGCCAGAACTAAATTTAGCAGAGACCACTAGCAAGGTGCTGGCCAGAACAAAGGCCTCTGGTAGCTTGTTGTGTCTCTGTAGCTATACAGGAGGTCTGCCAACTGACACTTGGATTCCTCTTCGTTGTCCTGGGAACAAGAGGGAGCAGGTCCAGTTCTTCAGGGCTCCACCCAGGTCACAAACAGCAGTTTCAGTCCTCTTCTGATCTTCCGCACGTCCAGAAAGTGTCCTGAAGACGGTGCCTCTGATGGCGCATTTATATTTGGCATAAGCTAATGGGTAGGAGTGATTCATGGCTACTACCTAACGAATGGGGTAAAAGTAGGGGTGGGTGCAACTCATGGCATTTTACTACACAGAATTCCACGGAGTTATATAAAAACTCAGCGAGTTTCTGTGGAGTGCCTCCCATCCCTAGAAAAGACAAGAGGGCCATTCAGAATGAGAACTGGGGGCGAGGGGTCTCCAGTGTGTGCCCGCCACCCAACCTCCACCCCACCCCACCACGGCTCCCATCACTCACAGCTGAAAGGGGCATTAAGTGGAAACATGTGCACATTTATGGCCTTACCCCCGTCTCTCTCCCCAGGTTTGCCACTGTTTTGTCATGCCTGCACCGCAACCATCTTTTTATTGGGTCAGAGTGGTTCTGGGGGGCTTTTTCCACGGTCTGCATCACCTTCCCTGGTCCTTTGCCAGGGCTAGGTCGGCATCCAGGCTCCTGTGATGAGAATAACAACCCTACCAGGTGTCACTCAGTGGCAGCTACATTATAAATATTACTGAAACTTCCTCACTTCCGCAAAGTCATAGAACGTATAAACTAGTGATGGCCTCCAAGCAGACTTTCCTTCAATAGTGTCTGGGCCTGTCATGTGCAGCCAATACGGCAGCTGTTTAGGGCTCATTAAAGTTGTATGCCCCAGTGTAACATGGATCCTGATTGGATCCGAGCTTGACATGGTCATTCGTGGTTGCTGCTGCCCCCAGGTGGGAGGCCGGTCCCACTGGGTGGCAGCCCTGCAGCCCACAAAGGCAGATGTGCAACTTTAACTCTGTTTTGCCCGATCAGCCGACTGAGCTACCCCTAGCCATGTGCAGAGGCACTGCAGCCCCAACAGTCCTCTCAGCAGCCACCAGAGCTTGCTTTGTAGCCCTCGATCTATGCAGCCTCACAGCCACCTGTGTATCACCCAGTTTGGGAGGTTCTCACAGCCTGCCCTGCAGCCTCACTCCCAAATTGCAGCCCGTGCATGAGATGTGCAGCTCCTGATCTCTGTAGTGGCCTTGCAGCCCTCACAGGACACCCTCAGATTCAGCCCAGCAGCCCCCACTTGTGCAACTTGCAGTCCCACACTGTACACATTAATATGTGCGCCGCCCTCATAGCTTTGCACTTCTGGAGCAATGTTATTTCAGCCTAATCTTCAGACTTCTTCCCACCTGCCAGTTTAATGTTCCTGACAATCAGCCATACTTAAATGTGTTTCCTATATCCACCCCAAACAAGTGACATGCAGCCAGCACTGAGCCCAATGTCTCTTGCTCTTTTTCGTTACTTCAGTGTCTGCTCTCTTCTCTCATGTCAGCGTCACCGGCAGCCCTCGGTTGTCAGGAGCTGCACTGACTTTAGTGTTTCTTTACCCTCCTGTCCAGTGCCACTGGCAGCCCAAAAGCAGCTCTGTACCCCATTCACTAGGTGTGTACCTCTGCAAGCTCTTGCCTCGCAAACACCCTGCCAGGGAACCCACAGCCCTGCCTTGTTCCTCCCTCGGCAAATATCACTTAGGTGTTTCCTTACATCAATGCTTATCACACTGTAAAGAGCTTTCACACCTTCCTTATTGTGGGTTACTTGCAGAAATCTTGAGTCATTGTCCAGCTGTACAGGCTACTTGCTGCATCCTGATTGGATGGCCACCTAATATTGACGCCCTCAACACCTTCCTGCCATCTTCTCCTTGACCAGAACTGAGCAAAACTCTTCATTTTTCATGAGGCCGACGGCTAAACTATGTAAAGGATCTGTCAGCATCAGTGCTGAATGATTAATTCCGCAGGAGGAGCAGAGCGGCAGAATGTATTGGTAATTCTGTGTTACAAAAGTAACGCAGAATTTTCTAAATTCCTTCAATTCTGCAGGCGGAATAAAAAATTCCAGCTATCCCTAGGTAAAAGCTCACAGGAACATGCCACCCTCTTTTCCAGCAGTTCCTGTTTGTCCTACTGCAGAAATTCCACATTGCACCTAACTCCTAAAATTAAAGATGGAGACCCTTCCTCCCCTATGCAGAGCCTGTGTGCCTATCCTGAGGTGTGGCGGGGAAAATGAGCAGTTTCCTCCTCTGTGGTCAGTCATAACCAATTCTGAGGGCTGCTCCCCAAACACTGGGATTGGTGCCAGCCTGGCTGTGGAGACAGAGGATTGCGTTCTTTAAGCCTTACCTTACATTTGCTTGTGAAAGGGCAGGCCCCTTTATAAGTTAATGAAGTTTCTGGACACATCCTAACTGGTATTCCTTCAAGGGGAAAACACATCCTAACACTCAGGGCTACTCGGGGAGCAGTTTTCACACCTCATTAGGACTAAGTACTAGCAGGCCAGCTGTCAGTAGACTAATGCTAATTAGCCCACTGGAGGTTCAGGCAGGTAAAAGATGACTTTATACACATTTCTTTTCCTCAATATTTATTAAAAATACAACTTTACCATTCAATGGAATGTTTAATAAATATTTTTTTAATGGCCTTTGATTAATCACTTTAGCTGTTTCCTATCAAAAGTTACAGTTAAAGTTTATCATCTGTAGTTTGACATTTTATAGGTTTCATTTTTTTTTCAATTAATACCCAGAGATAATCAGATATAACAATAAATATCAATGAGTCATACAAATAGTAAAATCGAAATGAGCTAGCACAAATACATATTAGCCACTTAAAAAGCTGGTTAGAAAATCATCAAAGATACCGTAAATATCATAAATACAGGGCAATCAGAAGGAAGATTACAATTCATAATTATTTACATCTGGCCAATGCCTATACATATAATCATGGCTATAAAACAAGAAAGAAATACAAGGCCTTATTGCACCGCCCTTTAGATTTCATGTTGTTAAAATAGTCCCTAACGCTCTTCCCTACTCCCACTATTGGGGCCTCTGGCCTCTTTGCTCCACTTTGAGATTGGCGACCAAATCTTGCCACCAAGAATCCTAGCCTGCTTGCCCCTGCATGCATACAGTGCAGTCTCTTGGTTGTATATCCCTAGGAGGCGTGCTAACCACATCTGGAAAGTGGGTGGCTCTGGATGCTTCCATCTGGCAGCTAATATTATCCTGAATACTGAGTGCCAACAAATACACAATATTTCTGTGCAGTATCCAGACCTAGGGAGCTATCATATCCCATGAGCATCAAGGTAGTTGTCAGATTAATCCTAGAACCAAACAGTCCTTCCCAAAAGCTGGCCACCCCATTCTTCAAAGGAAGTAATTTATCGCAATCATAAAACATGTGGGTTAATGTGGCCAGGCCGACTCCACACCTTGGGCAGCTATTATCGGTTCTTTTGCCCAGACAAATAACTTGTAGAGTTGTGCCTTCAAACTTGTTGATAAGAGTACCTTAGCAGTTAGTGACAGGGTCATATAAATATCAACATCAAGGTTATTCAGCTTCCTAGCCCAGCCTGTTTCATTTTTCTCTAAATCATCCGGTAGTTTATCTAGCAGCAAACTATAAATATTCTTAATTCTGCTAGTCTTCCTGGTGATTACTTCTAACACTGGTATTTTTTCCAAAGTTATAGCTGGTCTGCATGTGGTAAGAAAGTCCTGAATTTGTACATATTTAAAATAATGCTTATTAAGAATCCAAAATACCTGCTGCAGTGTGGAAAAGGGGGGAACTCAATCTCCCTTGTAAAAATCCCCAACAGTGACCAAACCTAGCTGTTCCCACTGCTTTCCCATAGCGTCATAAAAGGGGGGGGGGGAGAGCGAGGATCGCCACATGTGGGTATATCGGCAAAGCTTTGGTATTGCCATAGCTTTTCGCACTCTGTTCCAGATCTTCCAAGCACTATACACCACCTTGAAGCGAACCTTCTTATAATAACTCTGTTCCACCTGCCACAGCAACAGCCCAGCAGCCTCCTTCCCTATAGCGAGCACATATATCGTTGGTATTCTAACATCGTTTTCAGCAACCGTGTCCATATCTACTGTAAATAAGATATGCATGATGTAGAAGAGCCGCCCAATAATAGAATGTAATATTCGGGATCGAGAGCCCCCCTCTCCCTTGTGGAAGAGCCATGTATTTAAGTAACCTTCTCACTTTCCCGTATTGCCAAATATAATTAGAGAACATGGACTCCAAGGTCTTCAACATCCGTTCATCCTCCACCATCGGGATTGATCGAAACAAATATAGAATTTTAGGCAACATGGTCATTTAAAAAAAATTCCTCTTCCAATAATGGATAGGTGCAGCCCATCTATCCACTTTAAATCCGTAGATATAGATTTTATCATGGGGTCAAAGTTAATTTTACCTATTATATCAACTTTCGGACTAATACAGACCCCAAGATAAACAGCAGATTCTACACATCGAGAATCATTAAAAGTTATATTCTCTGTACAGATAACTAATGTTTTCCCTTCATTCAGGGAGTAGCCTGATGCTTGCTCAAACCCTTCAGCTATAATTGCAGCTTCCCTCATTGCCTCTGTTGGATTTGTGGTTAAAATAGCAATATCATCTGCGTATGCTAGCACCTTAGTCTCATACCCCTTGCTTACTACCGGCTTAATCTCCTGGCAACGTAAAAACTTCTCCACCAAGGGGTTTATATACAAGGCAAATAATATAGGGGAGCAGGGACATCCCTGTCTAGTTCCCCTTGATATCAATATGTTCCCTGATTCCCTCCCCATCAACTGCAGCCGGGCTCTTGGGTCAGAATGCATGGCTTTAATGGCCTTGATAATTTGAGGACCAAAGCCTTTTAGCTCCAGTATCCCCCACAAGAATCTCCAGGCCACCCAGTCAAAAGCCTTCTCAGCATCAAGGAGGATCATGGCCATCTGCCCCCCGGTTCCAGCTGTGATATCGAATAGTGATATGGCCCTCCTGACGTGGTCAGTTGTTCCTTTCCCCGGGATGAAGCCATGCTGCCAGGGGGAAACCAGATGTCCAATGATCCTCCCCAACCGATTAGCCGAAATCTTCGAATATATCTTATTGTCGGAGTTTATTAGGGATATCGGCCTGTATGAAGCAGGGTTGTCTAGTAGTTTGCCTTTCTTTGGAAAGATAATGATGTTGGTCTCTTTCCATGACTCTGGTGGGCAACCACCGTGTTGCACACCCCTAAATAGATTGAGTAGTAAGGGGGCTATCAGTGTTTGCATTGCCTCGTATAATTCAAGAGGGATCTTATTGGGACCAGCAGCCTTCCCTGATGATAGATCATGCAGTGCTACAAGAACCTTCTCCAGTGTAAAGTCCTCTTCTAACTCGTCCTTAGCCAGACTATCCAAAACCGCCCCGAGGTCTGCGTCTGTTACTATTTGGGATATATCTTGCGATATTCCTGTGTCTTCCTTATATAGGAGTGGATAATAGTCCTGAAATACCCCCAATATATCAGTTGTATCAGTATAGGTTTGGCCACCCTTCTTAAATAAAGATATTGTGTTCTGAGCAGTTTTTTGTCGGGTACCTAAAGCTAGCCTCTTCCCTACTAGTTCTCCATACTCGTAAGCATCATGTTGCTGTGTCTCTTCCGACAATTTCTGGGTAAGCCAGCTGTTTATTTCCACCTTAAGGGCAATGACTCAGTACTGGATTTGTACCACCTCCCATTCCCGCGCAATTAGTAACACATGTTCTTCTTCAGCATTAGCCAAGATGCACAGCAGTTGCTCGTTCTTTGCCTGACGCTATTTCATTGCCCTAGCAAAACAAAGATAACAGTTTCACCCCTAAGGCCTGCCTTAAAGGTGTCCCACGCTATACCCCTATGAGCGCTGCATCTATTAATATCGAATAACTCTTGGGACCATTTCTTGATATGTTCAATATAGGCAGTGTTTGCAAGGATCTTCCTATCAAAAGTCCACTTATTACGAGCTCTGTTGAACATTATAGCTTCAACTTCCAGAATCAACGGATTGTGATCAGAGATTACCTTTGGGAGTTTCCTAATTCCAGCTTTATTAAGCATATCCTTCGTGGCTAGAAAATAGTCGAGCCTAACATATTTTCTGTGGGGGCAAGAATAGTACGTATAGCCCGGGTTATTAGGAACACCCCTCACTGCCAAGATGGCGGCCGCTTAGGAGGCTGAAGCGGCGTGCAGACCTTGGAGAGAGCTCTAACTACTTTAGCATGCTAGCCTGAGGAGGAGATGACCCTCAATGTGGAAGGGAGATCCCCTGGAGCCTTGGGGAGCTACCTACGGCTGATGTGTGCCGCAGTCGGGCTGGTGTTCTTGAGACACCTGGCTAACATAGCGCCGGAACATTTGCTCTGCAAGGCTTGCTTTGCTGCTATTGTTGCTCCGCTGCCAGTACCAGACGGCATGGGTCCGAAACCAATCGGCGGAGCCTCCAAAGGGAAGAGTGCTCGTCCGACACTCAAGGCTCCCCTTGAGGCGCTGGAGACCAGTGCAGAGATCGCTGGGACGCCGAGTGCAGCAGTCCAAGCGACCCTCAGGGGCCGGGCCGCCGGGAAACAGCGTCCGGCTGGCCCAACGGTGGTGGAGCTCCTTCGAGGTTCCGCAGCGAAGGCAGAGCCGAATGCCAGGGATGCAATGCAGCTCAATGCCAGCCATGAACAGGGTTCAGGAGCAGCATAGGGACTGGAGCACACTACCGTGACACTGGGAGGAAGTCAAACATCGGACTCCTCAATGTAGGAAGGTAGGCCAACAGCGATGAACCCTCCCCCTCTCACCCTGACTGCAAATAGGGGGGGAAGCCATAGTAGCAGGGAGCCAGCGGTCCCTGGTAGCCTGGAGCTATGTCTAATGAGAGAAAACAAGGAAGGAGAGTTAGGAGCGAGTCCCCTGGGCAGGGTTGGACCCGATCCATCTGCAACTACAGGCATTGTCTCCTTAGTGCCTCCGCAAGAAGTTAGACAAAGCAACACGTCGCACCTCTCAGGATTAATTCTGGTAGAAGGACATCAGGGGGAGGAAGAGGCTGATAAGGGTGACCTGGAGAAAGAGCCAAGTGATTGCTTCTTTTCTGTATCAGATGGGGCTGAGTGGTCGGATGATGGCTCTGGCATTTCCTCAGAGCACAGTAATAATGACAGGGATCCTGAAGAAGGTAATGGCGCCCGGGCCAGGACTGTTTATAAGAGAGGGAAAAAAACGGGAGACAGGGATCTCACTTGGGATTATACTCCTACTAATCAATTTGTGGGCTTCCCACCTAGCGGGCCATCAGATGCAGATATGGCTGCTTCAGAACCCCCCACACTGGAGGCCATTTACCAGGTGATATTAATGCATCGGGATGAGACGCGCCAGGACAGCCGCAAGGCACAGTCCACTTTGCGGAAAGTGCAGGGGGTGGTCAGGAAACTGACCATAACATGTAGCTCTATCGGGGAGCGGATGACGGATCTTGAGACAAGAATTGTTTCCGTGGAGACCGATCTCGCAGCAACACAGGTGCTAACCAAGTCCCATGAATCCCAACTGACAGACATACAATGGAAGTTGGAAGAGCACGAAAACCATCAGAGACGTAATACCTTGCGCATGCTGGGGGTTCCGGAGGGGGCTGAGGGGTCAGACGTTCGATTATATGTAGTAGAGCTGGTAAGGGACGCTCTCCCGGAGCTACCGGACTGGAATTGGTCACAAGAGGTGCAACGGGCTCACCGTGTCCCATTCTTGCAGAAACATCCACTAAGACAAGGAGCAATGCCGCGAGCCATATTGGTGTATTTTGGAAACTTTTTGCTGCAACAAGCAATTTTTGAAAGAGCTAGGCCTGAAGCAAGGAGGACCAGTGGAGGAGTCTCGTTTTTTGGCCACCTGGACTTTTGGCATACTACAGTTGAAAGGCGTTGGCGGCTGAGACAGTTGATTAAGCCTTTTCAGGACAAAAACGCGCAAGCCTTTCTGAATAATCTAGCTCGGCTAAAAGTGATTGGGGGGGCAAACACGTTTCTTTGTTTCTGGAATTAAGGCTAAGGAATATCTGGAAAGCCTTACAGCTTAGAGATGGTTAGGGTAGGTTGAATTTGAAGATGCTATTGAGAAGGGGAGGGGAGGAGTATGGAAGCTAAGTAGAAATTAGCAACTGAAGCAACAGGGATAATAGTGGCTTGAGTTATTGTGTTTTCTCAATATTATAAACCGTGGGGGGGGGGGGAGAATAATAAATATAAAAGGCCGATTTATATTAAAAAAAAAAAAAAAGAAGGGAGGAAAAAATAGAAAGTAGATTCTACTAACTCTCTCTCTCAGGGAAGTATGCATAATGGTGTTGTGTACAATGGCGTAGCATTACAGAGCTCTCGGTCATGCGCCCCACCTCCATGACGCACAGACTAATAGTCTGATTGCTTCTAAGGGGTGGTGGTGGGAAGAGGGGGTAGGTGGGGGTGGAAGGGTAGAAGGGTAGAAGGAGAGGGGGCTAGGGTGAGGGGGCGGTGGGGTTGTGTTGGGGTGCAAACGTAAGAAAAAATATACCCAGAGATGAAATGGAGTCTTATACAGAGGAGTCACTTTATATGTGGATAAAACCATAAATTGGTACATCAAGCTGGTACAAAGCCAGGTTCAGATGGGCAGAGTGAGTATCTGTTCAATGAATGTGGGCGGGCTGAATGATAGAGGGAAAAGGCTGAGACGGGCTGAGTTTGTGAGGATGAGTGCCTTTGACATCGGGATATAATATGTTGGTTTGCACGTTGCAGAGTTCTAGCATCCGGGGTGTCGCAATCTTCGCAAAGGCAGCCTTGGGACAGGCCAAACGTAAGGCATCAGACGCACTGGGAAGATGGGCATTGGTGGAGCTAGAGGCTGGTCTTACAGTATGTGCTGTATACAGGTCAAATCAAGATGACCCAAAGATCTTTGAGGATCTTGAGGTGGAACTGGCGGCATGGCCCTGCCCACTAATTATGTGTGGAGATTTTAATATATCAATGCAGAACGACCATGGGCATCTAAATCAAGGGAGGAAGCCTAGAGTTTATAGGGTACTGACTTCCCTTATGAGTAGCCATGGCTTGGCTGATATCTGGAGCTTTAAAAATCCTAATGACATTTTATAGGTTTCAGCTACAGTCCTGTTAGTGAAAATAGCTGTTGGGGCCTAATTACTGGAGGAACATCCCAATTTCATTTTTCACATGCCCTTCTTTTAAATATCAGACACCCTACCTTGTTGGCAACAAGGTATACTTAGAGGTGACCTATTGCTTCAGTCAATCTACACATGGTAGGTCTGAAGCCATAATTCACAGGCCCACTCTGTGGATGGTACAATATGTGCTGCAGGTCACAGGTGGCATTTATCCTCCAGGGAATTAGTGCATTTTCTACACCACGCACTAGGGACTTATAGACAAGTTAAATATGTCAATCAGAGGCAGGTCAGTTTTACCATTTTAAAGGGGGAGCACAGACACTTTGGACCTGTTTAGCAGAGATAATAGTGTACAGATTTCTAAGGTACACAATGACATATTCAGTAATTGGTTGCAGGTGTCTGAATTTGAAATTCGGGATCCAGGGGTACTGCCCCTGATGTAGATTTTAGCATTGCTAAGTTTATTTTGGCATTGCAGCCCCACAGGAGTACTATCTTCTCGTCTGTTGGATTTTTGGTGTATCAATCCATTTCATGAAATGCATGAGGGATTAGTTTACATACCCAAATTACAGTGAATTCTGACACACTAAATTCCTTTGCTTATACATGCATTGAATACATATAAGAATCGTTTTTTACTGTGGCAGGCTTTTAAGAAATATTTTAGGAGGATTTGAAATGCAAACCAGAACTATTGCTTTGACAATTAATTTTTTTGTCAATGTTGTTGATGAATGGATGAAAAGATTGCTTAAATGCTCCCTACTACGAATGGATACATTTCTCTATTAGACAAGACAGATTACAAGACAACATGCATGAATATAGATTTTAGGAGGTATATATTGATGGGATAAAGTTAAATGTAGCTGCAATTTATACTGTGATGTTTATTATTGAGAGTATTTTTTTGTTTTCTGTAAAACAATGCCAAAGTCAGTGCAAACAAGACACTGGCCACATTCTGGACCAAGTGCACAATCAGCAGCGGTGACTACATTACCAGCTTTACTTGATCGAAATAAACATTTTACCGGTACCACATGAAACCGTCGGTTTTAACCCATTTCTAAAAATGTGCATGTAACAAAATTACAGTAATTGGGCTTCTGCACATTTCTATCATAAATCACCTTATGACGACACTCTAAAATGTTCTGACAGGCTGCAATTTGGAATGCTATTTGTCTACATATCTACTCCACTGCCCACGTCACTGGTTGTCAATAGTGAAGCCCAAAACAGAAGATGCGAGCAATACCTACTTTCAAGATTTCAGCAAACATTTGGGATTACTGAATCATAATCTTCCAGCGTGGCGTCATCACCTCAAATGTGTTCTCCCATCAAAAGTAGCTAAAAAGTACCATATTTAGAAATGTAGAACTTTATTATGTCCCATTTTAGATTTTTTACTAGTGGCTTCCACCAAATGTTGTCAGTCATTTGTTAACCATTTAAAAATGATAGGGTTACAACGTATTCCAAAAGCGCAAATACCAGTTTAAGCCTTCTCGCATCACAGATAGTAACACCTTCATCTCTCACCCAATCGTGTTGTGATTCACTTACTATAATTCTTAACCCCCTGACTTTACCAATAATTCGTCTACAGATGTTTTGCATTTTTTAGCAACTTATTTACCTAATGTGTGCTACGATTGCACATAACAAGCTAAGTTGAAAACAGAGGGGCAGATTTACGTTAAACTAACGCAGCACGGTGCAGCAAGTCATTTTGCTGCGCCGTGCTGCGTTAGTCTGGAAAGCACAGGGATGCGACATATTTACAAGAATATGTCACATCTCTGTGCTTCCCCTGCGCTGGCGCACAAACTGCTGCCATGCGCCGGCGGAGGCACCCTTGCACCATGGTGCACCATGGTGCAAGGATGCCTGCGTCGTGGGGAGATTGTTTTTGTGCAGGAAGGGGCACCTTCCTGCACAAAAACAATCACTACAGGCATTTTCCTCTTCCAATGCGTGCTGTAGAATGCAGCACGCATTGAAAGAGGAAAAAACGAGGAGAAATGAAAACATTTCTCCTCGTTACGCCTCGCTACGCCACCTCTAGGGTGGCGTAGCATACTGACGCATCTCCAGAGTTACGATTTCACCTAATTCTGGAGTTGAGTCCTGTTCCATGAGTGTTGCGTGGGAACACCCACTGCAACACCCATGGAACGCCCCTTCACCGCAAAGTGCTGCGTGTGAAGGGACCGTATTTACAAGGAAGGAAAAGTCACGCAGGGTGGCTTTTCCTCTCCTTGTAAATATAGAGGAGCCCCCTGCGCCACCAGTACGTCACGAAAAGTGATGTACTGGTGGCGCAGGGGGCATGTAAATCTGCCCCAGAGTTTGTTAGCGGTGCACACAAGTACCTCGATAGTAAACTTCACCTCAGGACGTAGGACCCATTTAGGGCATGAAGGCTTACTGCACAAAGATATTTCAACCTAGCTGTGACTCTTTAATGTTCATGAGTAAGTTGCACCTACATGTGGAAAAACATTGCAAATTTGGCACTTTATACATAGGTGGCAATCTGAGAGTAGTGAAGGTGGCTGAGTTCATGAACTGGTAAATTGATAAATGCAGATAAAGCACTTCAGTTATTATCAAGCAAAAATACTGAAGCACACAAGGCAGTATACGTTCTTATGGCAAAATCTTCTTACACAAGATTGATGTTGTGTTGTACGTGATTTATTCTTTCCACAGTCATTTACATTCTTAGGTCAGGATATTATCTTCAGTACAGACAGGCAGCCAACACGTGTTTTGTCAAAATTACTTTCTCAAGGCTGTAAAAGACATTGGCAAGCAGCCATAGTGGTGATCAGCACATGGGCAGAAAAGCGCCTCACTGGGAAAGACTTGTATGTTAACAACAACATCTACACCAATGCAGCGATCCTAGAATTCCTTGGGACAAACTTGGTGGGAAGTGCATACTCTGTGGGCAGCAGGAGCTCCTACGGGGCTTGGGATGGTCTTTACCACAAGCCGCATGAAAACTGCAATTCTTATGGGACTGGCAGCCATCTTGGGCACAGCTTCCTATTAAAATCAGGCCCAATGCTTCAAGCCCCGCGTGTGTTTTGGAGTTGAATTTTGAAGAGTCCAGGTTCTAGTGCATCTATTCCTTGGCTCTGCCCAGGTTCTAGTTCCATCTCTTTATTCATCACATCAGTGCCTCCCACTTGAGTAACTGGGTCCATGTTAAAGGAAAAAGACAAAGGGCCTGATAGAGAGTTTGACAAACAGGGTACTCTGCCCATCAAACCCTCCGCCTTATTTAGAGTTGGAGCACCTTACATATTCTGTTGATGACTCCCCCATTCTCTCTGTCCACAGAATACTTCCTCCGGTGTCCCAACAGAGTAGGGCCTCTTCAGAGGAAAGTGCCCTGCCTTTTTTCTGTCCATCGGTGCCGGAAAAGGCCTACAAATGAGGGACAGGAAATAAACAATAGTGAACCCCACACCCAGGGAGAATTCCAATGGTGTGGGGATCATTTGTTTTTTGTTTTTCAAAAACAAACTCCCACTTTGGTAGTATATTTCTGATACAAAAATGTCAAAGGTTTGGTGGATGGCCATCAAAACTAACACAGTTCCCTTCAATGTACAGAAATGACCGTTGGGACAGCAGTCATCTCTTAATTTGGCAGGCAGAGTACCCTTGAGATGGTGACGGTAATGTCCTTCACCATCCTGATGGGAACTATTCAATCTGCAGAAGGTAAATCAGGCCTAAGGCATTAAAACTGGAGGAAGGACTAACACAATGCTCCATGCAGTATACCAACACCTTCATCAGCAACTGCAAATTTCCGTAGTCTTTGCTGTTTGCAAGCGAGGCTCTTTGCCAGTCCAGTGCAGGGACAAAGACCGGGATTGCCTTGCGCTTAAAGTAATCAAGGGGTGTTCTCTCTCTGAAAGGCACCAGTACTTTTCAAAAACGAACATAAAGGAATCTGCACACCTCTCACAACTATCAGTTATAGACAAGTACCCTTGTATATTCATTACCATAAGCCATTTATGATCATTCTTAACAAAACTTTTAGAATTGGTATATGTCCTGACTTGATTCCTATCTCTCACTTAGTACTCACTGATACTGATGCTTCTACCCGAATGCGAGACGAGATAGCCCAGAGACTTGCAACTTTCTCTCCTAGGACTCTCCTTCCCAATATGCTGATGTTCACTGTTGTGTTACCTTCACAAGGGTGAAGGTGCACAGGAGTTCAAATTGGGATACAATTGTGCCTGCAAGAAGCAAAGCATCACTCCAAGATGAGTGCTTGGGTGCTGGCCGGTATCTTTATTACCCCCTTTATAAGTGATACCTTCTTACTGTTATAACATTTTATAAGGAAAATAGTACAATATTCATGGTAAAACTTGCAGGTGGAGCCACCTCTGCAGGAACTGAACTTGTGTTGGTCTCTTGCTGTACTTAACTTTTGTAAACTGCTTATCTCTTACCCGGCCTGTAACTGGACACCTTGTTACAAAACTGGTAACAAGTGAAAGTAGTGCTAAGTAATTTATTTCCAAGAAATTTCCAGTAGAAATACAAACACTCTTTAAAAACCATTCATTACAAATATAAATTTAGGACAATTCATATCGTACACCTACAGTAACCACCAAATAAAAATAGGTCCACTTGGCAATAATATAACAAGACGTCCGAACAAATAGATAAATTAGCTTTTGCTTCATTTTCACACTTTAAAATGCTTTCTCAATGATAGCTCATTTACTCAGGCAATAATAACAGCGATATCAAACATTCCAATAAAGATATAAAATACCTATCATAAAAACGAAGTTGTAAAAACAGCTTACGAGCCCAATGAATCTGGCAATGGCCACTGCAATATCAAAGTTTTGCGTTTTGCTAGACCCGGTAATACTGTATCGCTTAAATAGCCGACAGAACAGCATTTTTCTCTCCTCCAAAAATAATAGGCAATCTAAGAGAGATGGGTTATGCTGTACCTAACCCCTGAGTCACAAATACAGCGATATTTATGTAAACTGATCCTTGCTTTTAAACTAGGGGCCATATTATCAAGAACGGGCGATAACATATCGCCGCTTTAGCGGCAGTAAACTGCTGCTAAAGCGGCGATAAGGGGCTTGATAATATGCCCTGTAGAATTCCAATAGAAGCCCAGGTTTGATGTCCTTCACACCAGAACCTGGGCTTCTATTGGAATTCTACAGGGCATATTATCAAGCCCCTTATCGCCGCTTTAGCGGCAGTTTCCTGCTGCTAAAGCGGCGATAATGTTATCGCCCGTTCTTGATAATATGCCCCTTAGTGTCCTCCATACAGGGTCAATCCCTATTAGGATATGTAAAACAATTTCAAGCATCATTTTATCCGGGATTTTTTACCAGTTAGGGAAATACCCTGGTAACTTTGTATTGGTGACAAGCAGCTCTAAAGAGAGAGCCACAGGAATCTCGGTTTGAGACTGGATTCAGAGGGATACAGATAATCCACCTATGCTGGTGAATCCTTTTGTCATGTGTACAGAGGGCCATGAGAAAATGATACTGTATCCTGGTGGAAACAAATGGAGCATGGGGTATCACCCACTAACCAGTGTGGTCTGAGCTGGAGTGCAGCATGTCACCATCTGGAAGTCACATGCCAATGTATTTTATTGGAGCATTTGTATAGTGCATACTACTATCCCTATGTTGTGCGCTGAATCGTTTACCCACGTGGGTAGCAAGCTTCACTGTGTGAGGGGTGTGGTTGCAAGAATGTTGTTTTTGTTTTGAGCCTATATGGGAAGTATTTTCATGTCATGTCTGATGACCATATGTGAGGTTGTCATGTTATGGGAAGCAGCTCACAGCAATGTGATCAGTAAGGGTATGTGAGAGATAGACATGAAAATTATAAATATATTATGGACAAACACCTTAGCCACAAAGGCAGCAGTATGCTTTATTTGTAAACCAAAAGCAAGGAAATCAGTTTAGCAAAAAAACTTTAGTTGTTGAGTGTTAGTCCTGGCATCCTTGGCGTGGTTTCCCCTGTCTTTTTGCCTCTACCTCCTGTATTTTTGACTCTTATGTTGGACTTCGTTTTTGCTGGTTTATATACTCTGGGCACTTTATCACTGCTGATTAGTTTTAAAATGCAAATGCTCCCTGTGCAAATTGTGATTCTGATTGCTTACCCCTCATTGGCATATTTGAATTACTGGTAAGTCCCTAGTTAAGTGCACTATGTGTGCCCAGGGCATGTAAATCAAATGCCACTAGTCGGCCTGCAGCACTGGTTGTGCCACCCACATGAGTAGCCCTGTAAACTTGTCACAGGCCTGCCACTGCAGTGTGTGTGAGTGCAGTTTTAAACTGCCATGTCGATCTGGCAAGTGCACCCACTTGCCAGACCCTAACCTTCCCTTTTATTACATGTAAGGCACCCCTAAAGTGGGCCCTAGGAACTCCCATGGGCAGGGTGCAGTGTGTGTGAAAGGTAACACGTGTACTGGTGTGTTTTACATGTCCTGATGGTGAAATACTGCCAATTTACTTTTTCACTTTTGAAAGGGCTAGCTCTCTCATAGGCTATCAATGAAGATGCCTTGTAAGATGTTACAAGTGTAACTCTCGATTGGGGACAGCTAGAGATTTGTAGGTTGGGCTCTCTGAGCTCATAATTTAAAAACACTTCTTTTAGTGAAGGTGGTTTTTAAATTCTGTGTTTGAAAATGCCATGTGGAATCAACATCTGGTTTAGACTGACAGGGGCCTGTTTGTGTGTTCACTCTAGACAGTCACACAAAGGGAGTTGAGGTGTGCCCTGTAAATCCTGATTGCCCATCACCAGGCTGGTGGGTCTTCCTGAGCTAGAGTGGTGGGAGGAGCTGTCACTTGCACCTGAATAGGACTGTGCCTGGCCTCTCACAATGATGTCTCCACCCCCTGGAGTGTGTCTGGAGCCAAGACGAGGCAGAACAAGAACTTGTGTACTACAAAGAAAATCCTTTGAAGTATCCTTACATTAAAGGCCAAAAGGGGTATAAGTATTGGACCTAAAACCCCAGACTTCTAGAACACTTCTGGATCAAGAGGAACCTCTGCCAAGGAGAAGAGATGAAGAGCTGTGAGGAGGAGTACTGCCCCTTTGCTGTGTGTTGCTTTGCTGGGTTGGCCTGCAGTAGCTGCTTCTGCTGTGAAGAGGAAAAGGACTGGACTTTGCTTTGTATCCTGCTTGTGAAGCTTCTCCAAGGGCCTGTGTGTGCTTGCCTCCTGTTAAGAAGTTTCAGGACCAGCAAACACTTCATCTGCAGCATCCTTGAACTACACTGCTGGGAGTTCTGACCTGCCTTGTAGTGCCATATCCAGTTCTTAGCCCTTGGCCGTTGTTCCTACTTCAAAGACTTGCTTGAAACCAACAAAATCGCCGCATCATCCTTCCAGCTCCTGTTTTTCCAATGCAGACGTGCTGTGCGGGAGAAATTTCCACGCACTGCTGCCATGTGGCCAAACAAATCGATGCAGCACCTGCCAGCAGGTGAACAAACCTCTGAAGCCCAGGGTTCAGTGCACCACGTCTCCAAAGTCTGAGACCCCTGCACTGACTCCAACGGTGGCCCTGCTGTGTGACTGAAAGAATCAACGCATCATGGGACCGTGGCTGAAGAAATCGACGCAGTGCCTGTTTTGCCGGTGCGGCATTGACCTCCAGGGCATCTGGATTTCCACACATAACACCTGTATGCCAATATTGCCTGACGCATAAACCGCAGACCAAAAACATCTTGGATTACCCCCTACAGTTTAGATTTGACGCAACACTTTTCCTGCGTGCAACAGAACTGACGCATCGCCTCCCCGTGGACTCTGGAATTGACGCATCAATGTGTTTTCCAATGCTTCCCTTCTCTGCAGCTGTTTGGCCTTGTGGATTTTTACGCATTTGAGGTTCTGTTTGTAAAATCACCGCATCCATAGAGTTCTATGGACAGAATTGCTTGAATCCTTTTAAAAGTCATATTTTGAGTCAAGTATATTGGATTTATGTCTTTTTGGTCTTGTTTGGTTTAGATAAAGGTACTTTATTTTTCTAAAGTGCTGTGGTGTTCATTTGTAGCGTTTTCACTGTGTTACTGTGTGTTATGTGCAAATACTTTACACATTGCCTCTGAGATAGGCCTGACTGCTTGTGCCATGCTACCAAGGAAGTGAGCAGGAGTTATCTGGGTGTGTAACTCCCTTAGCCTTACTAGAAGGAAGAGTCCCTACTTGGACAGGGTGCAAACCACTGCCAACTAGAGACCCCGATTTCTAACACTGAGCTCCACAACATCATGAAATTTCTGTTGTCTGGCACCTACTCCAGTGGAGCTTGCCTTAAGGGAACTGCACTGTGCTGACCTGCAGGAAAATTGGGTGCCTGAGAGCTCAATGGAGTATTCGCTGCACAAGAGAAATGTGTTACATTGATGTGTAGGAAGTCTGTGCTTCCCAAGAGAACTTAGGATCCTGATCTGTGCAGTTCTGCCCAAATGATTCTGTACTGGAGGCGCAGTTAAGCAGTGGTGAGGCAAATTAATGTAACTATTCCTGCTATATACTACGACGTGTGAGTTCTGACCTCAGCATTAAAATTAAAGGGTATAGACGTTAGAGCTTATTACTGGTTGCATGATACTGGCGGGATGCAAACTCCAGACACGTGATTACTGTTACCATGCAGTACCACCCTGCCAGTTTTGCGTAATTACCAGTTAAATCTCTTGGAATGCAAAATAACTCTGCCGACACAGAACTATCTCGAGTATTCGACTCAGTATTTTCTTGTCTGAGGTGGTCAGCCGCGGTCCGTGCAGGTAACAGTGGTGGGGCGGTAGGGCCGGGTGGGGGGATTCCAGCGGACGATGCTGAGGGAAAATTAATTCTTTATTTAATTTTCCCTCGCCATCGTCCCTCGAAATCTCCTCCCACCCGGCCCCACCGCTGTTACCTGCACGGAACGCGGCTGGAGGTGGTTAATGTCCTCCTTGCCACCAGGTTTGAGCAGGTGAGAGATGTGTGCGGGATCTTCTGTGTGGTGTGGGGGTGGAAAAGGAGGATATGGAAGAAAGTAGAATATTAGTTCTGGCAGGAGGAGAATTAAATTATGCCCTCTTACCTGAGAAAAAATTCGGGATTAAGCGGGGCAGAGACTCAGCTGGTGTTGCAGCCAAAGCCTCACACAATTTATCAGCTGGAATTACTGGCTGGTAAAATCAAGTTCAGTTTTCATGAATCTGAGAAACCCGGACAGTTGCGACTAGGCAGAAGGTCTACCGCCCAGGGAAACGGCTATGACTGACTCTTAATTAAGCCCCTAGCAGTGACAAACTGTAAACATTGGTTTGGGTGGCGTTCAGGTGTGGCACTGCACATTAGAGAGGGTCCTGTGGATTGGTTGTGTCGGCAAAGACGTCCTAACAAATAGATATATTTCTCTTTGTTTCATTTTTACACTTTCTTCATGATAACTCAAATAATCAGGCAATAATCACATATAAATGTAAAATAGTTATCATAAAAATAAACTTCTAAAAACAGATTGCAAATGACATTCATCATTTCATTATTGGAAGTTACTAAGGTAAATGAAAGGATTTCGGGCATCTGTGGGATATTGTAGCAAACATCGATTCATTTATTGTTTCAGTGTATGTGAAAACAGTCACTATACAAAATGTTCCAATATCACAATCTTTTCTGAATACTCCAGGAGACCCACATAAAGGAACATTTTCGTACATTATTTGCATGCCATTTGTGTTCCTAAAATGAGTGTAAAGAGAAGAGTGTTTTTCTTAAAGCATTTTGCATTAGCCCACAAGTAAAGAATGTGCATGAAAGTCTGTCAGATGGATAGGGAAAAATGAGTTGAATGAGTTTGAAATACATATGAGAAGATTCGATGCACATTACCTTCCCAAAGTGGGTGGGGTTTTGTTTAGGTATCACGTTGGTAGTAGGAAGCAAAATGAAACTGAGACAGAAGAGAATTACCTCACAGCCCCAGTTAGAACCAGTGAAGTTGAGAGTGACGTGGAATAGAGGTCAAGTGACCAATTTATGTTGAACTGTGATAATCCAACAGTGCTGAAGATTTATAGTTGAAGGGTAATTAGGGTTCCTAATGATGTGGATGTGACAAGCATTTTGACGCTTTTGAGGGGTTAGTGTAGTAAAAACCACATGTGACAAGTGTGGGAAGAAAGAGCACCAAGCAAGGTAGTACAAGAATTATGGCACAAAAGCTGTGAGTGTACTCAGTCAAGAGACGGGGAAAATGGTTTTCAGTACAGAAGAAAGGGAGGTCCAAAGTGTGAAGGATGTACTTACAGCGGGATGAGTGCAGATTTAAATTACTACCTGTTGGTCAAAGGAAAATCACGGTCAACGTATGTGGATAATTTGAAATTAATTTAAGATGTAATGGTTTATTTCACCGTGAAGGAGAAGGCTGATTAGGTTGGATGTGACAAACAATGTTCTGGAAAACACAGGTAAAACTTCAAGTACAACAGTGTAATATAAGCAGTGTGAGTGAGTGAGGGATGGGGCAGTCAAGAATTTGGTACTATTCTCAAAAAAGATTTGGGTTGTTTAAATAGGTTCGTGCACAAACTAATTGTGTTTGGGGATGACAAGACTGTAAATATGAAAATATGAAATGTTCCAAGATGTCTGCAGTAGGAGTATGTTTATAGAAGGGGGAGGATGGGGCACCAGTGATTTAAGGCGCGCTTTGTTCTCCCACAGCTATGAAGTTTTAGAAAATGTGCTGCATTTGGGCTGGACTTCATAGTTCACAAGCCTCTTTCAAGAGCAGGAAGTGCACCAGGTGTTTGAGAGAAGTTGCTGTGCTTGGGCTGGACTCCATTGCCACAATCCCCTTTCAGCAGTAAGAGGAGGGGCACCAGCATGTCTAAGCGTACTTTGTTCTTCCTAATTTGTGAGATGCCCCTGGTTGGAGACCAGAGAAAGGCTGGCCTGTCTGAGCCAGAAGAAGTCAGAGGAGTCTGGGCCATCCATCCAGGCTCTCGATTCTAAAATCACTACTTCCTTGAAGAACGATGCCACAAGATGGGTAACAGAAAATTCATATATATAAGTAAGGATGAAGATATCATTAAAAGAAGAAAGGCCTTTAAGTTTGAGAGGGATAAGGCAGACTATCAAAATGGACAAGTGTTCACTTTCGCCCGCAGATATGATGCAGTCAAGGCTAAAGTGAACCGACCATTTCAAAGGCAAACCAGAGAGGCCACGGAAGCATCCACTTCGATTTCAGACCTGAGTTCCGCTGCTGAGAGTGAACCAGAGGGAGACATCGCAAAAACAGATACCTTGGGGTTTACCAAATTGTCCCTGGCACAGGAAGTGAATTGCCTGTGTCAAGACAGAAGGGACACACTGAGACCCCGGGGATATCTGGCGGAAAAACCAAAGATATAACTTCAAACGTAACAAAAGAAGACGGTGTCACAAAAGAAGGCAAAACTACTGGCAAAAAACCAACAAGGGGCAGATGGAATCGATTCCAGAATCGGAATCCAGCGCAAACTCCAATGAAGTAGTTAATCTAACTGAGCTGCAATTAACATCGGCAGAGAAACGTATTCTGGGATTAGGACTATCATACAGTCCACCCTGTAACTTCAACTACGCGGATGCGCGCATGGATACTTTCAGGTTTGTGAGAAAATTGAAACTCAACAAATTCCATATATTACAACCTAGAAAGAAAACAACATCTACCATAGATACAGCCATCAGCAGCCCCTCACTTTTGACAGCTGGTGATTATAACCTGTTTCAGGATGCTTGGTCCCTCCAAAATGAACAAAACTGTGATATGTCTGCTAAAAATCAAGATTTGTTGGACAGCAGAGGACCTTGTTCAACGCCCTTTAAACCTAAATCTGTATTCCAGCCAATCATGCTGCATGATAACTTAGATGTTTATCAAGATCTAGTAACCAAGGATTTGAAAAAACTGTACATAGCAACAAATAAAGTCCGCCATGGCATTGATAAACAAAATATGTGCTATAAGCAGCTAATGAAAAAACTGCAATCAGATAACAACATAATTGTGAAAAGAGCGGATAAAGGTGGAAATGTTGTTCTATGGCCGCGCCAACAGTATATGGAGGAAAACTAGTATCAATTGACTGATTCCTCACGCTATAGAAAGAGCAATATCCACTTGGTGAAAGCAACATGGAATGACCATTATCTCAAATTACTGGCTTGGAAGAGTGCAGAATCTATTACGGATGAGGAGTATCGTTTTTAAAAAAGAACATCCAGTTATTCCCACGTTTTATCTCATCCCTAAGATTCATAAAGCGTCGATAAACCACCTGGGAGACCCATCATCTCTGCCAGTGATAGCATAATGGAGAACACTTCCAAATATGTAGATTATTTTTACAAGACTGGGTTAAAGGACTGGCATCTTATGTGCAGGACACATCAGACTTTTACGCAAAATTGAGCATGTGGTGTGGGGTCCGGATATGTTTTTAATAACTCTTGATGTAGCATCTCTCTACACCTCTATTAGGCACTGTGATGGCCTCAAAGCTGTGGAACATTATTTAAATTTGCGTCCAATGCACTACTACATACATAATAAGATGTTGATCTCAATGATATCGGCATGTTTAGAACAGAACTTTTTATGTTCAGCAACCAGATCTATCAGCAGATCAGGGAGTCGCAATGGGGCCTGCTTCTCCCCAGCTATGCCTGTTTGCATATGGGGCTGTGGGCGGAGCAGGTCCTTATGGGACAAAACAAGGCGATCATGCATGAACATGTGATTGTATATTTACGATACATTGATGACTTATTTATGATTTGGAGGGGCACGAAGTTGGGTGCAGATGAATTTGTGGACACACTCAATAAGAACTGCTATAACCTACAATTCACATCAACCATCAATGCTGAATCGGTTTGTTTCCTGGACGTAGAGGTCTATGTTGAGCAAGATCGCTTAGCCACCAGATTGTTCAGGAAGCCAACTGCAGGTAACACGGTCCTGCATGCGACCAGTCATCATCCGCAGCACCTGATACGCAGCATCCCTTATGGTGAGATGCTGCGTATTAGGCGGATCTGCAGCACAGACCGTGAATGTGAGGTTGCGCAGGAGGCCTGCAAGCAGAGATTTTTGGCTAGAGGGTATTCTTATGAGATCAAAGACAGTGCCATTAGAAAAACAAGGGGTCTGTCTAGAAGGGAAGCCCTAACACAGAAAATCAAGCAGATACCAGAGAACAATATGTCCAAAGCAATACACCAACGGGTGATACTGACTTTTAATAGTCAACATCAGGAACTTAGAAAAATCTTTTACCGTAATTGGAATTTGGTACAGGGAGATCCGGTCATCGGTATGTTAGTTCCAGCCATTCCTGCATTGACTTTTAGAACAGCTTTGTCAATGAGCAGTGCCTTGGAGAGCAGCAGCCCAGAGATGCTAGCCCCAACCACTTGGTTGGCACAATGTAAGGGATTCAGGAAATGTCCTAGCTGTAAGGCATGCAAATTGGGATGCAACAAAACTCAGTACAATAGCCCTTTCAAACCAGATCCTATCACAATCAGTAAGAGGCTGACTTGTAAAACCAAGTTTGCCGTTTATGTTCTGGAGTGTCCTTGTGGGTTGAAGTATATTGGCAGCACTAAACTGCCGGCCCACAAAAGGATACTCCAGCACATAAGGGAAATTAGTGGCAAAGATCAGGCTTACCCAGTCGCGAGGCACTTTGAGCTTAAACATGAAAGTAACCCTGCGTATCTCCAGTATTATGTTATCGACACGGTTTTACCGCTTAAACGAGGTGGAAACAGGGAGGCGAAGTTACGCCTCCTAGAAACCCGGTACATATTGGAACTCGATACAAAATATCCTGCAGGGTTAAATGCCAGCAAAGACCTTTTCACATGCTTGTGAAAGCCTAGATTAGTGGGTCAAAGAATACTATGGGGGTTCACAACAGTATGGGGCATCAAAATCAGTTGTTTTTATATATTTTAGAGATCTAATGTGAGGATTAACAAACTAGGCATGTTGTATGGTCTTATCTCCTCAAAAACATATGAAATGTATATAATCATTTTTTACATAATTTTTGAATTAGTTTGCACTTTTTTAAATATTGAGTTACACATTTGTTTGCACATATTTAAGGCTGACTAGGTGAATTTAATGCAAGTGAAAAATATGATTGACATTCATGTTTGAAGGCCCACTTGGGCATCATGATATAGGATTTAGTTGTCATTTATAGGACAACTTTGCAAAGTTAAAAGCAACTCTATAATGCAAAAGTTTCTCTTTAACACACTGTGGGGCCGATTCCGATCTCGGCCGGTAGCGCACCGAATCGGATTCGGCTTAACCGGATCCGATTCGGAGCCCTCTTTTCCGACCGATTCGAACGCGCGTCCGGCCGTGCGAGTACGATGTGAGCGCACGCGAAATCGCCGATCGACTCGTTCACGGGTCCGAACCGCACCGACCAACTCGCTCGGACTCGACTCGCACCGCGCGATGGAGACGTTCCCCGGCCGGGCAAGTACGATGCGCGCCTTGAGCAGTCCGACCGACCCGCACCGTCCAGCTCGAAACAGCTGTCGGAGCCGGACTTTGGGGGTCCGTGTCGGACCCCCCTGTACGCGTAGCCACGCGAGTCGCACACAGGGGGGACCCATGGGTCCCCCCTACCTGTGCGTGAGCGGCGCGAACCGCATCGACGCAAACTTGCTGTAGGGGGCGCCCTCGTTCGCCTCGCACCCATTGAGTCAATGGGAGCCCGCGTAAGCGTTGTACGACCGGCTCCCATTGACTTCAATGGGAGTCCGACCGAATCGAGTCCGATAGCATGCGTGCGCATCGTACTCGTTCGGTCGGACTGCTAGAGTCCGATTCGGTCGGAAATCTCTCCGGGTCCGGCTCGGTCGGGGAGATTTCCGGCCTGAATCGGAATCGGTCCCTGTGTGTTTTATAATAACTGTTTTAGCATTTATAAGCATATTTATTTATATTTATATATTTATTGGCTTATTTATTGAAACATGCATAAAGCTTTGCACATTCAATAGAATTTAACATGCTGCTAAGAGTAACTCTTCAGTTACCATACTTTGCACTTTGACTTCATGTCATCATTTCCTGCACTATATCACTTTAAAGGTCGCTTGTTTTACTATGCAACGCGTCATGTGATCAAGACCCGAGTGGGGGTCGAAACGCGTAATGGCGGATTTGCTGGGCACAAAATAAACTACACGTCTAACTTCCAGTTGGCTTCGCGCTTTGATACACCGGTAAGAGTTGTGGTCGAGACTTTTCTATCCACGATAAACTAATTTCTAAATCACATGAGCTTACTGCTGTTTTTCATTTCCACAGTTGCTTCATTGACGAAAGACTGTGTCTTAATAACGTCTTTTACGTTTTTGAGTTTTCGTTAAGGGTAAGCTCGTATTTTTTTTAATTTAGACGTGTTTGTAAGGTTTTAGCGATTTTTTACACTAGCACTCATTCTAATTTTCTTTAGATAACCTTGGACACATTTTACACGAGCACCACAGTTTAGTCAGCTATTGCATCAGTAGGGCACGTTTTGATTTATGTATATCAGGTTGAAGTGTTTGTTAATTTCACGTTGAATTGGAGGTGATGGCAGTCTTTTCTTTTCCTTTTCAGTCTTTGGTCTTAGAGGATATGCACATACCTTTAGCATCACATTAAATCGTCAGTATGTGTATAGTTGGCTAATTCATGGGTTCTCAGCTTGGCTATTGCTCTGTCCCCTCTCGTGAGCTCTTGCTATCATTTAAACTTCAATTTTTCATAATTTTGTTCGAAAATAACAATTTTTACGCTAGTGGTAATTTGTTTACAATTTAATTTTAGATTCCCCTGAAGAAGGGCTATGTGATTTAGCCCGAAATGCATTGGGACCTTTTTTGAATGTTTTGTTTAAACAAGAAGAATTGAATTTGAACATCTATTTTAAGTTTGGACATTTGTCATCTGCTACACATCAAATTAAAAGCAGAGTCATCTAAGAACATTTGGTTTCAAATCATTTATGGAAGAATCTACGCATCGTTTGTTTTGGATTACTCTATTGTTGATATTTGGATGATTTTTTTCAAAAAAGTGATAACGTATGATTAAGGACTAATGTTCACTTTAGTACACTTGGATAAGTGACCCCTTTTTAGTAGTGCACTGATTTTTCCCAGTCATCACTGGGATATTTATTGTTCTGTTTGAAATTCAGTGGTTTGCAGAAGCCACTTTTGAAGTGCACACTAGTACAGATTCTTTTGGTTAAAGTTGGAATATTGTTACAGTTATTAGTCTGTAATAGAGTGCATGTATTGTTGCTTTACATATTTTCATTGCTAAGAGTAACTCTTCAGATACCATACTTTGCACTTTGACTTCATGTCGTCATTTCCTGCACGATATCACTTTAAAGGTCGCTTGTTTTACTATGCAACGCGTCATGTGATCAAGACCCGAGTGGGGGTCGAAACGCGTAATGGCGGATTTGCTGGGCACAAAATAAACTACACCTGATTTGCACCAAGAACCATTGGGTCCGCTTTTCGTCCTTTGTCCGTGTGAGGCGATGGTGGCGGCGAACTTTGTTCATATATATATATATATATATATAACGGGAGAAAGAGAGGCTGGGGACCCATGCACATTCTCCCTAGAACCATTTATAACACCAAAAGGGTTGGGGAGGGAAACAAACATCTATATTTCTCTCTAAAATAATGCAAGTATCCATAGAGATTTAGAGCGGTAACCTCATCCACAGGTTATCATGGCATGCTTCATCATAGGTTGGCCTCTCCACCGCGAAGAAGGTGGATCCCGCCTTGGTGGACTCAATCGCTTGAGTGGCGTTCTTGATAAATGTTACTGGATAAAACCAGGGACACTGATGTTTTCCTACAAATACCATAGGGTATACCATAGAGTGTTCTCTTTTTAATGAATGGATACCCTTGTTAGGGTAAAAACTTATAATGCATGGATGTTTATAAAAAAGCGATGAATCATTCATCCTTAGCTGATATTTCCAGATGCAGCTGTCTTAATAGGCAGACTAGAGGTTGCTCCAGGTTCCTTCACACGCATTCCAAGCATGAGAGACCAGAGCTTAGAGCAATTGACACTGTCAATAACCCAACTCAGGTCCATAAATGCTAGGTGTAGATGTCCCTTATTAACCCTGGTCTGGTTCCACCATGTGAAATGGCCTACAGGGTCAAAGGCCTTCATCAGAGCTTATCTCTTCCCTGCCCACTTCATATTCAATCTGGGCAAAGTGATGAGGCTTAAGGCTCTCATACCTGTGCTACTTCATTATTGGTGGCACCCTTTTTCTGGGTTATGCTTGTAACCTGGACATGGCGGGGGGCACCACCCTCTGGTCACACAGTCGTCAAGGGCCTGGGTGCCGCCTTGCACTTACCAGCCCTCATCCACCCAATGTTGGTTGGTGATTATACCACAGAAGTGTGTACAAATTCAGCAAAATGGGTCAATTTCACTTCTGCCATGAGCCTTATGGTAAGGCGCTTATCACATTAATAATGAACTATAATATAGTTTTTCTTTTAGAGGCCTGTCCCCATGTAGCATGTCTATCTTCAATGTACCTCTGAATAATGTCCGCCCTCCGCGCATCAATGCGTCGCATGCTGGTGCTGCGCTGCCATGTAGAATGGCTCCATTTTCGGGAAGCCAATGCCACCTTTTGTTTTATCCCTTTTGATGTGCACCTGCTGTACTCTACTTCTTTTTCCACCCCATATCAAGGAGATTAATAGTTTGACCAGTGCCCTAAAGGTCGATCGTGGCATCTTATGCAAGAGGTTTTGCAGGGTATATAGCATCAGAAAAGGAAGACCATGTTCCATGTGCCACCCTTCCCATCGCTGATATCAGGAGTTTATTCCAAAATTTGACTGAAGACTCTAATCCCTTGAGGGGTGTTAGGAACAAATATCGGTAAAAAAATATTGTGATACAAAAATATTGTGTAAAAATATCGGGATGTCAAAAATCTTGATAAGAGGAATATCGAAGGAATAAATATTGTTTCAAGTCTTTTTAATATTATTGTAAATAATATTGATTTAGAACATATTGTTGTAAGCAATATCGTTTTTCAGTGTTATTTTGAATGTATATGTTTATTAAAACATTTTAATTTGTGTTTTTATTAAGACAATTTACTAATTAGAAAATTGTTGAAATGTGTGTTTTTATATATATTTGTGTATAAAAATATTAGATTTATAATTTAAGTTAAGGGTTTGGAGATTTCAAAAAATTGGATATTTTAAAGTAAATGTAATGTTAATTTTGGAATGATATGCAAATTAATATTGTAAAACGTATAAATAATTGTTTACAATTATATTTGTTTCTAGAAATAATTTATGATTAATTAAAATATATTAATTATAATTCAAATTAAAAACATGTTTCATTGTAAGCATTAAAATAAAAATTTCAATTTAAAGAAAACATAGGAATAAAAAATATAACAAAGTTGATTAAATTAATGTTCTAATTTCATAATACTAAATTAAAATTAAGTGTACATTAAAAAATATAACAAAGATATTTTTACATTTTTGTTTATTATTTTTTATTATTATATTTTTAAAATTTGGTGCTATCATTTTTTTTATGATTGTTAATTTCAGTATTATGATTTTTTATTTTATTTTATGATTATAAGTATAGAAATCATAGTAAATAATGTAATAAATACATTATTTTTTAATCGTGTTAAAATCATTATTGTATAATTTAATGTTTATATATGAATATATAGGTTTGTAGTGTTGGTTAGTTTTTTTACGTGATTTTTAATTTATTTTATACATTCAAAATTTTGTGTAACTATGGCGTAATGATTGTATATATAACATTTTTAGTTTGTAGCATCTTGCATTAAGTGTTTTAGATTTTAGTGGAAATAATAAATTTCACTCCTTTACTGTCCTTCACCTTCCTGAAATTGGCTTAGAATGGAGTGGAAATAGAAGATGTCACACCTTTAGTGTCCAACATCTTCCCTCAATTGAGTTACATTGGAGTGGGAATAGTAAATGTCACCCCTTTAGTGTCCAACACCGTCGTCAAAGTGATATAGATTGCAGTGGGAATAGTATATGTTACTCCTTTAAAGTCCCACACCTACCCACAATTGTATATATTTACATATATATATATGTGATCAAGGCCAGTTGTGGCCGAAACGCGTCATGGCGGTGTAAGGGCTGAATAAATCACATTGCACCAGTAATTGGAGATCGCATTAGTTTTTCCCGATTGAGGGGACTGAGAGGAAACAAAGACTAAAATAATATATATATATATATCTTGGATGTATCTCATCTGGAAAGGCATCCTATACTGGTGTTGCTTTACGTGGCTAAGTCCTGCTAGCTAGGACCGCTAACTGCCTACAGAGTCTATTGGATCGTTTTACAGAAACCGGGTGGGGGCTGTGCAGACGTTTACTTCTCTAGGGAAACTTATGGATCTGGGGCCATATGTATCAAAGTTTGTGTTTGCGATTCTCAAATAGCGAATTTTTAAGAATCGCTATTTGAGAATCGCAAACGAGATGTATGTAGGATTCGCAAGAAAAATTGCGAATCCTACATATTCCTTAATTGCGATTCGCAAATTGCGAATCGCAGTTAAGAAACCCTCCCCATTCATTCCTATGGGCCTAGAGGCCCATAGGAATGAATGGGAGGACATTCTCAATTTGCGATTAGCAATTAGAGAATCGCAAATTGAGAATGCAATTTCAAGGTTGCAAGGGTGTCCAAAGGACACCCTGTTGCACCCTGAAATGAGCATGGGTGCACATGTGGCGCACATACATGCCCTAAGGGCATGTATGTGCGCCACATGCCACTTTAAAAATGCAAAAAAATGCATTTCTCAAAGAAATCGCAAGTTACCACCAACCTGTAGTTGGTGGTAATTTGCGATTCCTTAAGCCATAATCGCACAACTTAGGTGCTTCATACATTTCATTTAAGGAATCGCAATTTGCAATTCCTTAAATGCATTCGCAAAATAGAGAATTGCAATTTTTGCGATTCTCTATTTTGCGAATGCCTTTTGGGATGATACATACCAAAAGGCTTGTTCCCGTTCGCAAACGGGCCGATTCTCAGAATCGGCCCGTTTGCGAACGGGAAATGGGCTTGATACATATGGCCCATAGTTTTTAATTGAACACATTTATATATTTAGGTAACAATAACTCTTTAGAGCAACAGATTCTGTTTTTAGGTTTGCATTCAAATTAGGACAGAGACCAATTAGGGAGATGCTCACAACTTATGAGAGAAGGTGCATCTCTGTGGCAACATATGAGGCAGGTTTTTGGGGGTACTCTAATACTAGCAGTTTACAAAAGCTGGAATTTGCATGTCCATTTCATTTCAATAGGAAAGTGGGTAACTCCTACCTTGAAAGGAATGGCCATGCCTTGAAGGATCTGAGGCTCTTTTGGGAACTGTTGGATTTGGGAACAGCTGGCAATTGTGTTTTAATCATCATAGTTGACACTTTGGTAAATCTGGTATAAATGTGCACAAAGGTTTGCATAGCTTCACAGAGTCCAATCCTTGGATGCAAGCTTGCAGAAGATATTTTACCCACTGATGGCTTTAAGCTTCTCTATGTCCACAAGATACATGGGCCAGATGTACAAAGCTTCTTTGAGGTCACAAACGGCCCGTTCAAGACAGCAAAAAAGCATTTTTCTGTGTAGAAAGCCTTATTTTGCGATTCGGTAAGCTATTATAGAATCGCAAATTGGGTTTGCGATTCGGTATGAGTAAGGGGTGTGTTAAGGGTGTCCCTTCCCAATACCGAATCCCAGTGGTATGTGTGAATGTTTTGCTCCTTAAATATTCACATTTTACCGCCTACTTCAAGTAGGTGGTAACTCATTCGGAAAGGGGACCCCTTCCCCTTTGTGAATGTTTGAAAAACTATTTTTTCAGAGCATGCAGTGGTGCCACAGACCACTGCATACTCTTAAAAGATTAAAATGAATGTTTTCATTCTTCTTTTTGAAGCGTGTCCCATTTTCCTTCAAGGAAAATGGGCTGCATTTAAAAAAATCATTACTTTATTGAAAAGCAATCACAGACATGGTGGTCTGATGACCCTAGAAGGCCACCATTCCAGTGATGTTTGCGATTCCCATTGGGTCGTAAACCGAGACATAGCCCCATTGGGACTCACAATATGTGTGAAACACATATTTGTGCATGGGTATTTGTGATTGCCAAATAGCTATTCACAAAAATTCACTCTTTGGTAATCGCAAAACCTTCCCTATGTACATCTGTCCCTAAGTCCTTTATTTTAAAGAATGACATTTGGCAAAAACCCTATTTTTTTAACTTTTGTTAGAAAATGATACATATTTTACCTTTGCAGTGTGCCAATAAAGAAGCATGATAAAATGAATGCAAAGGAAATATTATAGTCGATTCTTTAGCTATGTTTATAAAGTTATCACATTTCCTGCCCGAATTTCAACAATTGTATTAGGAAAAGCTAAATCCTGTTTTTCCTGGCTGAATACTCTGTAGCTTGTATCTCATTTTTGCACTTCACACCTAATATCCCTTTGAGCTGCAACTGGCAATCGTCTGATTATCATGGACTGCAGGACAATTATCTGCAGGAATATTGGGAAATCTGCCTTGCCTGGCCACAGGTCATGTCTCCCTCGCCACAGCAACTGAGCCCTTCGGAGTTGGAAATGTTCTTTTATCCTTGTTTAGGATGACAGGGATGACCTTGGCTGGATTTTAGAGAGAGCTTTAGAGAAAAAATAGTGCATTAGGGTGGTATTGTATTTGGTTAGTATGGTACAAAGGACTTGAAAATAGTTGTTGCACTAAAGCTAATTTCTGAAGCAGGAGTGGAGCCACTTTTTTAAAACATTAGCCTATACAATCTGAGGATCTTATAAAGCTGTTCTGCAAGTTGTAGTCAAGTTGACCCAATGATCCTTGCCCTGCACATATCTTTCATTTAGCCTGTGATTCCATTATCCCATAGCTTCTTTCCTTATGTAATGCCCCCCTAAAGTTGGCAGTAGTTCCTAAGTTATGGTAGGAAACTATGGTTGTCCCTCTTCTGAAGAGGCCTACTTCTGATCCTGCAATACTGAGGGGCTAATTACGAATTTGGCAGTGCGGCGGCGGGACCGCCCTGCTGCTGCACCACCAAACCCACGTGACAACCACCCCCGTATTATGACTTGTGACTGGAGTGTCCACAAAGGCGTCTGGGGACTCCCAAAGGAGTGGTCAGGGGTCCTACCAGAAAAAAGAGGGGGGAGAAAAACTTCAAAGTAAGAAATTCTCAAAAGGCCTCCAAAATAATTCCTAAGGGACCAGTAGTAACCAGTCCGAGTACAAACCCAGAAGAAGGAATTCTTTGATAAACAGACAGGGAGGTTTGTCCCTTATGGCACAGAGTGCTACAAATATAGGTACTCCATGGGAGACACTAAGGGCCTAATTACGAGTCTAGGGGCCTTAAACTGCCAGAGTCATGGTGGGGCGGCGGTGGCGGTCTCCCGACCTCCACACTACGACCCTCGAGGTCATGCCTTCTTGATACCACCACCACCGCTGCCAGGGAACCGTTGTTTCCTGGCGGTGGTTCAGAGGCCACAATATGCTTGGCGGAACCGTCATGATCCCGCCAAGCATATTACGAGTTTCCTCTCTTCCAGGTTCCACCTCCATGAAAACTCTGGCAGGAAGGAAAGGGGGCCCTTGTGCCTCACTCCCTGTGTATTCACACAGGGGGGCACAACACGTGCCCACCTGTGTGCATGCACAGAAGTTCCTGCACGCAAGGACTTTCCAGTCCATGCTGCCAGAACTTCCTTTGACGTCCCCATTGCGGTGCCTATTTTATAGGCACCGCTTTGGGAACACCAAAAGAACTGCCTGCTAGTGACTAAAAAAGTCATAAAATGGTGGGCGGTTCTCACATGGGTTTGGTGCTGTGGCGGCAGGGCAGTCCTACCTCCACACTGCCAAACTCGTAATCGGGCCCCAGATGTCCCAAGAGAGCACAGCCCCCCACAGGTGGGCAGACACCTGGGTTGGCGAGTGTAGTGCTTGGAGAAGAGGTGGTCCCTTTCATTTTTGGGGAGCAGACAAAGGTGACCCTTGTGTCCCTGGGAAATGCTGCCAAAAGCCAAAATGCCTGCCAATTTTTCTAAGTACAGGCAGTGGGTCACCATCAATGGGCAATGGGTGGAGGCTCTGAGAGACACAGGAGACACAGGCTTACTGTAAGGTGTCAGCTGGTGTCCTCAGAGCAGATCCTCCCTAACGCATTCCTGCAAGTCATAGTCGCAGACAACCGTGAGAGTAACCGTGGGCAATGAACTCCGCTTCGCTAACGGAGGTTGCAGAGATTTGCTAACTATGCATTACATTGAAAACACGGAATTCATGCAAAAACTCTGACTCCGCCACGTAGCAGAGTTAGCTACTGCACCCACAACTCTTTGATAAAACAACTTTACCTTTACATGCTAAAAAGCATATAATCAATTCACAAAAGTGAGCTTTGAAAAATATCAGGCAATGAGAGAGGTGATGATTTTGGGGTCCCCCCTAACCTAGGGGAGGACCAAGCAGATGCCTTGAACACAAAGAGCATATCATGCTGAACAATTCGGTGGTGGTCCCATCCTCCTAGGACCACCCCAAGCACAGTTATAGGCAAAAATACAATGCCAACCAAAGGCCCAGCAAAGCATTATGGGGCGAGATTCTAGAGTGCAGTGAATATTGCCACGTCTGGGCATACTCTTCCTACTTAGGGTGACAAAAGCAAAAAAACAATGATGGACGTAATGCTGAACAAATCAAAAATTAACCCCCAGTCACAGATCTGGGTTTAATCCATCACTTTTTCGCTCACCACGCCACCCCAGTTTGGACCCAGCCATATGTAAATAAGTCTTGACCCTGCTCCCCATGGGAACAGTATCCAGTCCAAACTGCCAGGCCCCGTACTCCCTGGACCAGAAACAAACATCCTGGGACCTATTTCGGGGTATCACCCCTCATCAGCCAGGCTAGCTTCAATCAGAACAATTGTATCATTTCTCAGGCTCTCACCAATGTTCAGCACTCCAGTGCTTTCCAGCTAGGTTAGTGCTATGCAAGTACCAATAAATTCATAAGTACATACAATTGGTTAGTGTTTTCAGAATATAGTGTAGTGTGGTGAACTATTGAAATAAATATTTGGTTGCACTGTTGCGAGCTGGCATGTGCAGGGATGCTGAAAATATGGGGTTTAGTGTCGTTAGGATGCAGTCTGGTGTGGTTGGTTGGTGCCCATGACAAAAGTGTGTTGTGGAGTATCTGTGTTTTCATGATTTATAGCAGTGATTGTGGTTTAAAATTATTATTTTCTTTGTGTTGGAATATTTATCATAGACTGCAGAGTACTGAAGAAGTATACGTGAGGAGTAGAGATGTGAGGTAAAGATTCTAGGATGTGCTGCATTTGTGTCATCATCCGTCAGGTCTACTGTGGTGTTGTATTCCTCCTAGAACACTATAGAACACAGTGCAGTGTGTCCAGAGTGTAAGAATGCTTTTCCACCTGCAATGCAAAACGTGAGAAAGAACAGCTTCCAAAGTGCACGTAAAATTTAGAACATTAATCCTAAAGCGAGTGTTGTCAGGAATTTTCATTTCAGACCTACTGCTCTGGTTAATTTAGTGATTTAGTAGTAATAGGCTATTCTGTTTAAACACTAACTCATAAACCCAAATATTAATTTGTCAGTTTATAGGCACACTTCAAGACTAATAATTCAGTTAGAACTGGGAGCAATGTTAGAGTGTGCAACCCCTGACACATATCTATGCTCAATGACTAATTAATTTGCATTTGCAACCAAACCTTATTTAAAAAGTAAATGAATTACTCGACATTTAGAATATTTTTCTCAAGAAATATGTTACCGAAATAGAGACAGTGGGGCCGATTCCGATTCGGGCCGGAAATCTCTCCGACCGAGCCGGACCCGGAGAGATTTCCGACCGAATCGGACCCGTGCAGCCCGACCGAACGAGTACGATGCCTCCGTATGCTATCGTACTCGAGTCGGTCGGACTCCCATTGAAGTCAATGGGACCCGGTCGTACAACGCGTACGCGGGCTCCCATTGCCTCAATGGGTGCGAGGCGAACAAGGGCGCCCCTACAGCGGGTACGCGGCGGGCGGCGTCGCGCCGTACACACACAGGTAGGGGGGACCCATGGGTCCCCCCTGTGTGCGACTCACGCGGCTACGCGTACAGGGGGGGTCTGACACGGACCCCCGAAGTACGGCTCTGACTGCTCTTTCGAGCCGGACGGCGCGTGTCGGTCGGACTGCTCGCGGCGCGCATCGTACTTACCCGGCCGGGGAACATCTCCATTGCGCGGTGCGAGTCGTGTCCGAGCGAGTCGGTCGGTGCGGTTAGACCCGGGAACGAGTCGGTCGGAGCGGTTGGGACGCCCGAACGAGTCGGTCGGCGATTTCGCATCGTACTCGCTCGTCCGGACGCGCGTACGAATCGGTCGGGAAATAGGGCTCCGAATCGGATCCGGTTAAGCCGAATCCGATTCGGAGCCCTACCGGCCGAGATCGGAATCGGCCCCAGTGTTTCTGCACACCTGGTTGCATTACAAAATTAAAATGTGTGAATTGTAGAATCACGCAGTGATCCTGCTAATTAAAAATGTACATATAATTACTATTCATTTACATAAACAGTGGCAACCTGCAAATAGCGATGTATAGCTTTGAAAAAGGCCATAAATTGAATAGAAATATATAGATATGTGATGTGTTCGAAATGTATCAATTGAAAGGGTCACTTAAATTGGTTCTGGAACTTTTCTAGAGATACACTTCGATTGGTCTTTTAAGCAGCATGAAAGAGTGAAGAGGAGAAAATCATTAATGCACAGTCAATTTAGAAACACCACTTCCTGATACCTAATAAACAAAGGACAATTGAGGAAGGTTAGTTATATTTATTACAAAGCCAAAAATGACTGAACATAAACACACCTCAACACGAGGGTATAGAAATACAAAGGAAACCGCATAAAGCCAAACCTGAGCACCCAATTCAAACGGTGCAATATGAACAAGACTATTAGCTCAAGAAGGAGTATACAGACAATCAGGAAGTAGAGTCCAAATTTCCCTACATCAAGGGATGGTAGATGAAATGCATTTAAATATATCCCTACTCCATCACTAACATGACATCCCTACGCTAAGAAGTCTCTCCACCGTTGAGATGGATCACGCAGCATAAAGTCACCATCACAAGAGGAAGAGCTTGTTCTGATATGCTCCCTCCCCAAAGGCAAGGAAGACGTGGGGACTATCCCTAATTCCAACAACCAGCTATCCACAGGTAGAATTCCCATGATGCACTTCTCGCATGTACTCCACAATTGGTACAGTCATAAGCATACTTTTCCACGGTGTCCTCCATGTACATCCTTTGCAACAATTCGTCCTTGCTTCCCATGCCTTCTCCCAAGTGAAACCGACTTTTCCCTTATCTATACTTATACTTCTTCTCTCCTTGCCTAGCTGCTAAAACAAAGACATTAATTTGCCTGAAGAATGCTTCTTCACCTGCAATGCAAAACATGAGAAAGAACAGCTTTCACAGTGCACACGAAATTCAGAACATTAACCTTAAAGCAAGAGTTGTCGTGAATTTGAATTTCAGGCCTACAGCTTTGGTTAACATAAGAACGTAATACGGAAGCAGTACGAGTTCAATAACCATTTTACATTTCGACTAACACATTTACCTAATTATGGAAAGTATCATTATTAAACACCTAGTAAATGTGAGTGTCAAACTTCACAACATGGTTTCTTCTGGCTAAGGCTTTCTGCTAGTTACATTTAATTCCTACGTTAACTTCTCAGACTACTTGTCAGTAACCTATAATATGTCATGTAGATACATTAACGTGGTTCAAAATTCTAACACTCACATTTTCACAAGACACAATTATATGCGGGTGCTCTCTTAACATGATTATGATGCACCCCTTCAAATTAGTGAAATGCAATATGAAACTTCCACTCCATCAGTTCGCCCCTCTGAGGACGTTGAGTCATCACAATATTCTTCAAAACAACACAAAGAGTAGACTGATCTAAACAGATGTAGTAGCCAGCTTTCTTTGCCTGAACTCCTCCATTTGCTTACAATTCCCACAATAACTGTCCTGTAGTCTTTCCATCCATCTTTCTCTTTCCCTTAAGGAGTTCTTCAACTGCCTCGCCTTATGCCATTTAGATTCCCCCATCATTCCGACTAAAACAATGATGCAAAATATAATCATTTAGGATATATCAAAAGATTCCACATCCCAAATTTGTAAACCACCTTCCAACTGCGCCAAACCCTTTTCTGATCTTATCCCAAACTTCTTCAGCTGCCGAATCCTGTATTTCATGATGTATATCAGTGATATTGCTAATATATCCCCTCAGATATTTACTAATATCAGGGATATAAGTACATCACTGTTGGACCCTCAGCATCCGACAGACTCCGCCCTCTGTTGCAAGTAGAACATCTAGTGCAAGAGGATTCTGCATCACTGTCGCCCTTATCGAGACCATCTCCCCATCAATGAGTAGCAAAGACTTAGCTGTGTTAACAGACAACTTATCCACTATGGTAGACAGTCTCCTAATCTTATTATCATTAGGCACTATTCCCAAAATAGGTATTATGGCTGCGAAGATTTCTCCCACAATCTCTCTAGCGCTCAGTCCACGTTTTTCCCTGCTTTTCGACCTTCCTTCAGGACTCTCCCATATTTTCAGGAACACGCCTGCCAAATAACACGTCCCATTCCCTTTGCTAGGCAAACGTACATATGCATTCTTCCCACACACAATTATGCTCCTGGCACCATGCAAACTGACTCTTACAAAAATGTCATTGACCAAAAATATATGATCACATACACTCTGTCCTACAACTAGGGAATTATAACTATTCTCAGCCTGTCGTATGCAAAGCTTACCTTGCTGTTGCCAATCCAGAGCTATCGGACCAGAACTCCCTTTAGCCTTATGAACCAACTCCTCCTTGCTCCAATCAGAATCCTTATCCTTGATATCAACATTGTTAACTAATCCCCTACGTCTATCTTCTAACTGGTCTATACATTTCTTTTCTATATCTGTTAGCATGCAAGTTTAATTATGTCTATGATCCTAAGCAGTGCCTAATGTTACAAAAGGTGGAAAATAATTTTTCATCCTTTCTAATCTCCTTAGGGCATCAAACTTATTCAAATGTTTATATACAGGTATTTCTGAAAGTTCCATATCATAATTTGAGAAGTAGTACTCATAATGCCCCTTTCCATAGAACATACTGAGAAGTAAGATATAACTAATGCCATAAGTCAAAGTTAAGTTATGGTAAGTAATTCCCTCTTCAACCGATATATGTAATCACATGCACACATAACAATCTCTTACTTCCATTGTGTCTACATACTCCTATAGCAACCTAGAAAAAGCATTTAATGTATAATCTCCCTAAGACAGGTCTACATGAAGGAAGCGACTCATTTGCTCTATTAAGCCTTTCTCAAATCCTATTGTACCTTCCTTTGAGACAGCAGTAGTAGGTGTGGATGTCCCGTGTACCCCCATCCCATGCTCCTCGCTTTTGGGCGAACTTAAAACTGACTCTATAATGACTTCAGCGTCTTACCCTCTTCCATGTCCTATACTCCTAATGTTGACATTGGGGATTATGTCATTTTTATGTCTTGTTTATGAAATTGTTTAATCTACACATGAATTTTTTATCCCTATGACGAACACTTGTACAATAGGTTAATTAAGTTGGTATTGGGAATAGTATAGAACTGTTTCTATTTAATAATTATTAATCTTAACCATCGCTGATTTTAAGTTAATGTAAAAAGGAGGTTTGTATGATGTTTTTATTGAAACTGAATTTTATGTTTTTTGATTGTAACTTTTTATGGCTTTTAGTCAAAATAAAAGGTTTGATGATGACCACAGCTATTACTGCAATTACCACAACAATTAGTGCACCTACAATACATTTGTGCCTATGATTCATATTTCCAGACTGCATTTTAGAGTAGTTTGGATCACTTTTTAAGGATAGGAATAGCACACAGAATCTCTTTCCTCCTTCAATCTCCATGTATGGCAAAGTTCTTGAGCAACTCTTGAAGCCTCAGACAGTTCTTTTCAACAGTCCCTTTTTTACAGTATTTACACAGCTCAGAAGACCTATCTAGCCCTCTTTCTTCTAGTTCTTCTAAATATATTCTCTAAATCTATTCTTCTTCTACTCGGGCCTAGGTTATCTTCTTCAAACAAATGATTTACAGTTCAGTTCACATCCCTTATCAGGTCAAAGCCAATCTCCTCAATAAATCGTTGTAGCAGTTCAGCTCTCAATGCTGTAATCTCTTGAGGAGACTGTGGTGCTCTGAAACTTGGGAATTTTACAACTTCCAAAATCAGAGTCTGCAAGCCACTTAGCCTTGGTGGGAAAGGAACAGCCAACGACAAAAGTGCATTTACATCAAGCCCACGAACTCTCAGCAATATCTCGCAACCAGCACAGAGATCTTGGACCTCGCTCTCCCTGGCATTTGCGACCAGATAAGTCCACTCAGGAGATGAATACTTCCAACAAGGCACTTGAGCTCTCCTGGACCTCCTCGCACTTTCCATGTTCTGCTCGATCTCACTCAGATCTGACTATGAAGTTTCACTTTTTGGTGCAAGTTCTCTTTCAGATGTGAGTCTCAGGTTCGTCCTCCACTCTCACAGGCCAAATCTTACCCACAACATCTTTCTTCCTTGACTGCACATTACTTCTTGTCACATTAGTCTCTTCCACTGAGTCAGACTCTCTGTCATTCGCAACTGTACCATCTCCCTCTGAGTCTATGACAGGGTCTTGTGTAGCTTGACCCCCCTCAGATTGACCTAGTGTGCGTTCAGGCTCCTCAGGTACCTCTGCTGCTTGGCTTGTCCCCTCCTGTGACATTTCAGTCATGACTGGAGATTCTTCTAGTAGAGGAGCTGTTTGATCAGAGGGAACTAAAACTTGATGTGTGTGAGAGGCATGGACCCAATTTGGCACTCTGCCACACTTCACAGCAGTCGTTGTCACAAGTATCACTTGGTATGGACCACGGCAGCGAAGATCAAGACAGTTTTTTCTCACGTGTCTTTTGATGAGATCTCAATCCCCTGAGTTCAGGTTGTAGCAGATATCCCTTGATGTTGGTGCAGTCGCTGCCTCAACCTGATGCCACTATTCTACATCTCCCAAGACAGAGGGCGGAACATTTTTTCGTCCTGCTCCTGGTAAGGGTTCTATTCTTCAGGCACGATAATTGTGCTACAGCGAGGCAGATTTCACTGAATGGCTTTTCTTTATTCTTCACAGAGGCCATATTATACATCTTGGATTGTTATGATCCATACATTTCTTCACTATATTGTGCAACCTGTGCAACAGCCAGTGTCAGCCCCCCCTTCCCCTCCATGGGGTGAGTGCATACTTATTGGTCTTTATACAGAATCATTAGGTCCAGATTTTGTGATTATTTTCGCTGATTCATTCTCTCATTTCTCTCTCCACATGCGCAGTGCCAGCTGGGTCTCATGTGAGTAAACACCCTTCTTTTCACATTATCAATTCCCGGAGGTGCACGTTTTCTTCACGCTGACCTGATATCCTCCCCTTCAGGTACAGGCCGTTCCTACCTCTCTGACATTGCCTGTTAGACTACATAAGGCCCACTCTGACAGTATCCCTTTTTCCCCTTTTTTCATAGATGTCCCTACATTAATAAGTCCTGAAGAGACCTCTCATTGTACTAGAGGTCAAAACGCCGTCGACAAAAGCAAAGCGAACCATTTTTCCAGCTCCTATTATTTAATAAGGATGCTGTTGTAATTATTCAATTCCTCTAATGGTCGACTTTACAAATGTTGGAAACCGATTGTATATGTCACTAATATGTCACCACTGTTCGTTTAGGTTCCATGTTCACTGGGGACACTTAATCACTGTTCTTTTGAAAAATTTGTAAAAGTGTATTTATACTTATATAAAAAAATTACCATTGAATATGGAGCTGTGTATGGTTTTTTCTCCTTCTGACATCGATGTACCCCATAGACATTGCGATTGCGCATATTAGTACCACATCCTTTGTTATTTGTCCACAGGAACCGCTGTTTCTGTTTATAAAATACTTACCCTGGTTCCATGTGAGTAGGGTTCCCTTGTTTCTTGTTTTCAACCTGATGAGACACAGAATGAACCAGCCAATCCTTTACAGTAGTCAAGGACCAAATCATCTGAAATATTCACAAGCGTGTTGGCAGGTACAACAGGCAAACAAATCACTCTCCCCATGAGTATTTCGTAGGGCGATAACCCAGTTTTTCTGCCAGGTATGTTGCACAGACTCATTAGCACTAGCGGTAGAGCATCAGGCCACTTCAAAGATGTTGAAGCACATACTTTAGCCAATCTCGATTTCAGGGTACCGTTGATCTGCTCCACCATTCCAGATGCCTCTGGCCTGTAGCTACAATGTAGGTTCTGATCCACATTCAGAGCTGTACAGAGTAATTACATGAATTTGTTATGGAAATGCGTGCCTCTGTATGACTCCAATGTAGTTGGAAATCCGAACTTAGGAATGAGCTCTCTTAGCAATAACTTATCTAACGTGAGGCTATCACGTCTCCTAGTCAGGTAAACCTCAACCCATCGGGAAAAGATGCACACGACAACCAGAATGTCCCTCAAACCATTACACACAGGCATCCCAGCAAAATCCATTTGGATCTGATTAAAGGGACCACCTGACCTGCCAATGTGGCTTAAGGCAACAATAGTCTTTTTCCCAGCATTCATTTGTTTGCACGTGACACACCGAAGACATACAGCTTCCACAACCACTCAAACTTCGGATTGAACGAAGTCTGCCTGAAAAATCTCACCATCGCATCCCTCCCTATGTGGGCTGCTCCATGAACTTGCCTTGCCATGGGTGCAACAAACAATCTGGTAACATTGCCGTGCCATCAGCTGACGCCCAAATGTCATCCTTCCACTTCTCACAGCCTGCTCTGACCCAACCCACTTGTTCTTCCTCTGTAACTTCCATTTGAAAATGCCTCACTTCATCCCATATGTCAGCAGCTGCTAGCATCATATTGAGTTTTTCTCTGTACTCTCGCCAGTATATTCTCCATTAAAGACGCATGCATTAAAGACATAACAGTATGTGACTTCATCAGCATACTGATTTCCAGTAGTCACAAAATCATTTCCATTTCCATGGGCTGCACACAGCCACTTCCCTTGGCGATTGCAACGCTTCCCACAGTTGTCTCGCATACTCCCCATTTCTTATAGGAGAACCAGATGACGTTAGGAATCCTCTCTGCGACCATAGCTGTCCAAAATCATGTACCACACTGAACCCATACTCACTATCCATATAGATCGTGACTCGGATTTGTTCAGAGACTCGACATGCACGTCTCAAGGCAATGATTTTGGCCACTTGTGCAGAATATACTTCCTGTAACCAAGCGGCTTCAACCACTGCAGAAATGGTACAGACAGCAAATGCTGCTCTCAGGTTTCTTTCATTGTCTCTTAAGCATGAGCCATCAACAAAAAGGACTTGATCAGGATCAGACAATGGCTCATTGACAATGTCAGGCGTTGGTTTCGTACATAGTTCAGTGACATCCAGACAATTATGGTCTTCACTAACCCTGGGCGTAGTTCGCGTAGTAGCGCTACGCGTAGCTACGCGAAGTGCACTTCGCACTACTCGAGCTACGCGTAGCACTACGCGAACTGCGTAGTGCGGTAGGGAATGCTGTTCGCAATGATTGCACAGTGCCGGATGCTTGTCCGCACTGTGCAATCATTGCAAACGGCATCTTGCACAGTGCAAGCGGTCGTTTTCTGCCGCTCGAGTAGATTTGTACTCGAGCGGCAGTTTTCTCAACGCGGACTGGTAGTTTCTCATCGCGAGCGGTCGCGAGCATACGCGACCACTCGCAATGAGAAACCTGACCTCCCCGCGTTGAGAATCTCACCTGGAGGTTTATTTTCCACGCTCGCGATCGGCAACTTGATGTTGCTGATCGCGAACGAGAAAAAGTCTCGCCGGGATGTCATTTTGCTCGCTCGCGGTCGCCAACTTGACGTTGAGGACCGCGAGCAAGCAAAAATGCCCGCTACGCTACGCGTTTTTGCACTGTGCTACGTGCAATTCGCGTAGCGCGTAGTTGCGCAAACTACGCAAACTACGCGAGCGTAGCGTAGTTTTCCGCCCAGGCCTAGTCTTCACATTCTTCCCCATCTGCACTTGGAATGGTAGCAGGGTTTAACACAGAACATCGCTTCAGGGTTACATTCTCAGTGGCAAGAAGCACTTGCTCGTACCTTCTCAATCTGTTATTTGTCAAATGCTGTGACTTGGTTCTCGTCATCAGAAGCTCACCCGAGTGTGGTACATACACTGTAAGAGGATGACCCATCACAATGCTCTCACATCATTCAATACTGACACCTGTTGCAGCAACGGGTTTGAGACATCCGGGCAATGCCAAAGTTACAGAATCTAGAGTAGCTGAGTAATAGGCCACTGGTCTACGGGCACCTCCATGTGTCTGTGTGAGTACAGATAGAGCATAACCTTCCCTTTCATGACAAAACAGTGAAAACGCTTTGTTGTAATCAGGCCTTCTTAAAGCCAGAGCGCAACACCGGCTCTCTCTCAACTCCAGGGAGGCAAGTAGTCAATCGTGCCAAGGCATCCGATTGCACACATCCTTGTGCGTCAGCACCTTCATTTAAAAAAAAATAATAATCTTTATTCATTTTATTTTACATACGTACCTAACACCCCCTACCCCAACCGCCCCACCCCCTCTCAGACAGGTAAAATGTCAACACATAATTCATCAGGTGCAATACATAACATCATTACTCATTAAAATACATATAGGCTTCCAAAAAGAATAAATCATCCAGGTACAATCCTATTGGATCTCTATTCAAGTAGGGTCCATGAAGGTGCATGAAAGTTTCTAACGTGCATATTCCCTTTTATACTAAAAAGATCTATACAAAAGATGATAAAACATGCAAAGGCTCTAACATGTCCCGCCATGCCCTTGCATCCATTTGATCAGGGGATCCCAAATTATCATACCTTTTTTGCGTGAATGGCGCCCTTTCCGTTTATATATAACTATCTCCAGGCTACAAGTTGCTAACAATTTGGCAAGCCATTGTTGAAAAGCCGGTGGCCTGGAGTCCAACCAGGCAGAGGTAATGCATATCCTTAAGACTGCCATAGATATAAAAAACAATCCATATCCTTTCCCCACTCGGTTTATTTCTGACGTGCCTAACACTATTACATCTTCTGAAAATACTATTTCGGTTTTTAACACTTCTGATAGAAAGTCCGATATGTCCTTGATTAACTTTTGCAATGCATTGCAGGAAGCGAACATATGGATGATGTCAGCCTTATAAAGTGCACAACGTGGGCATACTGTTCCCTTTCTGGCCCCCCATTTGGCGTGTAATACAACAAAAAACAGGTCTTGTAAACTTGTGCTTGTAGCCTAGTGGACATTAAACACGATTGTGACATTTCATAAGCATACAAAAAAGTTTCGGCTGAGACCCCCAGTTTGGCCTGCCATTTTTGAGACCATTTGTCCAGATCATCTTAGCTTTTTATCTGGGGTGGGTGTATTGGCAATTCTTCTCCGGACGGCTGGTCTTCAGCGCCTTGATGCCTTAGGGTGGTTGCTGCGCTTTACAAATTTCAAATCAAATCAAATCATAGCAGCATTAATGAAACCATAGATTTCCCTGATAGAGCCAGTTTTATCTCTAACTATACTTTCAATTGTTTCCACTCTCTGAAACTTGGCCCGTCCCACTCCCTTTCGCAAGAGAAAATCCCTAACCTTGAGGAACTTAGAGCAATCCCTCCGATCGAGAGTATATTCATATTTCATTTCGTCAAAAGACCGGAGCCCTGAAGGGGAAAAAAAGGAGCCAATCTGAACAATCCCAGCCTGAACCCATTTATCCATGTATAGATCTCCGAAAATCTCAGGAATATTTTGGTTGGTGGATATAGGTGTGTAAAAGGATATCCTGCCAATGCCCAAGATTTTACGTACGGTACTCCATATTTTGTGAATACTAAAAAGAGTTTTAAAATTTACTTTTTTGTAATAACTGTCGTGTAATTGACGCCACAGATATCCTCCTGTCAATCCCCCCAACATAAGCTCAAATGGTGAGGGAACCTTATCCATATTTGTCCTAAGCAGCTCACAGCTATAGATTAGTGTGGTGGCCCAATAATATAATTTCAGATTTGGAAGGGCCAAGCCTCCCCTATCCCTCGGTAAAGTAATAAACCTAAGTGCTCGGCGAGGTCGCGCATATGCCCATATAAACCTGGAAAACATATTCTCTATTGCTTTAAACCATTGAGGGGTAAATTCCAAACATATGGCCCTAAAGAAATATAAACATTTTGGGAGAAAAAGCATTTTTATTACATTACACCTACCCCTATGGATAAATGTAAGTTGTTTAACCTTGCAAGATCCTTTTTTGTATGCTCCAATAAGGGTTCCATATTATTCTTGACGAAATTATCCAGCTTAGAGGTTATACTAACACCAAGATAAGTAGCTCTTTCAACTACCCGGTTATCTGCCATCACGATTTTATCATTGAGCACAATCTGTGTCGTATCCTGATTCAGAGCGTAACCAGAGATATGCCCAAAATGCTCGGCCTCATCTTCGATTACTTTTTTTTGGCAACATTTGGATCAGATGTAACCAGTGCAATATCATCGGCTTTGGCCAGGGTCTTGGTTGCCCAGTTCTGTGACCAGGCTGCCGGTATTAATGCATTATTCTCTAGTATACGGATGAAGGGGTCAATAAACACCGCAAATAAAAGAGCGGAGCACGGGCACCCCTGCCTGGTGCCCCGGGAGATTAAAAAAATTTCCGAGAGTGTACCATTCACCATAACTACCGCCGATGGTCCGGCGTGTAATGTTTGAGCTGCCTTGATAAAACCATCCCTGATGCCAATTCTAGAAGTGGCCGTCCACAAATATTGCCAGGAGACCCTATCGAAGGCTTTCTCAGCATCCAACAGGATGAGTGCCATAGGGTCTCCTGCAACATTGGTGATATCGAATAATGTAATAACTCTCTGGATATGGTCAATTGTAGATCTACCAGGAACAAACCAAGTTGGTGCTCCGAGATGACTTTGTGAATTACTGGCGCAAGTCGGCTGGCCAATAGCTTTGAGTTGATTTTGGAGTCACCATTTATCAGAGTAATAGGGTGGTAAGACCCCAATTGTAGGGACATATTTTTTTTTTTTAAGAAGACCACGATCTGCGCCAGAGACCATGATCCCGTAGGCCGCCCACCATTAAAAATGTGAATGAATAGGTCATGGATTTTTCCTTTTAGCTGCTGGGAAAAAGTGGTGTAAAATTCGGTCGGGATACCATCCGTACCGACCGCTTTCCCTTCAGCTAAACTATTCATAGGGTCTCATCCCACTGTGGCAGACAATCTAGACTATCCTGGTCTTCTTCCTCAAATCTTGAGAGTGGGATTAAATCCAGATATTCATCAATCTTACTCTGATCCTCCCCAGTACTAGCCATATATAATGTTTGATAGTACCTCCGAAATGCCGCCCTAATTGCATCTGGATTGCATCTGGATTGGTAGTCCATTAATTTCTCGCATTGTATTAGATGCGATTTGTTGTCTAGTACGAACTTCTAAATGGTGACCAATCTGTTCGCTTAATTCGTACACTGCTTCCTTTTGAGTTGTTGCCTTACTTATTGCTTTATCTGCTAAAATATCCGTAATGGCGGCTTTAGCAATGGTCACACATCCTTGTTCCAATTCCACCTCCCGTCCCTCGTGTACAGCCCTTACCAACCCCTCCTCAGCTGCCCCCAGATCATCCTGCAGAGCCTTCATTATTCGTTTTGCATCTTTGTTAAGATTTAATGAGTATTGCAGTGTTTTCCCCCTAATCCCTGCTTTCAAAGCATCCCTAACCACCTCAGTTGATGTGCTCCCCATATTATCCTCCACGAACATTGGAATCCATTGTCTCATATGCCTGCAATACCCCTCATTTGGCAACAGTGATCTCTCAAAAGTCCAGGTTCTTAGGTTTGGACTGGCTACTTCCACTTCTATATTAAGGGCTAACAGGTTATGATCTGATAAAACCCGTGGTAAATTTTCTATACTACATTTTGAACTCAGAGTGTTGGAGACGAACATATAGTCTGGTCTGGCATGAGTCATATATGGGTTAGAGAAAAAGGTATATCCTGGATCGCTTGGTTTCATTATGTGCCAACAGTTGATCAAACCATGGGTCTAGCATAGATTTCTTAACACCTGAAACACTTTTGGTTTCCTTCCCGTATATTTGTACCCAGCCTCCAAAGACCAGTCACTGGGTAAATTAATGTTATAATCCCCACATAGAATCAGTGGAAGGGGCCAATGAGCGAGTTCATTAGAGATGGTATCAAATACGCCGGGATCGTCACAGGTACTTCCATATAGTGTACATAGTGTAAATTTCTGACCCGTGCCATATTGGCATTCGGTGATTGCCCATCGACCAAATTTATCGGTGCATGACCGTGTAAATTGCACCTTTAGCCAATATAGCAACACCTCGAACCCTGGCCCCCTGTGTAGTTGCACTAATCAACCTGCACCCTAATGTTTTAACCACATGCAGTTGTGATCCTTCGATGTGAGTCTCTTGGAGGCAGATGATATTTGCCCCAAACTATTGTAATCCAACTGCTACCCTCTGCCTTTTCTTTATGTCATTAAGGCCACATATATTGACAGTTATAATTCTAAGTCTGCCCATGTAGCTTTATATCATTTCCTTGAATCTGACGCCAACAAAACCACCCTGCCAATCCCTCCCTCTTTTCATTTACTATGACTAAAGTAGTGCCTATATCACAGAACACTATTGCACCAACTTCTTTTATCCCCTGTCTGAGGAAACCATCCCCCACCACCCCCACCCCACACCCACCACCACAACTTAGGCAATCAGGCTCCACCATGAGCCTGCGTGATGGTGTCTGGACCGCTCCTTGCCCCCCCATCGCTCTCCCCCCCACCAGTGTTCAGATATGCATTTAAACCTAAGAAAAAGGAAAAAGAAGAGAAAAACAGAAAAAAAGGGGAGGTATGTAAAAGAGTTATTCAAATTTTCCCACTCAGAGGGGACACCGACTTCCGTCCATCGCCTTTCTCAAGTGTATAACCAGCTTATTTTTTGCTCCCAACGGCCCCCGCTAAGATGTCGTCCAAGAACTTCTGGGCTTGGATTTCTGAAATAAGGCTGTAATTCTGTCCATGAAAGACAACTTTCAGCCTGGCTGGATTCTGCAAAAATACTGCAGCTCCTGCTTTCTGGAAAAGGGTTATGAGCTGTCTGAGCCACCATCTCCTCTCAACGGTGGCATGTGCAAAGTCTGGCTTGGCAAAAAAGGAGAAGTTCTAAAAATTTCTTTTGGCATTAGGCCTGGCCAGGTCATACACAGCCTGGGGTAAAAGAAAATTTCCAAAATAAATCATTATGGCAAAGGGCAGTGTCCGCTTGTTAGATGAGTGCCTTGCAGGTGTTAGAGGGAATCGATGGACGCGCTAGACTTCCTTATCCCAATCCCAGTGGGAGAGTTCAGCTAGAGAGCTTTTCAACATGGTGATAATAAATTTCCTTATGTCGCTGCCTTTGCAATTTTCAGGTATCCCTAGAAGTCTCAAATTATTGCGACGCTGGCGATTCTCATACTCCTCCAGCTTCCACATCACATCTTTCAGAGTGCTCTCCTGCGATGTAGCCTGAACCTTCAGTGTATCAACAGTGTTCTCCAGTGCCTCAGTGCGCGTCTCCACCATATTTAATCTTTCTGAGATTTCAGTACATGTTTTCCCAATCTTACGAACAGATCCTTGAAGTTTTTTTTAGGCTAACCATGCCTGGCGATTGTCTGACTCAACCTTATCTTGAAACAGTCTCAGAGATTGCAAAATTAAGGACAAGGAAGGCTCAGCCAATTTTCCATTGTTTGCTTGCACAGATTCGCCCCCTAGATTCTCCCTTGGAGGTTTCCCGTTTTCACTTGCTCCATCTATCAGGGAGTAGTAGTTATGTTGCTGAATATTCCTAACCCAATTCTTCCTCATCCTCTCTATCACCAAGAACTCTCTTGTGTTTTTTTTTTCCCCACATGTCCGTTTTGGTTTTTTGGGGGATCGCCCCTTTCCTTTGCACACTGCTATTGCTTGAGGGAGAGACTCCACCATCATTACTAACGGATACACTATTATCGTATACCCCTGATTCCTCAGTTAAATAAAAAAACTTTTCCAGAGAGTTGGGGGATAGGTATCCGGTCTTCATGATCTTTCTTTGGGGGTTACCCCTCTAGCTGTGCTGTGCCTATTTTTGCTTGCCGTTTCTGGTGTATTAACACCCACCTCAGTCTCTATTTTACTGGTAGGAGCATTGAGGGAACAGTTATTATTAGGCACAGGTTCATTCTCGTTCTCATTCTCAAGGCGGGTATGTGGCGGCGCTTCCAGGATAGTACTATCGCAATTTGACAGCCATGGGTTCACACTCTGGGCAGGAAGATTCTCATTTTCTTCACCTTGTATTCCGGGTGTTATAGTGTGTATGGGGCTGCACACCAGATCCCCCACATAGCGCACTTCCCCACTACCATCATCACTTCCTTGATTTTTCTGACTCCCTCGCACCCCCTTTTCATTTTCACTTGTGTCTAGGGGCAGAAACATGCTTGCGATGGAGGGTTGTAGGTTCCCCAGCTCACCAGATGTCAGCAAGCGTCGAGAGGCTATCTTGCCATGCACTTCAGTCTTTTCCTTTTCCCTTTCTTGTTTGTCCCCCTTACAGGCACGAGGGTCTGCATTCCTGCCCTCTGTTTTAGCCTCTGTCCCTTCGCGGCGTGGCTGTAAGGAGATGGTGGCTGGGGCCGTCCGCGTTTTTCCTCGTCCACGAGCTGCCATCGCCGCTGACTCCACGGTCTGCACTCCAGAAGCGTCCCGGTAGCCAGGCAACCAAAGTAGTCGACAGCCATCGGCGTGTGCAGCCCCAGAGACAGCCGTCAGCCGCAACCGTGCGAGAGATTCCCAGCTGGCGCTTCAGAGCCCAGTCCTTCTCCTGCACTGGCGTGCACGAAATCCACCTCACTGCTCCTCCGGCGTCAACCCACAACAGTCTCCGGTCCGATGGAGCCCCCAACGCATTATCCGTTTCCATGGGGGAACACACAGCGGGAGAGAGGTAAGTGGTGGCCTCACTCAGGCACCATCTTGCCAAAGAGTCAACATCTTCAAAGGTTTTGCAATTAGGGAAAAGTTGGGAATTCATTGTCGACAGTAGCCAACCTTTCCCAAAAACATTCTACCCTCCTTTTGAGTACTAGGCGGATCTATCTTTATGATCGCCTCCACTCTTTCGGGTGACAGCTTCCTCTTGCCCTTTTCAATCTGATGGTCCAAATACTGCACTTCATTTAGACAGAACTGAAGCTTACTCGGAGACACCTTATGCCCATTCTCAGCCAGGTGGTTCAGTAAGGTAATGGTATCATCCCTGCAAGCCTCACGCATCTCGGGCGCAATGAGAAGGTCATCGATGTATTGAACCAGTGTTGAGTTTCGGGGCAGAATCAGACTTTCAAGATTCTTTTTCAAGATCTTGTTAAAAATGGATGGACTTTCAGTATACCCTTGAGGGATACGACACCACATTAAGGCATGGTTTTCCAGACGGAAAGCAAATAAAAATTGGCTCTCCTCGTGCAATGGAACAGAGAAAAATGCCTGGCAGAGATAAATCACCGTAAACCATTCAGCTTCACAGGGAATCTGGAATAGGATCACAGATGGATTGGGTACCACGGGACAACATGGAATCACTATGCTGTTAACTTTCCTGAGGTCCTGGACAATGCAATATTTTCCACTAGGCTTCTGCCAACCCATAATAGGGGAGTTGCACAGACTTCCCATGATCTCTTTTAGGATGCCATGCGCAATCATGGACTCAATTACGGGTGTAATCCCTGCCTCCGTTTCTGGGGTCAGATTGTACTGAGGTGTTCTTGGAAATTCTTCATTTGGCATGAACCTGTATGCGGACTGGCTCGACTCCTCGAATCAGTCCTATCTCCTCTCCAGAGAAGTCCCACACCACTGCCGAGACAGTGTCTCTGAGATCTAGCGGTGTGTCTTCCACTGTCAGTAAAAGAAACATGGTAGTGCAAAGGTTCTGGTTCGCCAATTTCAAAGCAATGTCCTCATCATTGGTTTGCAATTCAATCCCCCTTGGTGTGCAGTAGATGGTATAATTCAGCTTACACAATAGATCACACCCTAATAGACACACTGGGCTTGAATCACATACCACAAACTGATGGTGATCCTGAAAGATTCCAATTTTCATGGCACCTCTTCCGTCAAAGAGTTTGTCATAATTTTATTAGCGACTCCTACAACTTAAGGCAGGTTTGGGGATACTGCAGGTCTCACAGTAGAAATCAAGAATGTAATGGGATGACTATCCATGTCTGCTTCTACAAAGGGTCAATTCTGGTCTACCTCTGTTCTACCTCTAAGACTGCGCCAAGTGTACAGTCTTCCTCCCCTCTCAGGCACCGTCATAAAGATGGGTCCAGACCAAATCCATCCAGAGACTCCATCAAGGGCATCTGGTGGTATATCCGATTACCCTGTGGAATTCTCGGAGAATGAGGCACTTACACTAATTGGTTCTGATTCCCTCCCGCATTAAATGATCTTAGCCTAGTCACTGTCTGTAACTGGCTCACACCATCTGCCATTTGTATGAGTTCCCCTCCCTGTTCTTGGTTCGCAGGATTGAGGTGACACTCGTGCTTCCAATGTCCGATCTTGTGACAAAAATGACATGCAGTGGACTTCTTCAGGGGGCGACGTCTATCCCTATCTTCAGATCTATAGGGATACCTCTCCCATTTATCTGACCCGTTGACCCTCCAACTTGTTGTATTTGTACACCTCCTGGGGCATTCCCCTGACCACGAGTTACAGCTCCCATCATCCCCTGCACCTGCTCTCCTTTCTGGGTATTACGCATTTAGACGGACATCAATTTCTCCTTTAGCCCCCTATGTTTGGAGTCCAGCTCATCCCTGCAGTACCTGGCATACCGTAGGATTTCGTCCATTGATTTATTTTGCCAACAAATCAGATGCTGTTGGATCATGAGGCTCATCTCCGGCCTCAGTCCAGTCACAAACCTAGACACAAATTGTCCCATGTCTTTGGGGTCAAGGGTATCTAACCCACTGTACTGCTTCAATGCTAATAACAGCCTTTCATACTAGGCGTGTACCAACTCCTGAGGCTCCTGGGTCGTTCAGTCTATCTTGACCCAATCGATGTCTTGTGGGGCTATTTTGGATTGCAACCATGTAATCACCTGATTGTACTTTTTCATGACCACCGATGAAGGGCCATGAGTTACTGTGCCCCTTTGTGGCTCAGCACTAGGCCACTTGACAGCTATCTTACAAGCAGACCATAGATCACTAGGGACCACAATTTCAAACATGGTGTTTAAATCAATCCAGATTTTCAAGATCTTAGCAAAGCGGTCAACTTGCTTATACCACTCAGCAGGTTTCTCTCTTAATCTTGGGAAATTATTTGTAAATGCAGCAAGATCACCCAGACTCCAAGGAACATGCACATTCCCTCCACTAGGTACTTCCCGCAATGGGTATGCCTCTATTCCCTGTGCATACTCCAAGCCCTTATTCCTATTACCAATTCCCAGATGTACATCCCAAATCCACGCACTCGCTTTCCCTCCATCTCCCGGTCACTGTAAGTAAGCCTATGATTTCTCTGCAATCCCTTTGTTTGGCACAAATCTACCCCATACCTATGAGCCAGATCCAACAACTTCTCATGTGCTTGTCTTGCCCTCCGGGTGATGTCCTTAGCCATAAACAACAATTCCTCTGGCTCATAAATCTCTATTCTGTCTAGAGCTAGACTCCCACTGATGATCTCATCTAGTTCCGCTTTCATTCTTACCACATCCAATAGCTTCCCCTTCATTACAGCTTTGATGGTATCCTGACTCAGCTTACTATTCTGGCTCTTTTTACTGTTATTATAGTCCCTCAACCAAGACTCCAAGTCCCCAATGTGTAAGACGTGCTGTTTCTCAGGTGTTCTCTGACTTGTTCATTCTTCTTGAGACGTACCACTCGGTCCTCTCACACGAGTTTCTCATATTCGCGAATGGATCTTATAGTGCTGGAACCAATCCGTACTCTTAAAGGGTTGGCTGTAGCTGCTACAGGGGTGCTGGATTCCATGGGCACTAAAGGACAGAAACTCCTATTCGCACTCCCTGTCCCTCCTAAAAGAGTCCCTTCCACGTGCATAGATTGTCTCGGGCTAAGGCTTCCTGTTGGGCCTGAGTCATAAAGAGGAATGAAAGGACCAAAGCTAACTGGAACTATAAATGGCTTCCGGAAACCGTGATGTAGCATCGTCACCATTCGGTTCCATACCTCCCAATACGGACACCCTGTCCCCCTTGTTCCTGCTATCATTCCCACGACCCCTGGATCAGGAGCCTCTGGGGCTGATACACCTCCTATATTATCACTACTGTCACTCCCTTTTGCCCTTGTCCTGTGATGCTCCATCCCTCACCAATACCGTGTATTACCTCTCTCCCTCAATGGCATCCACTCTCCCCTCTTAAGCTTAGCATCCCACTGTGCATCCTGATACGCCTTCATGGTTTTCTTCATCCTTCCTTGATATTTCACTATCTGCCTAGCATGAGCTGCATGTATCCATGCATCTAGCGCTTCAAACTGTGTGAGCTTGGGCAAAGGTCGCATTGCAAACATTGTCCCCCTAAGTTGGTTCAATACCTCTAGCCTGAATGTGCCAAAGCATGAAAATGACAATTCTCCCTCCTTTTCAGTGATTTTGTGCCAATTTTGGAGCCAAATTATAGTATGGAGCCCAACCTTTGTCTATGTTCAACAATTAGAGAGAAAGGGTTTTTCTCAGGGAGTACTCCCAGTCCCCTTAGGATATGAACCATAAACAATTGAAGGAGTATACCCCGAAGAAAGAAGAAATCAACGAGATACGAAGAGGGTGATAAAAGGAAAAAAGTATTCCTTTTTAAGAAGACCCCTCACTCACCAACCTAGTTGGTGACATGCTTCATCATTGGAGTCCCACCCGAGTACCCAAATGCCACCCAGGTGTGCTTCAACACCTGATTACAGGGGAGCAGGTTTTATTCGCAACGATAGTGCAGGTGAGTGAAAAAGTGAGTTTAAAATTGTCTTTATTGTACTCCCTAAAGTTTAATATGGAGCAATAAGACAAGATTAAAAGCAAGGTGTGATACCTGGATAGGTTAAATTGACCTACGGTATCTATCTAAAATGGTGATCGTGGTGGTCTACATGTTTCAACCTGTTAGTGATATTACAAGGTTTTCTTCAGGACCAAACAATGTCCGGAGAGGTATGCACGCGCTGAGGTGCACCCTTCTCTGGGTCACTCGTGTGCCATGCTGTGTACTTACGGTATGGAAACCTTTCAGCCTTCTGTGAAAGGAATAAACAATCTGGAAGACAAATAAACAATAACACACAGTTCTAGTTATTACCGTGTGCTGGTCATTGCAAGCCTCTCGTTCGTGTCTTCATTGTGAGATATTTAGCGTGGTATGTATAGTGTACACACACACCATGCACGGCGTTCAAATTGTGCGTTGTGAATTCACTTAATTATAGTGAAAATAAAAAACGAACCGGAGTGAGAATCCACCCCTATTCGTGACATCTTACCCACTCTAAGCATTTTTAGGTGGGTGTCAAAAATGCTCACCAGAATGTGAGCGTACTTTGTAGTCGGAGCTATAAAAATTCATATGTGCACTACTTGTGCGCAGACTGACACACATGAAGGGGAGGGATAAAGAATCAAGCTTACTAGAGACTAACTTCTGTCTTGCCTCATGGAGACCGTGGGGGTGGGGAGGGCGTTGGCTCTAGTCACACTCTGTGGATGTAAAATACACAGCAACGTTGCAGTTTTTGGTCACATACCTTATTATTGAGAGATCGTAGCCAAGCGGAGCCCACCCGCATTAGATGTATACTCACTTCGTCAAACCATACCGCCCGCTTTCCAACCTAGGTAGCTGCTCTGCACAGAGACCCGAGGATCCATAAGTGCACATCCTCACGGTTTTTAAACCGGACTGGGGACGGTGCACTTCCCGTCATGTGACGCGTGACGTAGTCACGCTATCGCGTAGTGACGTAGGGGGGCGTGGTTGCAGGCAGATCATTTTCGCCGCATTTGTGGGTAGGAAATAACCTCAAGCATTTCTTGCAATAATAACGTAAGCTGCTAAAAATGGTTTTCACAATCACAATGCTAGTTATTGCTCAAGCTACTCGAAATAAGAAGAAAATATGTCCTGTCAGGTGCATTTCCACAAAATGTGCCATTTCCAATGCCCATAGGAAAGTTATTGATGGCTTCCAGATCCAGTAAAATTGTCCTCGGAGCAACATCTACTACTTCCATATTCTGCCGCAGGTGTCAAGAAAACTGTTGCCAGTGTTTCAAAGGACGCACCTGTCAGAAGAAGATTCGCCTCATCTCTGTACCCCCAATGGCAGAAGCAGCGTCCACATGCCTGGTTGCTTTTGCCTGCCTGCAGTGCTTTAAATGGGAAATTAGAAGTGCCGGTACCCACTAATTAGACTGGGTAGGTAGTTAGGGGCGTGTCTAGGGGCGTGTCTGGGGGCGTGGCTGTGAGCCAGGAATTTAACAATAGCCACATAAGTAAGCTTTAACGCAAATGCTCCGATTGTCATGTAAAGTGCTTAAATGCCAATGGGCCAAATTCGCGCAAAATCAAACTGCCTCCTTACATAAGAGACATGGCAAGCATCAGCTTCTATGTCTTAGGTGCAGAGCCTAATTTTTGGCAGTTTGATATTGCGCGAATTTGGGCCATGGGCATTTAAGAGCTTTACATGACAATCAGAACATTTGCATTAAAGCTTACTTTTTTTAAGACCCCTGGTTAAGGGAGTTGTCCAGAATCACAGGATGATGAGCCGACGTCGGGATTCGACCCTGGTTCTTCAGTTCAACTCTCGACACCTCTGACCATATCCTCATTCTTGTTGCGATGCCAATAAGAACCAGAAGCGCAACTAGAGTCCAATTTCGGAGAGGGGGGGAGGGGGTGTTGGGGCTGATTCTTCCATTAGTATGCAGAGTGGAGCTGCAGGTGATCTAAGAAGGGGTGAGAAACAACAAAGCCTCCTTAAAAAGCAATTGGTCTTTTAAAGACCTGTGAAGTACTCGGGTGCGGCTGTGTTTGCTTCCGGGAAGCTGTCTCAGCCGGGCTGACACACACACGATGGGGGAGTGGGGTGTCTGAAGACCTTTGATCCCAATGGGCGTTGCGCGCCTGATGAGAACCTAACACTGCAGGAGCAACCCAGCGCAGAAATACACAGGCTGTTGCCAGCCAGAACAGCACATAAACACGCACCATCTGAAAGGGTAATTTTCAGTTTTTACGTTGTACGTACCCGTACTTCAGGGCCTGAGCCCTGCTGCTTCATGGAGTACCGGTACTCTCCTTGCCCGCAAATAAGTTCCGGTACTCTGGGGGAGAAAACTGAGAAGTGCCGATACTCAGTACCGGTGAGTACCGGCCCATTTAAAGCACTGCCTGCCTGCAACATGGCGGCCACCGTGCAACTTTAGTTAGCGTTCTAGTTTTTCAGGACTACCCGTTGGTAGTGTTCTTGGTGTGCGTGCGCGTTCGAAAACGCGCACTTCAACTGTATTTTTGGACAAAGGAGCAGCGTGTCGCTTGAGCGCTTGCTCTGACAGGAAAAAGAGCAGTGTATTCTTGGAGCGCTTGCTCAGTACCCACAACTCCACCCCCAGGGAGCGGTTTGCACACCCGGGTGAAATCAGTTAGTGACTTGTTCCGTGTTTTGAGTATCCTGAGGAAATTCCAGTGAAGCCGTTGATTAACGAAGTTCTCCACTAATCTCCTTCGACATCTTTCAAGTGAAAAAGAAAAAAGGGCAGTAAGATTTTCTCTTTCAAGAGACATTGTGTTGCATTGTAATTCTAAAGATAGATAGAAGTTATTCATTGTGTCGACCTTGTTTGCTCATCAACTGCAGTCTACAGAATTCTCCAGAGACTTCTTTTGAGCGGACACTTCTCAGTCAATTATTTCGTCATATCTTTAATTGATGAGGAACAGTGGGCACTGAATATTGCTCTCAAAGTAATCCTGTTTATGCAAATAAGAGAGTAGCAAGCCTTTAAAACAATTAAGGTAGTTGAGTGAAAGATACGACATGAATGAGGGTGACTGAACTCGACTAGAGTAGGTAGGGTTGTGTTAACCAAACTGTTCATTCTTCTCCAATTTGCAGGTTCTGTCCTAGCGCCTTCCAGGTTCAGAGAATGAAAATCAAATACTGAATAGAAGTTCAACCACATTCTCGAATAGGAAAAACAGACAGGATATCAGAACCAGAGGTCTCTCTTTCTCTTCCACTCCCCTTTCCCCCCTTTTGGGTGACTGTGCAGTTAACGAATTCTGTTTGGCGCTGGCACCTAGGAAGGGGAATCGAGGAATCAGCATCTGCTCCCGTGGAGTTTATGGCACAGTAAGTTGAATCCTGACAGCAGGCAGTAGATGGATGACAATGTTGTGGCACAGTTGGAGTGGACCACGTAGGTACCATTTCCAAAGTCCAACAGGGGCACCAGCTTAAGCTGATGTAGGGTCACTGTGGATGTCCATGTTTTTTTCCAGTTTCCAGGAAGTCAATTAGTCATTGATGGTGATGGGTCATAAGAGGACGGAATCAAGCCCTTTTTAATATTGAATAATATGCATTTTTGACCAGGTCATAAGGCTCATGGCTACTGGAAAAATCAGAAAGTATTTCTTCCAAAAGGGTGAAAGCCAAAGTACTGCTTACTAGGAATGTAGTTGTGTTAGATGTTCTTCTAATGGTCCCTATGATGTAGTTTCCTACTTGTGAGGTGAAATGTGAATGCAGTTGATCAGACCCTTCAAATAAAAATGTAACAGCTTTAAATTCAGCTTGCCATACCTTTCTAACTCCCTTCCACTTTCCCTCCTTGAATTTCTCCCTCTGCTAGCCTGTCCCTGTCGTCTATTCACTATTTCATACACTACAATGATATTAACTATTGAATTTGTAATGCCAAAATCTCCTCCCACGTTACCCATGTAATCCAATACACTTCTTTGCACTCAATATTTAGTAGTAGTGCTCATTTCCTCTAGAGATCCCTCCAGACTCTTTTGTATTCAGTCTATGAAATCACCATGATAGGCCCACTGCAAAACGTACCTTTCCATATCTATGTAGACCACCAAGTGCATTGTTGTTTTTGTGGCAGAGAAAATCATTGTGCGGGCCTGGGAGATGGGTAGGATGCCAAAGGAGAGTGGTTCTCTGAAGGAGGGGAAAGTATGTATTTTTTCTTGTTGCTCCAGGGTTGGGAGACTTAATGAGCAGCTATCGTGTGACTAGGGCACCTGCAGTTCTCCACCACTCTGGATCTCACCGTGAAGTGTTTTATGGTTACCACATCATTTACATTTACTTTCAATCTTGACTTACTTACATCATCATTACTTATAGAGAAACTGATATTATCAAGTTAGACGTAGATAGGGGGGGTGGCCAACTGCTAAGATGGCTAGGGGGGCGTGTCTAACCACCAAAGATGGCGATCACATAGAGAAAGAGCTCCCGGGCCCGGACCTAATAATCCTGACATATTCCTGAATTGTAGCAGCCATCCACACTATTGAATGTATGCCTATGCATCCCATTGCCCAGACAAGTGAAATGCCGTGATTGCAAACCGTGAGGTGGATGAGTGGACTCAAGGACACACTGGCGCATGGCTCCACTAACCACGTGGTGGACCACTAATTGAATGACGCAGACCTGAGTGCCCGGATGGTGGGGGAGCGCTGTGTCTCCTGGGCCTGAAGAGGTGCGGAGACCCCTGGCATGAGACTGGTGTCGCCGGTGATCCTGACCCTGTGGTGTAGCAGGACTGGCTGGGCATGACCCCCCCCCCCCAAGCTGTGAATAGGCCTTTGGGTCCTACCTGGAGGAGATCGGCACGGCCAAGACTGCCTGTGGGGGCTGGGCCTCTGGGGCGGCAGGTACACACGGAGGTGAAGAACAGATCTGGGGGTGCAGATGGCATGGCGGCTGCCGAGTACTGCTTACCCAGCAGGGCTGTATCTGGCGGGACCCGCTCCCTGGAAGACATGTGCTGCCGCTGGGTGGGCCTTGCTGTGGCCTTTTGGCTGGGGGTTGAAAGCGCGGAGGCTGTGACGACATGGGCTCCTCGGTTCATGGACTGGGCCCTGCAAGGTGCTGATATAAGGCCGGCCCTGGATTGGACTGTGCCGGCGGTTGACTGGGGTGCATACAACCGCGGCCTGATCCTAAGCAGCACCGGCTTGAGACGCAAGATCCGAAAACCTTGTGGCGTAGGCGGGGCCTACATTGACTGTGTTCTCTGGGGGCCGGCTTCCACTGTACACCTGGCACCGGCTGTCATTGACGTGCTCATCACCCTGCTGGAAATATGCATCGGCATTCCTGAATCCACCGTGGAGGGTTGAGTCTGAGGTACGTTGGGCGAGGGGCCCTGCAACCGGCCAATCCATGCAGTATTCAAGCTGCAGCAACTGCCGATCTCCTTCCTAGGCCTGTGCTGGTTGACCTGAACTGGAGAGCAGAACTGAGGAGTTGGGGCCCATGATGGTAATTAAAAAGTACTGTTGATGTCGCGGGCCACTGTTAACCCCTTGTGACTGAAATACGCACCTGTGAACTCTCCCTCGCACCCCTGATTGATTACGCCGGGACACGTGGTAACTCCAGGAGCCTCCAGATGCCCTGCTCTGGACTGCCCCAACTTCCTTGCCGACCAGGAGAAAAACACCGAAGGGGGCCTTCAATGCAGATGGCAACATTGAACTGAACCAAGCAAGGGTTTGGCATCCGGGGCCAACTCTTCGCACAACGTGGTGACCTTTTCCTGAGCAGGTGCAAATCAAGACCAGCATTAAGGACCATTAAAAACTGCCCACAGAGTCAATGAACATCAACATTACTGGTGGGATGAATTGGGAGGCCAGTGAAACAGTGCTACAGTATCTGGATATTCTTGCTCCCCTCTGAACCTGGGACTGGTGTATGGGTCTGGTGAAGGAACAATAGACTTGTGGACCTGCTATTTCTCCTTGGTGGGTCCCAACACACTGTGTAAGGTGTGGTGCTGGCCCCTGAGTGCGGGTGGAGTGTCAACATGGGCCACACAAGAGGAAAAGTAACCGACGCGACTGACCCTGGACGTTTGCAGCCCAGCGGATCAGACAGCACACCTGCTACACTCGCGGAGGATTATGTGCCTCGTACTGCACCAGACCCACCAGTTGACAAGCTTGACATTATCCTGAAAGAAATTTGGGAATCTCGAATGGTGATTGAGCAACAACTAGGGGTCCTCACTTTGGATCTCAGTCTTCTCAAAGCGGACCACAGAAAACTCGCAGATACCATTAAGGACCATTCGACAGTACTGGCTGAAATGACCCCTTGGCGTAAAGAATATAACTAAACGGTCGCATAACTCCAACGCCAGATGATCACTTTACAAGACCGGGTAGAAGATGCAGAAGGGTGCTCATGCTGCAACAATGTGCAGATAATTGGTCTACCAGAAAACAGCGAGGGCCCCAATGCCACTCAATTTATTGAAACATGGCCGTGCGAGGTGATGGCCGTGAAGGGCCTTACAGAGATGTTCTGCATAGAGAGGATGCACAGGTTCCCAACCAGGAAGCCGATCCCGGGCAGCCTCCTTGCCCATTAGTGGCCACCATCCTCAACTATAAAGATCGAGATACATTCCTCTGATGCACCCGTGAAAATGCACCTTTAACCTACGAAAATACCCGCATCTCCTTATTCCCGGACTATACACTCATGGTCCAACACCAGTGGGCTTCATACCAAGAGAAGAAAAAACAACTGAGGACACTAAACCTCAAATACACCTTGTTAAATTCCGCCCAGTTTAAGATCATTCATGACCACAAAAGCAGCTTCTTTGTAAACCCAGAAGCTGCATCGATATGGATAGAAGACACTTTCCTTGACCGCTTTCTCGCCCAAACTCAGCGGCGCCCTCTCTTACAGACTAAGTGGAGGGAGCGTGGGAAAAGAAGAGGAATAAAGCTGCAACAGGGAAACGGTGAAATCACCCCAACACAGGAGCAGCAAGTACTGGAGGGTCGGCGAGTTGCAATCCTTTCAACTACTACACTTCGAGAATCAGGACCTCTCTCCACGGACCGGTCGTCCTCAGACGGCATGATGCACTCAGACACTGAGAACAGCTTGGCACTTTTTCCCTCCATAGCGCCACAAACAGCGAATTATTTATTGGGTTGAGGCGTAAACCACTGGACTTTCATGCTGAAAATTAGTTGGTAACGTATTGTGATTTACATGCTCCACTATACAGGTAAATGTGTACACCACCTATGTAAATGACAATAAGCAAAGTATGTTTTCCTACACTTAGAACTCGGGCTACCATGGTACGTTCTATCATACAGATTTGTATTTGAGATATTGGGGCTTGGTTTTTCTTTAAATTAAGTATTCACACCCACACCAAAATGGCTGGGTCTCTGGCCCGGGGAAGCACTCCTTCATAGCAGGCGGTGGCTGGACTTACTTGGCAACGCCGTGAGTTGCTCCGCCAAATGTAGCCCCACAAGCAAATGCACAATGTATACCACAGTTAACATGGTTGACTTTTAATGTTTGGTCGAACGATGTTCTAATGTTGGACTTTGTATTGGGGATTCAGAAAGTATTGGAATCTGTTAAAATGACAGGCATTTTTCTATTGCTAGGAACAATCAGAGAGTCTTGCTCGCACACATACTGGAAAGTAATACAATATAAGATGTACTCCCATGGCTACTACTTGCCAATATGATATAACTGCATGGAATGTCCGGCCAATGGGATCCATCCATAAGCGCCACAGAATCTATGCACAACTGCGCAGACTAATTCTGAGGCTCTCAAACTCCAGAAAAAATGGAGAGGGCAAATATTCAACACACCATATTCAGCGTTTGCAAGAGGGGTGGCTGAATGGATAAGAGCGAGGGTCCTTTTCGAGGTTCTGGACAAACGAATAGACATCAATGGCAGGTACACTCTACTCAGGGGTAACTTAGATGGCACACCGGTAGTGCTTCGAAGTATTTACTCACCAAATACGAAACAAGATATGTTCCTTGCGCAACTTAACTCAGCACTGGCTGACTGGACAATGTACCCTTCGATTCTGGGGGTGGGGGGATTTTAATGCAGTATTAGATGTCAAACTAGACCGCTGACACCCTTCTCTGCCGGGCACGGTCTCCATTTGCCAGGCTAAGGCCCTCTGAACTTGGATTCAGGGATGGACAATCTCTGATGTTTGGCACAGCCAGAATAGGGGCATGCACGAATACTCTTATTCCCCACCGCAAGCACTACACACATGACTTGACCGCATACTATGCATCACTGCACTACAGCCTCAGGTAACACATACCACTGCACTACAGCCTCAGGTAACACATGCAACGTACCTTGAGAAACACTCTCTGATCACAACCCCCTGGAGCTTACTCTATCCTGTGTCCGGATACCCTCAACAGTGCCTACATGGAGACTGGACCCCGTCTTTTATAGGATGGGGTATTTTGCGATACTATATCCAATACCATAGAGAGATGTGGTGCAGCGGCCAGGGCAGCTGACTTCGGAGCACAGGGTTCACGGTTCGATCCCTGGCTCCGGCGGCAGCTCAGCTCAGCACCATGTGACTCTGGGCAATAGCTCACTTAATTTCCATGACGGCCCCCAGCGCCTTGAGACCCGTAAGGGTGAGTAGCTGCGCTATATAAAAACGGACTTACATTTTTACCATAGACAACTACTTCACGGACAACACTGAGACAGCCTCCTCATCCTTGATAGAGTAGGAATACGAGGGACATCAATCAGCACAATAGTGGGAGCACGCCAGACAGTGGGTCATGAACTGATGCAGGTGGAGGCAGGATTGGGAGCATTGGAGCAAGCTGAGGCAATGGACACGGCCAGGGCAACAGAGCTCCAAACAGCACTGATTAAACATGCAGAATTATTATAGTGCCTGCGTGTAATTGATCACTGATTCTATACTTTTGCCTGCAGAAGACAATAGATCAGGCACACTACTCGCCCAGATGATCAGAAACCCCCACCCACCGATCCCCAAATTTGAAATCTACACACCGACTATGACTTACGTTACCACCCAGACTGGGATAAATGACACATTCCATAGTTATTACGCATCCCTATATGGGGCCCCTCATGCGGCAAAGCCCCAAGCAATTGATGACTTTCTCAACAATCTAACCCTCCCACTGATTACAGCTGCAGGCAGGAAAGCATTGGCAGCACCTGTGACCACCGCTGAGTTCCGGGAAGCCATTAAAGAACTTCCTCGCTACAACACACCAGGCCTCGATGACCTCCCGTTGGAGTTTTATGCCACCTTTTCCACCCAACTGGTTCCTCAGTTGGAACGGCTGTACCAATCCTCTTAGTCAAAGGAGTTCTGCCCCCTACTATGGTAAAGGCCCTGCTGACCTCGCTGCCGAAGCCCGACAGAAACCCCACTGATATAACAGCTTATAGACCTCTACCGCTATTGAATAATTAGTATAAATTACTGAGCAAAGTGTTGGCTCGCCGACTCATCCCATTCCTGCCAAGACTTATACATACAGACCAATGCAGCTTTATACCCGGTCGTAGCACATTACCAAACATAGGCTCTGTCATGTAATGGATGCAACCTCTGATACATTCCACACAGTGGGTTGTCTTGCACTTGACTTACGCCTGGCTTTTGAGGTTACATGCTGGCTGCCCTTCACCGATTTGTTATCCCCCCCAGCTTTCTCTGATGCGTTACGCTGCTAAATGCCACCCGCACTGCAAGGGCACGTACTGGAGCCCACATATCAAAAGCATACCCAGTGCACAGAGGTACGAATAGGGATGCCCGCTATCCCCAATGTTATTCGTGCTCGCGTTGGAACCTTTGGACAGAGGCTGCGCCTGGGTGCCCAAGACTGGGGTATCCCCATTGGACCTACAATCCATGCATTGTCACTCTACGCAGATGACAATCTTATAAACCAAAAACCTCCAGGACAATTTACAAATGGTAGCCCAAACGTTCTCGCTCTTTGAACATATTTCTGGGCTGGCAGTGAATGTGGATAAATTCCAAGCATTTTTCTTTGAGAATAATCCCAGGAACCTGACAGTTATATTTGGAGATAAGATATTCAAGGTCGTACCCAGCACATTTAAATACCTAGGGATCCAAGGCTATAGGAATACACAAGATCTTTTGGAAGGGAATCTCCAGAAGGCGATATCCGCATTACACCCCAGGTATCCTTCTGGACATCACTTCCCCTCTCCATAGCGGGGCACTTCGCTAAATCAATAATGGTAATGCTCCCGCGCATACTGTATTTCTTCACTAATTTGCCTGTAGTAGTCCGGATGCAATACTTCAAAGTATTGAACACACTCCTGACAGACTTAATATGGGGAAATGGCCGTAGGTATATAAGCTTAGCAAAACTACAGTTACCGTCAGATAGCGGCAGTATGGGGGCACCAGCTTTCACATTTTACTGCCTGGCAGGCCAACTGCAGTGGCTCTCGTACTAGCTAGGCGGCCTTAATCTGCATGAAATAGCCTACACGCCTTGCATGCTCACTCAGGGCACGCTACACAGATTGCTATGTCCCAGGGAGTGAACCCCCATGGAGGCTCCATTGTTACTAAAAGTCGCTCTCGTTTATTGGAAAATGGACCTAAAATATACTGTGGAGACTATTCCCTATGCCCCCAATATACCACTACCTCGTCTCCCTACCCCAATGGGCACACTGACACAGCGCAAACTATGTCTATGGGAACAGGCAGGTGTGTCAACAGGGGAGCACTGTTTGGGGATGTCATGTTGTTGAACCACGCAGACTTTGTGAATGAGCAGTGATTGCCAGATTTGCTGTTCCTCACCTATGCAAATATCACACGATATGTTAGACTACATTGGGCTCCAGAAGGAACAGAACCCACAACGCACAAATGTGTACACTCCTTATATTTAATGGGTAATGGCAGACATTTGATACAGTGGTTATACCGAGGCCTATGGCCACACTTAGCAATACCTTTGACACAGTTGTAGAACGAGTGGGAGCTCAATATGGGCAGGGGATTACGGGACAAGGAATTCCCCAAAACATCTCATCGCTTCCAGATTCAAATTCATACAATATATGGTTACACATCGAGCCTACCTCACACCCCACAGGCCGCACGCTGTGTTTCCGAACGTCTCTGCAGCATGCCCTAGATGCCCTAAACATGATGAGGGCCTGTTACGCATGTTGTCCAACTCTTTCCTCCTATTTGGCACAGATCAGCACAACTTTGGAGGAAATAACAGGAGGGTTAAATTTGCATACAGCTGAAAGCTGTCTGCTGGGGCTATACCCACACACAAAGGGTTATAAGGTACAAGCGAGGTTTGTAGACTTGGCACTCCTCCAAGTAATCAACAAAAGGGGGAACAATAGAGGGAAAAATAACCAGGTCACCCTCCACTCACTGAACCATACAACAAATGACCTGATTATGGAGGAACACTATACATTTTCAGTACCGGGGGCAGTCTGAGACAATCTCTGCCAAAAAGCTGGCTTCGCCAGAATGCCAGTCATGCCAGTTTCAAGTGTTCAAATTCTCAAAAGTTTGTCAAAATTACACATTACATTATCGTTCCTTCCACCCAAGGGTCTTGCAGGATAATCTTCCCGTGGGGCAGTTTTTCAGGTTCCGCAGGAACTGTACATCCACAAGCATGTACATTGAACAATCTGAGGACCTGATGAAACGGCTTGAAAACAGAGCCTATCCAACTAAAGTGGTAAAACGGGCAAGCAAGAGAGCACTCAACACCCCTCGTGAGGCATTGCTGGAAAGAAATGAGAGACACAATGAGGCCTGTCTACCGGTGGTCACTACTTTTGACCCCCTGTCTACCAAAATTAGGCAGATCATTAGAAAGCACTGGACATTGCTGGACACGAGTCAGACAAAAATGCCTCCCCCCAGGTTTGCATTTAGAAGAGCACCTAACCTAGGAGACCGGCTGGTCCACACCCACAATAGCCAACATAAAAGGGAATCAGGTATACCATCATGGTACTTCCCTTGCGGGAGTTGCACAGTGTGTGATCTCACTCAGACGTCCAAATATGTCCAGCTGACGGATGGTAGAATCTGGCATCAAAATAAATTCAGCAACTGTAACACCACGCATGTAATTTATAGACTCACTTGTGCGGGTGGATTGCATTACATTGGCCTAACGTCCCGTAAAGTGAAGGTGAGGAAACCAGAACATATCAGCACCGTTAAGGCAGGGAAATTGACTACACAACTGGTCCGGCACTACCAGAAGCAGAAACATAATTTCCGGGTTCTGAAATGGACGGTGTTGGAGAGAGTAGTGGGAGACACGCATAGCGCTAAAGACACACTGATCAGGAAGGAGGTGCGTTGGATTTTCATGGAAAAGGTGGATCAAATAGGCTTGAACGATTGCATTGAGTGGAATAAGGTGGGCAGATAGGAACCTGTCCCGTTTGTGACATACCAGAGGCACTGGCATGTGATAGGCTATAGTGAGATTAGTTTGAATATATGTCCGTACCATCTAGGGCAAGACTGAGAAGGATAGGATGTTGTCCCCATCAAGACTAAACAGAGGCTCTAATACGTGGTGGGCAGGGTGTAGGCAAATACTGATACACGTTAGTTGGTGTCTGTGTTAGTCTATACACAGAATCGAGTTTCTAAACTGTGGCCATAGGGGCATCGGCATGGAGATCTATGAGTTAAGAGATACACCGCAGTCGTGCATTTATGTCACTGCAGGGACTGCATTATAGGAAGGATCAGGAAAGGCACTGTGGGCAGCGCTATATCATGCTTCACCTTCTCTCCTGATTACTGGCTTGAGGCACACCACGCAGGACACCTAGGGTCCTATATGGGTATCAGGGGGTGGTTAGTTAATCTAATCCATCTTAAGTCATTGCCCGGTATACACCACTTGATAGAGATATACATATTTACTTTTTGAATAAGTACAGGTGTTCCAATGCCTGTACATTACATCAGGCACTCACGTAACTGCCTAAGTCGGCACACCTTATTTAGGCAAATGCGTCTATTTCCTAGTAAAATACATGATCTGTACAACAGTTTTTTTAAAAAGAAGGCTATATGAAAAATTTGAGAAACAACGATAAAGGGATTGAATTTTTCCATTCTAGGCACCTCTTGCATTTAAACACTACCCCTCCAAGATCGCGCCCGCGTGAGGGCAGGATCTGTCATCGTCTTGCCTCACACTACGAGTTGATTGTGAAGCTGACCGAGGTCAGGGGGCGGGTTTTCCGCTGTCCTTTCGGGACTCGCTCATTAAGGAGCGCACAAGTTCTCTTGGCGTCCTGGACGAGTCTACGGCATGGACGACCACTTGTGCGGTAGGGGTAGGATACTGCGGATGTGGGGAGTGGGGCTGCCCGATAATGGTCACCTAACAGTTCGGGGGCCGCAGGTCCCGGTAAACTACCGTGGAGTGCTGTGGCAACACCATTGGCAGTTCCCCATAGGCTGTAGTGGCACGCAGTACAGTTAGTAATGTTTTTATCGCTTGACGAATTTATTATGTGGATGCACGGTTTGGAATATTCCTTACCAGGATATACTTATGGATGTGAGGTGGGCACTCACTGAATATAGGGTGATCATGGGTGGCCCTTTGAGATATTGGCAGCGTACATTAATCAAAATGCTTGTTGATGTGTATATATCCACAGGCTGACGATCGGCGACTGTTACTTTCTGCAGGGGATGCGTGGCAAAATTTTGTGTGTTCCCCTAAGGGTGTGTTGCTGGTACGAGTTCTGTTGGCAACCACTGGGTAATTCTGGCATTACCTCGTACAGTTACATGCATTAATGTCTTGGCAATATTGCCAGTAAACCATAATTTTAATATGTGTTTAAATGTTTGCCACCATCTTTCTTTTATCGTTTGTCAATCACCATAGATTGTGCTTGAAGTATCGGTAAGGTGGAGACCGGTCCCCAAGCCCTGATGAAATTGCCGAAAATAAGTGGCAATGAAACATGTCAGCCTTTCTAACTGAAATGGTCTAACACATGCCGTTCTTTTATCCTGAGTGTGATCACTGTGATCAATAAAGTATGTATAACTGCAAGTGAGTCACAACACATTTTAGCTTAGAGAAGCAATTTTCTTCTTTCACACCACGGGGTCCGATTGGTTGAAGAATGACATAAGCATCGACACTGCATTCCGTTTCCTTTTTTTAGTTTTTTTTCACATCTTAAAAAGCTTGGGCACAATCTTTTCTCTTTCTTTATGGTCATGAAAGTTACCAATGATTATATCGTGAGCAAACTGGTGAGTACCAACCAGCAGCTCCTTTGGTGATGCTTACGTGAGATACTTTCTGACCTCTCACACCTTTTTTTGGTTTTGCTCATGAGATGAGAGGTTGTCTGGTGTACTGACAAACTTTTGAGAATTTGAACACTTGGAACTGGGCATGACTGGCATTCTGGCGAAGCCAGCTTTTTGGCAGAGATAGTCTCAGACTGCCCCCGGTACTCTGAAAATGTATAGTGTTCCTCCATAATCAGGTCATTTGTTGTATACTCCTCCAAGTAAAACAAGAAGATGTGATACAATGCGGTAGAGCGGAAAATGGAGTGCTCCACCGAGAGGAATTTAGAGGGTTACAAAAAAGACCGATAGCCATTGACTGGGATTCCCTACTGGGGTCCTTTAAAGCCTTGGACCTGCCCAGTGCCTGACTGATGCACCCTGTAGCTCCTATCCGGCTGGGTTCTGTGTAAACACCTGTGGGGCCTTTCCTATTGTTTTGCAGCCAGAAATAATAGAACGGGTGTACTATACACAGATGCACACAAACTGGACTGCCCCATGTACTTTAATGTACCATAATACGATAATACGAATTAATATGTACATAGAATGTTAGAAGGATCAGATGTTACAGAAAGACTTACTCGCATTTCAACACTGAATGATGTATGCTGTCAGTGGGGGGGTGGGTGGGTGTTCGAAGTTTACCAAGTTAATGAGTTTATAACACAGATAACATTGTCTACTGCAAAGAACAAAATACCACACTCTGTACTGCTAATCTGCCTATCGCTGACCTGGACATTGTCTATGATATAAGTAAACAGTAAAATAATGTATGGTCATATATGATGTGCTTTGAAGTACTGAACCCACGTACTGTATCGAATACAAAATCCAAATAAAGTTTGTGTTACAAAAAAAAAAGTAAGACAAAGATAGAATGCTTAACAGAAGTCTTATTGCTTGATCATAAGTACGGTGCCCAACTTTTCTTCAGCCAGCTATTTACAATGCAACCTTTTTCTAATATTACAGAAATATTCCATGTTTCAGGCAAATTTGTTTTCTGGATAGGGTCAAAGATGCTTAATAAGAAATCCCCAGCTTCTCAAAGGTGAAAATTACAGCTAGCTATTATCTTAATCTTATTTTCAGCTGTTTGTAACACTCGCAAATGAAGTACTTAATGACTTCCGACCAGACTGGAAGGAGCCGTTCAGGGTAATACCATAGTATGAGCAGGGCCATTCTTGTTGTAGCAAAGAACAGCCATGCTACCCAGCCCCATGTTGGCTCAACCTCACGCAATTGTTTTCCTCAGTTGGAGATGGTATGGGTGGGGCTGCACAACACTTTAATTTTGTAGTGGCAGATCCTCTTCGGCTTGCCCTCTTCAGCATTTAGGTGCAAATCCTCTTCGGCATGTAGTGGCAAATCCTCTTTGGCATGTAGTGGCAAATCCTATTCTTTTTCAGGGAAGAGGTTTCCAGCACTTGCACCTAAAGATTTGCTTCACCTTTCAACTGGAGCACAAGTCTTTTTAAGATTGGACGTGTGCATCCATGATTGGAGTCCGTGACACTTGACCGCTGATGAGAGGGTTGACTGGGTTTCTTGGGTAAAGCCCTTGATATCTGTGAATGGAGGGTTTTATACAACTTATTAAAGCACAGCAATAATCCAAGACAATGTCATCAGCCAAATGTATGCCTACTGTGGTGAAATTTGAGACGTACCAATGTTTTTCCACAGAAACATTCCCAACATGGTATGGGAGTAGGATTCTTGACGCTACTAAGCAGCCACCCTGAGAGCACCATAAGTGATCTTAATGTAATCTACATCCTTTTTGTCTCCATTACTATTTCTCCCCTTCTGATGCGTTTTCCTGTAGGTCAGATACTTATTGCAAGGTTGCTATTGGGTATTCACAATGCATGCGGAGAAGAAGCATCAGAGTATCCTGGGGTAGTGAAAGGGCCGCAGCTCTAGCTGCTGAATCAGCTAGGGCACTTCCATGAGTAACTTCATCATGGGCAGACTGGTGAGCTGCACACTTTATAACAGCACTTTTGTAGGGGAGTTTAAGAACATCTAATAGGGTGGCTAGATAGGGGCAATTTCTGATTTTCCCCTCACTGGAAGTGAGGAAGCCCCGTTGTTTCCACAGCTGTCTATAGTCATGTACAGCTCCAAAGGCATAATAAGAATCAGTGTAGATGTTGGCTGACTTTTCTTTGGACAAAATACAAGCTCTGGTGAGAGTGTGAAGTTAGTTCAGTCACCTGAGCGGAGTGAACAGTGAGCAAGTAGTTATTCTCTATGACCTCAAGCTAGACATATACTGCGTAAACCAGCTACCAGAAAACCACGGTCATTGCGTAAACAAGAGCCATCCACATAAAGGACCAGGTTGGGGCAGTGAAATGGGAAAAACACCATCTATGGAACAATGGTTGGTGCACCATAGTTTACAAAGCAAATATTTCCCAAGTAGATTAATAGTAGAAAATGGGCTGAGGAGAAAGGCATGCTGGCCAGATATAGGGCCAAGAGTAACAGTGACAGCCCGGGAAACTGAATGGGAGACCACATTGTTGGCTTTCCCCATCAAATTAATGGAGATGTCAGTGAGGAGCAAGGAAGGAAAATTGGAAGCCTTCAAGGCAGAATGGGTTGCATCTATTAGGCAGTCAGCCACTTTCCAATATATTGTGCAGGAGACAAGGGGTCTGTGCTGATTAACTGGAACCAGTGGTGTCATGATAAAGTCTCTTTCAAGCAGGCTCTCCTAGTACTGGGTGGTATTCAGAGCCGGAATAGGAACCTGTGAGTTGTTCTGAACTGGGACACATGGAGGTAATATATCATTCAGTCCTGTGAGGTTAGGTTTTTTAGGATATTAATTCTTCCAGAGCACATTCTGCCCACAACAAAGGCAGTCAGTGTGACCCCAATTATGTTGCCTCTCTCTTCCCAAGCCTCTTCCTTGCCCTGCATCACCCCTTAATGTTCCCATAGGCCAATCATTTTGCATCTACAGAGCAATCAGCCACTCCTCAGTTATTCCCTCTTCCTTTCCTGGTAACTTACAAAGTGGTTTGCAACAACGATAACTCATCCAAATCTTTAGTCTGCCAACCTAGCCAAACACAACATAGTTCCTGTATCTTAGATGGCAACCCTTGGATGAAAGCAGATGATATTGCTTGTTTGGCATTCTTAGATGAGTCTGCTATCCCTGAGAGCCACTCAAAAAACCTCCCTAAGGTGATCTAACAAATCTGCTGGTGATTCATTATCATTTGCAAATATTTATCCTTCCCAAATCTGCCCTGCAAAGATATACCTTAGTTACTGCACCCCACTGCATTCACTAATTTGGTGCATGCTTCTTGTTGCCCTTCTGTGGTGTCTGGTGCCTTATCTGGCCAAGATGGCACAGTCAGAAGTCCTTGGTGCACTTCTGGGGGTAATAGTAATTGACTTTGCATGTGCCTAAGTAGAGCCATAACAGTTAAGATGGTCACAAGTTCCTCTCTGAGTCTTTGGGGTTCTTCCCTAATATCGCAGAACTAAATTCCTGAGATCACCTGGAGTCCAAGGGCATGGTCCATCACTGAGGCACCATTGGCACTGGGTAATAGCCTTAGTGGAGCCTGGAAAATATCCCATTTCTTGCATCACATATCTGTGAGTGTGAACAGCAACTTAAGACAAGACATGGGTCATTTGTGACTTTTAAACTGTCTCTTCAATAGGAGAAGTTGGAGACTTTTTAGTGGTACCCTGTGTGCTCATACTAGTCCTAAGGTCCTCAGGTTTGTAGGGTGGGGTGTGTAGGAGGATTCTTTTTAATGCTGGGTTCACCCGAGTATGTGTAGAGGTGATGATAATGGATGGAGTAGGTAACCATGTACGGAAATCCACAATGTCTTCAGGAGTCTCATCATCATGAGTAAGGGCTTCTTTAAGCTGTAAATACATTGGGGCACTAAGCCTTACCATCAAGTCTTTGTCAATTTTCTCTTACATCTTATCATAATGCACATACATATAATGTGCTGGGGTCCCTTTTGGTGGGGTGACTTCCTTTGATCCTGCCTCTCTCATAACTCAGTTCATACCAGACCCTTTCACGATAAAGACATGGAAAGAGAAATACACAAGGTATATCACTATAGATTTGAGGCAAAAACACAGTGTGAGACGGTGCCTATGGGGCCCTTACTGTACCTGTTCATCCGGAGTGTCATGTTCGATATCCTCCTCAGTCCACGCGTAATCCAGGGGAGTACAATGTCCCTAGAACGACGCCGGTAAGGATAACCCCGCTGTCGTGCGTCCCTACAGGAACCAACCACGCGGCAGGAGTCGGCGGAAGGGGGAGGAACTGACCCCGGAAACAGAAACCCAGTGTCCGTAAAGACAGCGCAAAGAGAAAAGGAAGGGGGCGTATTAGCAGGAGGTGAGGAGGATGTGCAAGAGAGCCAGAGCGTAGAGGAGAAGGAGAACAGCATGAGGCGAGAGGACATGACCGACGGCCCAGACAGGGAAGAACAGTGGAGCGAGGAGTGGTGGAGCCCACCGGAGGAGGCTGGAGAGCGGCTGCAACTCAGGAGAGTTGCGGTGGAGCCGGTGAGTCACCGAGAGAGAGAGAAAGGGCCAGCGGGAGCAGGGGAGGCGGGTGGTGAGCGAATACCGGGGGTGGGATAAGGGAGGGTCTGGGTGTAAAGCACACCGTAACCCCAACCCTGAGATACGTTAACCCTCATGTCCCCTCAATAAGCACCGTAGTACCCCTGTCATAACGTTATTTGCCCTATACCTTTTTTTTGTTAGATCACGTATTCCTTTGCACATCCCGCCCTCCAAATCTCTGTTTACCCCAAAGCACCAATTGGGTGTGGTGAAGGATAGCCTAAGTCATAAACCATATGGTCAGAACCGCAGCTGACGGCTCCCTTTTGTTTCTCCCCTCTGTATGAGCCTCCGGGAATCCTCACTGGTTTCGGGGACCACCTCGCAAGAAGACCAGACCCCCGAAGAGACCAGAGAAGCCGGACACAAAGAAGAAGAAGCACCAAAGGAAGAAGAAGAAGCACCAAAGGAGAAAGAAGAAGCACCAAAGGAAAAAGAAGATCCATTTCCGTCCAGCAAGCCAAGACAGCCTGTTGTTAGCAATAAAACTCTTAAAATTGCTTACTACATACAGCCTCTGCGTCTGTTTATCCGGCCCGCATTCCCCCCACGCTCACAAGTAGTGTCAGAAGTGGGATCCGCCGGAGATATGGAGGCTGCAATCACCAAGATGGCCAAAAGCCAGGAGAGCCTTGGAAAGGCTATGGAAAGGTTCCTCACGGTCGTGGAAGAAGACCGAGATAGACTGCAACAAGCACTCACCAGACAATGCCAAACACATGAACGGCCCTGGGAAAACTCACCGAAGTCATCGGACAACAAAGAGGGTCCACCACTCTACCGTCACTAGTCCTACAGAAATATGTGAGTGGAGAAGACCCCGATTATTTTTTCACTAACTTCGAGAGGATGGCCATGGCAGCCGCCTGGCCAGCTGATAAGTGGGGGCAGTATCTAGGACCCTTACTCTCAGGTGACCTTCAAGCCGCTTACCAAGCTGCCAACATACAAGGCGTTACTCCTTATGCGGATATAAAACAATGTATCCTCGAAAGACTGGGGGTGGATGATGAAATGTACCGAATACGATTCCGACAACTAAAAGAGGGACCCCAGGAAACACCAAGAGCTCTGTATTTTCGAGTAAAAGACTTGGCCGACAGCTGGTTAAAGCCCTCTGCATCGACGAAAGAGGAGATCATGTCTAAAGTGTATTTAGAACAATATTTGTCCTCGTTACATCCTCCCATTCAGAAATGGGTGCGACAACATGCCCACCTTACCCTTGAAACCGCGGTGGAGATCGCTAATGCCTTTAGCCGGGTGCACGAGATCCAGAAGGGACGAGAAGAGACCCCCTGGAGAACCGGGAACACCGGAACACACCGTCCACCCCGGCCCCCTTTAACCCGAAAACCCGACCCTATTACCATTGTACCCGGAGCAACCCTGTTTAGAGCACCTGTTCCCGGACCTCAATGTTACAATTGTGGAGGACTGGGTCATATAGCCCGAGTCTGTCCTCAAAAGGATGAGCCAATGGAGGTGGGAATGGCTCGCAATTATTATTGTTCCCAACACAGGAGGACCCCACCTCCTTATCGGTGTAAAGTGCTAGTAAACGGACAACCCTTGACAGCCTTGGCGGATACCAGGTGTCTTCAAAGCGTTGTACAACCCCAAGACCTCGAACAAGTACTCGGAACGGTTGACGGGGCCGTGGCCATACAGTGTGTTCATGGCGATACCAAACAATACCCCACAACACACGTTTGCATACAACATCCAACCGACCCGGGTTCCACCTTGAAAGTTGGACTCCTTCCCCGGCTTCCAGAACAAGTCATCCTTGGGAACTACTATCCACAATTGACCAACCTGATCAAGGAGTCTGCATCATAAGCAAAGGACTGGTGGACTGAAGCACCCTTCTCCCAAGAGGAGGAGCATGAATGGCCCACGTCCAAGGCAAGGAAGAGCCGCAACCAAAGAAGAAAAGAGAAGGGGAAAACCCATGCTGTCTACCCTGTACGTATAGAGGAACACCCCTGGGAGACTGACAGGGATTTCCACGCAGCTCAAAGAGAGGACCCCGTCCTACAAGAAGCCTGGAATAAAGCCCTAGAAAAATGAAGACCCACTTCAAGTAGGTCCCTACTTCTTTAAGAAAAATGGACTGTTATATAGAAAGGGTAATCCTACCCAGCCCTCACAACTGCTGATTCCCGGGCCATTTCGCGAAAAAGTGTTGTACCTTGCTCACAGTCATCTATTGGGGGGTCACTTCAGTGACGAGAAAACCGAACAAGCAATCCTAGAAAAATTCTATTGGCCAGGAATCTATCGACAGGTACGAGCATATTGTCGTGAGTGTCCTATATGTCAGAGGAATAGCAGACATAAACCCTCCCGTGTTCCCCTTCAACCCCTTCCCATTATTGACGAACCCTTCTATAGGATAGGGATGGATATCATAGGACCATTATTGCCATCCAGAAGCGGCTGTCGCTACGTGCTTGTCCTAGTGGACTATGCCACCCGTTTCCCTGAGGCACTACCCCTACCCCTACGACAACCCGACGCCCCTAACATAGCAAAAGCCATGATAACAGTGTTTTCCCGTGTAGGCTTCCCAAAGGAGATCCTAACGGATCAAGGGACCCCATTTGTTTCAAAGCTGATGAAGCAGGTGTGTAACCAGTTGGGTATCAAACAAATACGTACAGCGGCGTACCATCCCCAAACCGATGGTTTGGTGGGGCGCTATAACGCCACCTTGAAGGCAACGCTAAAAAAACTCCTGACCTTGGAAACCAGAAGGTGGGAAGACATGTTGCCCCTGGCTCTGTTCGCCATCCGGTGTAAAGTCCAGAGGAGCACAGGCTACTCCCCATTTGAACTCTTGTATGGACATCAACCCCGATCCTTTTTAGATATGGCCAAAGAAACATGGGAGGCTGAGCCAAACCAAACCAAACCCCTAGTAGAATATGTAGACAACCTTAAAACTCACTTGGGGCAGATCCGCACTATAGTCCGACAAAGCATGGAGGAAGCTTAGATAGCACAGAAGATGCAATATGACAAAGGAACAAAAGTGAGAACATTCTCTGTCGGTGATCCAGTACTACTAATGATGCCCTCCTCGGATCATAAAATGTTAGGACAGTGGCAGGGCCCCTACATCATACTTGACAAGGTTATCCTGGTGACCTACAGAATAGAATTAGATCAAAACAGAGGCACCTCACAAATATATCACGTGAATTTGTTAAAAAAGTGGGAAGGACCCCTCCCCGTCCTGGTGGGTGTGGCAGGAGAGAGGAACCCTTTGGTGGAACAATGTATCGATCGGGACTTGCCGCCTGATCTAAAAGAGACCCTCTTAGACACTCTCTGTCCCCTACAGGGGATCTTCTCCCTGACCCCAGGGAAAACAGCAGTGATTGAACATTCCATCAAAACCCAACCAGGAAAGAAGGTACGGCTTCGACCATACAGAATACCTGGGGCCCGTAGAGCCACAATCAAGGAAAAAATAACACAAATGTTGCAAATGGGGATAATCGAGACGTCCACGAGCGAGTGGAACTCCCCTATAGTTTTAGTGCTGAAACCAGACGGCTCAGTCCGTTTTTGCATAGATTTTCGCGAAGTAAATAAAATCTCTGACTTTGACGCCTACCCTCTTCCGAGGGTAGACAAAATGATCGAGCGCATAGGGAAAGCCAAATACATCAGTACCCTTGACCTATGTAAAGGGTATTGGTAAATCCCTCTACGGGAACAAACAGGGAGAAAACAGCTTTCTTTACCCCTGACGGGTTATACCAGTTCACAGTGTAGCCCTTTGGGCTACACGGAGCTCCGGCGACTTTTCAACGAGCCATGAATCTGGTGTTACAACCTCATGAGAATTACGCGGGGGCTTATCTAGGCGACATTATTATCTATAGTGAGACCTGGGATCAACACCTCGTTCATCTCTATAGGGTGGTTCATGCCTTGGGCTGCTATAACCTCAAGATTAATCCGACCAAAAGTCACTTAGCCGCTCACACGGTCAAGTACTTGGGATTCCTGTTGGGAGAGGGAGTTATTCGGCCCCAAAGCAACAAAGTGGCCGCCATCGACCAGATACCGTTCCCCATGTCGAAAAGAGATCTCCGAGCCTTTTTAGGCTTACTAGGCTATTACAGGAGATTTATACCGAATTTATCCCAAACAGCGGCCCCTCTCACGGACCTGTTACAGAAAAACATGAAAACTGAAGCCATATTAAAACAACCCACCCCTAAATTGTCCCGGGCCTTTGAGACTCTGAAAGCAGCACTCACGACAGACACAGTACTCACCAGCCCAGACTATACACTACCCTTCATATTGCAGACAGACGCGTCCGACCAAGGTTTAGGGGCGGTACTATCACAACGAAACTCCCAGGGAGAAGAAAAGCCTATATTATATATCAGTAGAAAACTGTATCCTAGAGAAAAGAACTATGCCGTCATTGAAAAAGAGGCCCTCGCCATAAAATGGGCTGTTGATTCCCTACGATATTATCTAGAGGGACGGGAGTTCACCCTCTATATCGATCATGCCCCGTTAGAATGGCTAGCACGTAACAAAGGCTACAACGAAAGGGTGTTACGGTGGTTCTTGTCCTTACAACCCTATAGATTCCTTACTAAACACCGGAAGGGGGCAGAACAAACTAATGTGGATTTTCTGTCACGCTACCCTATGGACATAACCCCTACAAGAAGGACAGCTAGGGAAAGGGGATGCGAGACGGTGCCTATGGGGGCCCGTACTGTACCTGTTCATCTGGAGTGTCATGTTCGATATCCTCCTCAGTCCACGCGTAATCCAGGGGAGTACAATGTCCCTAGAACGACGCCGGTAAGGATAACCCCGCCCCCCTGTCGTGTGTCCCTACAGGAACCAACCACGCGGCAGGAGTCGGCGGAAGGGGGAGGAACTGACCCCGGAAACAGAAACCCAGTGGCCGTAAAGACAGCGCAAAGAGAAAAGGAAGGGGGCGTATTTGCAGGAGGTGAGGAGGACGTGCAAGAGAGCCAGGCCGTAGAGGAGAAGGAGAACGGCACGAGGCAAGAGGAAGTGACCGACGGCCCAGACGGGGAAGAACAGTGGAGCGAAGAGTGGTGGAGCCCACCGGAGGAGGCTGGAGAGCGGTCGCATCTCAGGAGAGTTGCGGCAGAGCCGGTGAGTCACCGAGAGAGAGAGAAAGGGACAGCGGGAGCAGGGGAGGCGGGTGGTGAGCGAATACCGGGGGTGGGATAAGAGAGGGTCTGGGTGTAAAGCACGCCATAACCCCAACCCTGAGATACGTTAACCCTCACATCCCCTCAATAAGCACATTAGTACCCCTGCCATAACGTTATTTGCCCTATACCTTTTTTTTGTTAGATCACGTATTCCTTTGCACATCCCACCCTCCAAATCTCTGTTTACCCCAAAGTACTGATTGGGTGTGGTGAAGGATAGCCTAAGTCATAAACCATCTGGTCAGAACCGCAGCTGACGGCTCCCTTTTGTTTCTCCCCTATGTATGAGCCTCTGGGAATCCTCACTGGTTTCGGGGACCACCTCGCGAGAAGACCAGACCCCCGAAGAGACCAGAGAAGCCGGACACAAAGAAGAAGAAGCACCAAAGGAAGAAGAAGAAGCACCAAAGGAGAAAGAAGAAGCACCAAAGGAAAAAGAAGATCTATTTCCGTCCAGCAAGCCAAGACAGCCTGTTGTTAGCAATAAAACTCTTAAAATTGCTCACTACATACAGCCTCCGCGTCTGTTTATCCGGCCCGCACTCCCCCCACGCTCACACACAGAATGATATTTCTCACTAAAGAGCAGTGCACAAGATATCACTCTAGACTCTAAGTCACAAACACGGTTGATTGTGGTAGAGAAGGAAGAAAGAAAAGAACAATACTAGAACACAAGAGTAGATACTGATATTCTCATTTGGGTCATGATTTCACAGAACCTCCTTTCATTCAACAAACTCAATTTTGTGAGAACCTTGGGGCGACTAAAACCTGGTGCTCAGACATGGCCAATGGTTACATCTCAATCTATACTGGACTCATACAATTTCAGACCTCAAAATTCATATGTATCACCCTGTAGCTCATATTCAGACCTTGTATCATCTATTGTCAGACCTGTTGCACTGTATCTTCGGAGTCTTAAAACTCAGAACCCAGCGCTTTGAACCTAGCAATTTAATCCTCTCACTTTAAACATAGCGCTTAACACGCTTTGAGTTTAAACCTAGTGTTTTGAACCTAGCACTTAAAATTTAGCACTTTGAACTTAGAGCTTTCATTTTACCATTTTGAACCTGGCACTTTAAACCTAGCGCTTTGAACCTATCATTGTGAACCTAGCACTTTCTTTGTATTTAGAAAAAAGTCATGCCCCTGCATGTGCTTACGCTCTTTCCCATGTGTATTCTGGCGACCTGGTCCCCTGCAGTTCTAGGATGTCGGCGCAGAGTGAGGCCCTGCGGACACAGCTAAGTCAACCAGACATGAATGACCAGGTCCCTTACCCTTTCAAAATGTGCATATTTAGTTGTTCAGGGCAGAACCTTCTGCTCTGCAGCCCTGAAAATGCTAGCCCCTGGTCCTCTGAGTGCATACAGCCTTATTAAAAAATCAAAACAATAACCTGTCTTCGAGTCTTTCTTTTAACACTGTTCATGCAAGTGCAGCCATAGAATCCACCAATAGGAGTCCCTGCACTCCAGCTGAAGAGCATGCCGCTCCAGCTCGGAGTGCTTAAAAGAAATATGGTAAACTCTCCTGGGGTCATGGATTCCTTGAACTATGAAAAATAGGGGCATATTTACAAGCCCATATCTCCACAGGAACGTCACTTTTTACGACGTTCTTCTGGCGATAGTAGCTTCGCCTTATTTACAAGGCAGCGTTAAACCACTTAACTTGGCTTAACGCTGCCTTGTAAATAAGGCCCCCTTTCACGGTATGCTTAGCGTGAACGGGGAGGGCAATGGGTGTTGCTGTGGGCAGTCTACCGCAACATCCATTGATTCTGACGCTGTCCCCTATTTACAAGTGAGGCGTAAATAGGAGGCTGTGCCAGAATTAAAACCAGGGAAAACCTGGTCTTACCCTGGCACAAAGAGGAGAAATGTTTAATTTCTCCTCGTTTTTGCTGTTTTTATCTGTGCTGCGTTGTGCAGCATACATGAAAACAGCAAAAGGCCAATGATTGTTTATGTACAGGAAGGTCCCCCTTCCTGCACATAAACAATAATAAAAAAAAAAAAGCTGTTTTGCAACTTCTATGTGTGCAGCATTAAGCAGCACACATAGAAGCTACAAAACAGCATTTAAAGATTGTTTATGTGCAGGAAGGAGTACCTTCCTGCACATAAACAATCTTCCCCTGCACGCAGACACCCTTGCACTATGGTGCAAGGGTGCCTGCATTTGCGCTAGGCTGCTAAGTGTAGTGCAAGCGCAGGGGGGAACGCAGGGCTGCACTATATTCTTGTAAATATGGTGCAGCCCTGCGTTTCTGAAGTGGCAGAGTGAGGCGTTAAGCCAGAAAGGCTAACGCCTCACACCGCCACTTCCCTTGTAAATATGCCCCATACTGTGTTATTTTTTTTAATATTGCTGGTGGCTGCTGTCCTCCCTGCAGCCCCTCGCAAGAACCGTTAGTCATTTTACAAAGCTATAGGACATTATGGAGGGCTCCTTGCTGGAGCAGTGATATTAAATGAGCGGATCCTGAAACTCATTTTTTTTTTTAGCCTTTCTTTAATTTTGTGGGAGCCCCAGTGCCCATCAAGGTCATCTACAACATTGCCAACTGTTGGGGGTTGTGGGAGGAGCCCCAGGCCCCCATGGCCCCTGCTAACTCCACAGCCACCACCATGGTAGGAGCTGGTGACATTTTAATTTTTTTTGCTGTTGGTGCATCACCCGCAACTCGCAAAGTAGGGGTAGTACATTGGCCACATGTTTTTTGCGGCCGCAAACGGGCCTAAAACCCCTTTGCGACCCCAAAAAACGGTCGTACATCAGTCCCTATGTGCTGTAAGATGTAGAGGAAACAGATGGAGACCAGTGTGGTGATTTGTAAATGAGTTGGCCATGACAGGTGTATCCAACACTTCTCATGGGGGGTTGATTACCTTTAGGTAGCGGTCAAGGTTGGTCCATAGGGCATTGTGGGCCGAAATCCAGGGGTATTGTGTGGAGAGAGAATGTGCCCCCCTAATATATCTCAACTATTCCCACCATGTGTTCTAGGAAACATTCCCCAATGATTTCCAACTAAAGAGGATAGTTTTGTGAGCAAGGATAGATAATAAATCTAATAATGATAAATAAATAATACTGTCTATAAATAATAATAATAATAATATTATTATTAATAACATTAAATAATAAATAATAATACACATAAAAGTAGCAGTTCTCAAGTAGCAAGTCTTCCCCTTGCAAGCCTGTCATGTGTGTGGGGTTAAAGACGCCAAAAACTCAGAATGAAAAGTTCCTGGGAAGAGTGGTTAAAAAATATCATCAACGGTGTCATGGACCTTAGTCCAAAAATTATGTAGCAAGGGGCAGCCATATAACATGTGGCAAAGGTCTGCAAGAATTGTTGTCTTTAAGACCTAATTCGGTGAGCCGGTGTGGATAATAAAGGGTTCTGTGAAGGATGTGCAGTTTGGTCTGTGCGAGATTTGAGGTTGTTTTCTTAGTGAATGGGGAAGCACATAATTTAGACCAGCCAATGTCAGATGGATTGGATTAGCCTTCCTGAGACCAATCCCCATGCCGTTTCTGTTGCGTAGTGTCACATGATGAGGTGGCTGTGGCTTTAAATTTTGTGGAGATCTTAGAGGCAATATGACCACCCCTCTTAGGTAAAGACAAGATGGTTGGGAGCAAGGTAGTTTTAAAGGGGAAGGCTTTGTGTTTAGAAATGGCTACCTTAAGTTTGAGAAAATTGTAAAATTCAAAAGGTGGTAAACCAAATCTTTGCAACACAGTGTGGAATGACAGAGGGTGGAATATGGAGCCAAGATCGCCCACCATAAAGATACCTTTGGGCCGCCATGTATCACCAATGTAGAGATTGGTTCAAGTTTAATATCATTGTTGAACTATATCGAGGCCTGTAGGGAGTGTTTTAGTTTCACGTCTGACAGACGGAGATCAAGATATGGTAGGATTTGCCTAGTGTGCTTTAGAATCAGGTTGTCAAGAACAGGATGGTCTTTATGGATGGTAAGAAGGGACGCCAAGGGCAGATTGTCAGTTAATAATCGTTCACAAAAGAGCAATGGGGGAGTGAAGTCAGGAGTGTTGTCCAGCCATTTCGCCCCTTGGGTTCGCTAAAATGGTGAATTGGTATTTTCTAAAGTCAGCAAGGTTGGCACCACCCAAATGTTTAGGTAGCCAAAGTTTTTTTTAGGGAAATATGTTTTTTTTTTAGAATTCCAAATGAATTTGTTTAGAAGACGGTCAATGTCATGAGAAAATCCATCGGAGCACAGAATGGGGACATGTTTAGTAAGTAGTTGACAATCGGAGTGATAACCATTTTAATGGATTCAATGTTGCCCCACCAGGTCAAAATTTTGGTGACCATCCTTCTAGAAACTTTTGTACTTTTTGGAGAAGTAGCAATTCATTATGTCGGATTGACTCAATAAGGTTGTCGTTGAATTCAAGACCCAAATATTTAAGAAATTTGAGTTGCCAAGCGAGTCCAGAGTCTCCTAAGACAGCCTTGGTGCAGATAATATTCAATGGATGGAACTCTGACTTATCTTTATTGAGAGTGTCGCCCGAAACTGCAGCATATTCCTCGATTTTAGTCATAATTTTAGGGATGGCAATATCCGCTTGTTCCATTACAAAAAGGATGTCATCTGCATGTGCTGTAGATCTACTACCAGTGCTGTTTAAACCTATGGGATTCTGATGTTCATTAATTGTCATCAGAAGTGATTCGATGGCTAGAAGAAAAAGGGAGGGGTATAGAGGGCAGCCGTGCCTCATGCATTGTTTGAGAGGGAAAGAGTCGGACAACATCCCATTAAATCTAATGTTGGCACTGGGATTCGAATATAGGTCCATAGCCATTTTTTCTGAAGGAATCACCCAAGTTTTCACAGAACATTCTGGACTTCTGGAAAGGCCATGCAGCCTGGCCGAATGCTTTTTCAGTATTAAGTGCTATGGCCACAGCTGGGGTATTCTTGGATTTGGCAACCTGTAATTCATGTCCTAAGAGCCTGATGTTATCATTGGAGAGTCTGTCTTTAAGAAATCCGGCTTAGTATGGGCCAATCAGGAGATGGCCGCTTGAGCCAGAGCTCCATCTCCACTGTGTTGCACTTGATCCTAAACAACAAGCTAAACCCACTTCTGGCTCCAAAAATATCGGTAGAAGGCATTGCATCACACCAAGAGAAGGTTGAGGTCTGGAAAATCTCCCTGGAGCCATAGTTCCACCAAAACAGCAGGTTACATGATCTGAACACCGGAGGGCCTCCAACATGGCTTCTCTCATCCCTGCAATGTGGTGAGGCCGCGATCAAGGATCCGCTATGATCACGTAGTCTGCAATATCCTCACTTCCTACTGATCCCATCTACAAACCAATAAGTGAGTGACCCAATGTTTTTCAAGCCTTTTCTTGCAGTGTGGCTACTGTTTTTGAACCATTACCGCATTGCTCCTGTGGAGACCGTAAGCCCAGCGTTGGCTTGGCTGCTACTGCAATGGCCGACAAGCATCTCCAATGCACCGGCAAGCTTCTACCCTCCTAAATAATCCATAACGCGTACCCTCCCAAGCAATCCATAGTGCAGTACTGCTAGTGGCTTACTGGGCGCCTCTTGCAGCATGAATCTCTCTTGGCCCATCACCCGACGGCAATCCACAGCACTGTACTGCTAGTGGCTTCCCGGGTGCCTCTTTCAGCGTGACTCTTTCTCAGCCCATCGCCGGACAGCTGCACCCATTGCAGCTTGGCTGGTCGTGGATGTACCATCGCCGAGCCAAGTACCATCAGGAATAACAGTTCGAGATGCGGGTCACGCACGCTAGATAGATAGATATTCTCACCACCAGCTCAGTGTGCCACCAGACAGTGTCTGGCTGCGACCTGCTCGGCCACCTGGCAAGACGTTCGGTTCTCAAAACAAAACTCAGCAATGACTTTAATAATGGCTAATGCTGTAATTTCACTGTCATAATGTGGATCAATGCCACAGAAGGAGAAATCGGATATAAAAGGTCCCAGTAAATAGCCAGTGACTATAAAATAAATATCCAGCAAAGAGATCCAATAAATATCACCCAGTAACACCAAAGTGCCCACATTCAATAGCATAAGTGGCTGCTTAAAGATATTGCCATCTACCACTGCACTATATGTTCCCATGAAAAAGATAAGCAACCTGCTCCCAGCTTTGACAGCTCAAAAGCACCTGTGAGCTAGGAAAGCCCTGCAGTATACCACAGAGGCACATAAAGCTAATGGCAGGTCGCTCAACCTTGCTACAACTGAATTAATCAAACTGCTATGGGTACTGTTTCTATTCTATGCATGCCTCTACAAGTGCCTCTACTGTCAATGGTATTATTAAAACCACAACAGGTGGGTAGGATCTCTGCTATATCAGCACAAGGTGAACAAACTGTACCAATTGCGTACGTGGGTTGATTAAAGACACAAAAATCACTAAACTTTCCTCTACATTAAAACTTTAAAACATTAAGCAAACATCCTCTGTGCCTATGCACTAAATGTCACACACTTCCAGTTAACTAGTACTCCGGTGTTATCCCTGTGTGATTCATCAGCAAATATACAGAGAAAAATACTCAGAAGGCACTTAGGAAGTCCTATCTCCAACGCAAGATTTGGACCACAACCAGGCTCTAACCTAACCCCCAGCCTCTAGCCTGAACTCTAACCTAGACTAACCTCAACAGCACAAAGCAAACCTTTACAAGTAGAGGAGACCTGCTCAAAATGGCTGAAAAAAACTCAAAATTCGCTACAAAAAGAACAAAGTCAGAGGCTCCAAACCCAGAATCGCCTATTAAAACAAAACTGAGCTTAAAGACACAATAGACTCAATCCTAAAAAAAATCTCCGACATTTTACGACTCACCCAAACTACAAAAGTCAGCATGGACATCATGCAACAAGATGTGGCAGGAATGAGATTGGATATTAAACAGATAACTGACAAATTGTCCACAGCTGAACACCGCATTAGCGACCTTGAAGACAAATCTCTTTCTGTGAGCAAAGACATCAACTCGCTCCAAAAAACCTCAACATCGCTGCAATGCTCCATTGCAGAAATTGAAGATAGAAATAGGAGAGGTAACATAAGATGTTTCGGCTTCTCGGTAAACTGTGAAATGCAACATAGCTCCTGCATAACTTTTCTGGAAGAATGGATCCTCCGCCTCCTTTGGTGACCGCTTCAAGCTTGAAAGGGCACATCGCATCCCGACTCAAGAAACAACTACACACCCTCATCCAGACTTTCCAGACCAATAATCTGCAAACTCCTCCGCTACCAACATGTAGAGCTGATTTTAGCATTTATATGCAACAACAGACACATTACTTGGGAGGGCCACCGAATCACCATCTTGAAAAACTACTCCAAGTCTACTGTCCAAACAAGAGAAGGCTTTCTCTCTCCCAGGCCTAGGCTTCGAAACATGAACATTCCCTTTTCTTTTTCAGGCCCGCCAGATTTTGAATGCTCTATAAAGGCACACACTTCTGAACCATGATCATCATGACCTGATATCCTTCCTGTACAACATCCTGGAGGCTTAGATGGACACTTCCTCTACTATCACAGGGATGTTGTAATGTATTATTACCCCTTATGATACTTCTACTGTATTTCTTATTCTGAAGTCGGTCGCCTAAGGCCCATAACTTAATATGGTTAGTGCACACAGTCTCCATTTGACTTCGTACAAAGTCTTCATTTGATTCCCTCGTCACATATCCAGCCCTGTCAGCTTAGTTTGTTTGTGCTCCAAGATATATTTCCCTAAGCACACACAACGCACAGACTTACATAAATTGACGCCATGTTATCATGGTTTTCTCACCCTAACCATCAGCCAAACAGTCCTCCTGCAAGTCCTCTCACATATAGGCTACAACATGGAGCCACAAATATCATCAAATTGTCAGATGTCACAACATTTGCTATATGATGAAATACTATGCCACTCAAAGACTGTTCATCCTAGGGTAACCTTTAAATGTAGACTATCTTTGTGATGACATACCATTTTACACAGTCATGCTGTTTATGATGCCTCACTGTTTGAGTTTATTGCTGTTAGTTTCATTATAACTGTTAATTCATACAACCCAGCAAATGTTGTAACGAATTTCACACTTTCTTGTTATTGGACCTTCAGAGCCTCCTGATGGCGTGTAATGCCATTATTACTGTATCCTTGTTTAAGCTCATTTAAGCAGATACAAATTTCCAAGGCACAGTGCCTTGGAAGATGGTCAGTTTCTCCTCCTGGGTCCCATGTTTTTCCTATTGCAGGTGGGGGGGTAGGTTGGCTAGGGAGGGGGTATGGAATGGGTGGGTTCTAATTGCTTAAGTTACTATATTTTTTCTCTCTCTTCTCAACTTCCTTATTTCCTTTTCCGGTGATTACCCTAACCTTTGTTTCAAGCATAAGATAATCCAACCTTGCACTGAGCGCATTATCAGCCCCATCAAGCTCAACATATTCAGTTGGTACGCACCACATGTCTCTTCCATTAGATGGCTCCGCTTCCCACAACACATAGGGATGACCCTATACATCCATGTTTCTCGGGCCCCTCACAACACTTTCCATGTCAAAGCGTGATTCCATAAATATCATCTGACTCAATACAAAAGGGCTAAAGTATCCGGTCAACAGGAGGAAAATTATTGAATGCACTTACAAATTCAGATGCGATCTTATACTACTTCAGGAGTCTTAGATAACCTCCTCAGATATATCCTCCTTCAATGCCCTATGGTTTGCTGAAGTAATAGGTTCAACCACAAATAAAAAGAAAAATGGGATTGTCACCATCATCACCAAACAAGTAAACATTACTGTCCTAGACACACTCTCTGACCAAAATGGAAGATGGATGCTCAACAAACTTTCAAAATCTGGCGAAGTATTTTACCTACTTAACATCTACACGCCAAACACTAACAATGTTGATTTCTGGAAACACATCGACGGACTGTTAGCAAATCTCCCTAATGACTCTCGTCTGATAATAGGGGCCGATTTTAATCTCCCACTTAACCCCAACATTGACCATAGTTCGAGAGCCAAATTTAGACCCTTCCTATCCCACAAATTACTTTGAAAAATATGCTCCAGCTTTTCTCTTGTTGATACGTGGCGCATTCAGCGCCCCGATACCCGGGACTATACTTTTTATTCCTCACCACATAAATCGTTCTCTAGCATTCACCACATATTGGTATCCAATAACATAACAAAAATTATTTCTGGCTCCTCCATTAAACCCAGATTGGTCTCTGATCACTCTGCTATTCTGGCATCTCTGCATTGGGCCAAAATCATACCCAAGGGCAAATCCTGGAGACTCATCTCTGACAACCTACACGACAAAAATCATTTAGAAAAAATCTGCCGAGCCATTAAAAGAAATTCATCAAAAACCCTCCCGATGACTGTTCCCCTAAAGTCTGCTGGGATGCTTTCAAAACCTCCATCAGGGGGGCATTAATAGGCATCAGCGCTCACATTAATGTCTGCTAATGCCCAGATGCTAATGTTAGAAGCCAACATAAAATGATTAAAAGTCAGGCTTCACTCCGTAAAAGGGACACTAACTTTCGACACCTTAAATCGTAAAAAATATGAATATAATAAACTCCTCAGCTACAGGGAAGGCCAATGGGGGACCAAATTTAATTCCAGATAAATATGTGCTGGTAACACCGCTGGGAAAAACTTAGTATGTTCTTTAAAAAACAAACGGAATTCCACACAAATGACACTGGTCAGAGATAAACAAGGTAAACTACACTTAGATCCTCAGAAATGTTCTAATATTTTTCTATACTTCTCCAGAACCCTGTATTATGAAAATACTAACATTGACCCCGATGCAGGCTTGACATACCTTAAAAGCTCAATCCACCTAAACTAGATACCCATCACCAGGCCTTGCTAAACCAGGCCATGACAGACTCCGAACTACTGGCTGCATTTACGTCATTCAAGGTTGGGAAGGTACCGGGACTGATGGCCTCATTGCACAGTTCTATAAATCATTCACTGAAGAATGCGCAGACCCAGGCTACATCGGAGGAACCAAGGCCACCGTAGCCTTATTCCGTAATTAAGACCAACAGTGCAAAAACATTACAGGCCAAAACGTAGTCTGATAGGCATACTGAACCATGTACTTTCAACACTAGGAACAGCTGCCCAGTTAACTCCTTAGTCACTGGTGATCAACTGCAGCTTTACCAGAAAGTTCTAATGAACAGCCTGTGTGCTAGTGTTCTGTATTTATGACAAAAGTGTGGCACACCTTTAAGCCACTGTAAGAGATTGAGTTGCTGGTTGAGGGGGTGAAACCCTCCTCAAGCAGGAACCACAATCCTTGCCAGGGTAAAGCCACATACAAACCCTAAACTAACCTGTGCTCAACCCTCGAGTAGCTTGGCACAAAGCATTCAGGCTTAAATCAGAGGCAATGTGAAAGGTATTTGTGCAACACTTCAAACAGTAACACAATGAAAACACACCACAAAAGGATCCCACACCAGTAAGACCTCCGACCCTCGGTCTAGGTCCACTCTCTCCCCGCAGCTCCGCTGTGCCGTCTCTTGCCTCCAGACCCCGACCTCTTCCTTGGGAGGTTCGAGGCTGCTGCCAGCTCCTGCGCCTGCTGCCCGCTCCAACTGGGACCAGACTGCCTGCAACCACCGTAACCTTTCTCAGCCGTTTTTTTTACTTCTTAATGTTTCCCTGTTGTGCCACTGTTATTGTGCCCATCTGTGTCTTGCTCTAATTCCACCACTGTTTTTATTTTCTCGTGCCTGCCTGTTCCTTTCGCCGCTGCGGCCCCTCCCCCCCCGGAATTCCCCCCTGGAATTCCCCCCCGGAATTCCTCCGCTCCCACCTCCCAGCCTCTCCTCCCTCCCACCGCCCCTACTTAATGGCGGCCGCTGCGGGGGAGCGCGAGTAAGACCTCCGACCCTCGGTCTAGGTCCACTCTGTCCCCGCAGCTCCGCTGTGCCGTCTCTTGCCTCCAGACCCCGACCTCCTCCTTGGGAGGTTCAGTGCTGCTGCCCACTCCTGCGCCTGCTGCCCGCTCCAACTGGGACCAGACTGCCTGCAACCACCGTAACCTTTCTCAGCCGTTTTTTTTTCTTAATTTTTCCCTGTTGTGCCACTGTTATTGTGCCCATCTGTGTCTTGATCTAATTCCACAACTGTTTTTATTTTCTCGTGCCTGCCTGTTCCTTTTGCCTTTTGCTGCTGCTGCCCCTGTGGCCCCTCCCCCCCAGAACTCCCCCCCCCGGAATTCCCCCGCTCTCGCCTTCAGCCTCTCCTCCCTCCCACCTCCCCTACTTAATGGCGGCCGCTGCGTGGTCGCACCACCAGCGCTCCGAAGGCGCACCAAAGGCAAGCCCGTCTGTGCCCGTCCGTGACCCAACCGCGACCAGCGCCAGGAACCCTGGACCCCCCCACTACCCATCGCTACGACACCACCACCCTCCTTTCACTCAACCCTGGAAGACTTAGAGAATGCCAACAGGCCTCGCCGAACACAACCCACGGCCAGTTCTCCTGCCTCCACTGCCGCCAGACCCTCACCGCCACCCCGGCCTCCAACACTGCCGATGCCAGCACCGGCGACACCCTAAAATGCATTCTCCTCAACGTACGCTTCGTACACAAACACGCCATGGAAATCTGGAACCTACTCAACTCTCTCTCGCCCGACATTGCCTTCTTCACAGAGACCTGGACCAACGCATCCTCCGCCCCCAACATCAGCACCGCCATCCCAGATGGATACAAGATCCAGAGGAAAGACCACCCCAACCACCCAGGAGGGGGCCTCGCCATCACCCACAAGAGCACCCTCCGCCTCACCACCTCCAGCGAAACCTTCCCCTCCGCCGAATACCTGCACTTCCAGATCCAGACCACCCCCAAAGCCACACTCCGAGGAACCCTCATCTACAGACCCCCCGGCCCCCGAACACCCTTCGCCACCACCATCACCGACTTCATCGCACCCCACGTCATTGCCTCAACAAACTACATACTCATTGGAGACCTGAACTTCCACCTTGACAACCCCAGCGACCCCAACTCCACTATCCTTCGTGACAACCTCGCCAGCATCGGACTTAAACAACTCGTCAACACACCGACCCACAGAGCAGGACACACCCTCGACCTCATCTTCGCGGCAGGAAACAGCGTCCAATTCAGCCACACAACGCAGCCGCCATGGACCAACCACCACTGCGTACACTTCGCCATCAACAAACCCAAAGCACCCAAACCAGCCCCACACCCACCTCGAAGGAACTGGAGCAAGGTTACCGATGAGCAACTTAACTCCACCCTCACCCGAGACAACCACACCTGGGCACCCGACGCAAACGACGCAGCCAGAGGACTCCACACCTGGATCTCCAACTGCGCAGACGAGCTCGCCCGCTACGCAACCCCGACAGACAATGCCCCAGGAAAGCCGCCTGGTTCACCACCGCTCTCCAAGAAGCCAGACGCACCTGCAGACGCCTGGAGAAGAACTGGAGAAACACCAAGACAACCGAAAACCACACCACCTACAAGGACGCCATGGCGGACTACCACAACCAGATCAGAGCCACCAAGAGGAACTTCATCCACAACAAAATCCTGGCCAACTCCACCAACTCCAAGGAACTTTTCAGTGTCATTCAAGAATTCACCAACCCACGCAGCGAAGCCACAGACATCACCCCATCCCAAGACCTCTGCGACAAGCTTGGAACCTATTTCCACCTCAAGATCAAAAACCTCTACGACAACTTCATCGACCATCCACCAGGCGCCACAGACGGCCCCCGCCCCCAGAAACACCAGCCAGCCCACCATCTCCAACTGGACACCGATCACGGCCGAAGACACTGCCTCGACCATGAAAAGCATCCACTCGGGGGCCCCCACCGACCCCTGCCCCCCTCACATCTACCACATAGCCGCAGCCACCATCGCACCCGAACTACAACGCACCATCAACACCACCTTCAAAACAGGCACCTTCCCAGACGACTGGAAGCACGCAGAAGTCAGACCCCTGCTCAAGAAGCACACAGCTTACCCCCCCGACCTCAAGAACTATCGGCCCATCTCGCTCCTCCCCTTCGCAGCCAAAGTTGCAGAGAAAACAGTCAACAGGAAACTGACACGATTCTTTGAAGAAAACGCCGTCCTCGACCCGTCCCAATCCGGATTCCGAAGCAACCACAGCACAGAGACCGCCCTACTCGCCGCCACAGATGACATCCGCACCCTCCTGGACCAAGGCCACTCCACAGCCCTCATCCTACTCGACCTATCAGCGGCCTTCGACACCGTCTCCCACCGCACACTAGTCGCCAGACTACATGACGCAGGCATAAAAGGAACAGCCCTGGACTGGATCCGATCATTCCTCACCGGAAGAAGCCAAAGGATCAGACTCCCACCCTTCCTCTCCGACCCCACGAAAATCACCTGCGGAGTCCCACAGGGTTCATCACTGAGCCCCACCCTCTTCAACATCTACATGGCCCCCCTCGCAGCCATCGTCCACGGCCTCAACATCGTATCCTATGCTGACGACACCCAGCTCATCCTCTCCCTCACCAAAGACCCCACCACTGCCAAACTCAACTTCCAGAAAGGAATGCAAGATGTCGCAGTCTGGATGACCAACTGCTGCCTGAAGCTCAACGCCGAGAAGACAGAAGTCCTCGTCCTCGGTACCACCCCTTCTGCATGGGAGAGCACCTGGTGGCCGACCGCCCTTGGAAGCCCACCTACCCCCTCAGACCACGCCTAGAACCTCGGCATTGTACTCGACTCATCACTCACCATGAACCGACAGGTCAACGCCGTCACCTCCAGCTGCTTCAACATCCTCCGCATCCTCCGCAAGACCTTCAAGTGGATCCCCCCTGAGTCAAGGAAGACAGTCACCCACGCACTCATCACCAGCAGACTGGACTATGGAAACACACTCTACGCCGGCATCAACAAGTCCCTACTCCGCAAACTCCAGACAATACAGAACACTGCCGCCAGACTCATCCTCGGCATCCCCCAAAACGAACACATCAGCCAACACCTACGAAGTCTCCACTGGCTCCCCGTGGAGAAAAGAGTCACTTTCAAAATCCTCACTCACGCCTACAAATGCCTACACAACAACGGACCCAAATACCTCAACGACAGACTCAACTTCCACGTACCCAAAATAAACCTCCGATCTTCCAACCTCGCACTGGCCGAAACCCCGCGCATCCACAGAGCCAGAGCAGGCGGAAGATCCTTCTCTCACATTGCAGCCAAGACCTGGAACGAGCTACCGGCAGACATCAGACGCGCCCCCTGAACACCTTTAGGAAGACCCTCAAGACCTGGCTCTTCGGCTAAACAAATCTGCGGACCCCCCCCCCTCAGCGCCTTGAGACCCTCATGGGTGAGTAGCGTGCTTACAATTCCCTGATTGATTGATTGATTGATTGACACCAGATTAGAAAAAATAAGGTAATTTTTAACAAATGAAACAGACCAAATTGACAAAAATTCAATCAGTAGAACCTGAGATATGTACGTTTTAAGATTTCAGTGAAAATAGCACCAAAAAGCACAAAGTGCCTACTGAGATATCTGGTCGCGCCGGACCGGGACAAAGTCACAAGTTTAGGCTGACCACAATGGAGTGCAGGCCAGCTACAGGGACTTGGTTAGGCTCACTGAACAAATTACCTTAGGTCCTGGTTTAGGAATGTTGCGAGGGACCGCGTCAGGTTGCATCATGCAGTTGAAGCTGTGCATTGGTTCCAAGATGCTGCGAGGATGCAGTGCGAGGTCCTGCATCGTCGTCAAGGAGCCCGTCAATGAGGGCTTGCGATGCGAAGTCTAGCATGAAGGATGCGTCACGGAGTCTGGGTGATGCGTCGGTTCTGAGGAGCTGCAAGGCTGTGATGTAGAGTCTGTCGTTATCATCGAGGCTTCCATTGATGAGGGATGAGAAGGCCGCACTGAGGGTGCATTGTGCAGCGGCAGTTTCAATGAGGTGACAGGCTGCGATGTGGGTCTTTCAAATGGATTCGAACAATGCAGCAGACTTGATGCATTATTTCTGCTCGGGGTTGCGCCTCACAGCAGTGGAGATGCATCAGTTCCACTAAAATGTAAGTCCGTTTTTATATAGCGCAGCTACTCACCCTTACGGGTCTCAAGGCGTTGGGGGCCGGAGTTGAAATTAAGTGAGCTATTGCCCAGAGTCACATGGTGCTGAGCTGAGCTGCCGCCGGAGCTGGGGATCGAACCGTGAACCCTGTGCTTCGAAGTCAGGTGCCCTGGCCGCTGCACCACACCTCTCCACTGGATCCACAGAGGCTTGCAGAGCACCTTAGGCCCACTTCCAAGGGTCCAGGACTGGGGTGGCACCACTTGGAAGAGTATACTCACAAATGTCAGAGTCCAGGTGCTGAGTTCAAAGTTGTTTTGTGGCTGTCTAGGAGGGATCACTTACATAATATTGATCCATCAAATATCAAAAGTAAATAAAACCCAAAAATTAAATATCGATAACAAAGATATCGACACCGTATACGTAACTAAAAAAAAAGAAAAAAATTATTGAGGAAACAAATGTAGCTGTTAGAAATATCGATTTTTACATACATTGAAAACAAAAATATATGAAACTAAAAATATTGTTACCTTTAAATAATATTGAGTACAATGTTACTGCCAAAATAATTAAATAATGATTAATAGAAACATTTAAAAACACTTTTCACATAAAACAATTACTTTAAATAAACCCAAAACATTTTATACTCATATTTAAATTAAATTAAAAAATATTGCATCAACAAAAAAATATTTACCATTCAACCCAAAAAATTATATATCTAAAATGTATACAATCAACCCCCTACACACATGGAAAAACCAAATATATATATAATATATAGATCGATATATATCTATATATATTTATATATTTAGATATATATATCTATAAATATGTATATAGATAGATAGATATCTATATATCTATATCTATCTATATTACCTACTGGTGGTCGCCAATAGGTAGCTATAGTTGAGACCTAGTTTCCATAGGAAAAGCAGTTTTTGAATTGGCTATAACTTTGGCGTCGTTTGACCAATTTCATGAAATGTTCCCAAAAAAGTGTCAAGGTAGGTTCTGGTTGTCATGGAAAGTTTGGGGGTGATCCGTGCAGTGGGGGACCAAGACGTTGGGGCACAAAATAAAGGTGCGTTTCAAATGTTAATTCCCATAGGAACCATTAGCCACGCGGACAGCCCAAACTGCTGAACGGACTTTCACCAAATTTGGCAGGAAGGTAGATGTTGGGTAAAGGAAGTGCCTTTTGCCTATTTGGTGTAAATCTGTTCAGTAGTTTTTGTGAAATTTAAGTAAAAAATCATAGTGATATCTCTGGTCGTGGATATTTCTTGGAGATTTTGCGATTACTCGTGAATACACGCGCCAACAGGAATGCTCTGATTGTCCGTACAGAACCTGAACAGAAAGTTGCGTCTACCATTTTATTGATCGGGAATGGTTCCCGGGTCTGAAAATCTCTGAAAATGCAATATTCCAGATGACGAGGTGACCGCCAGTGCGGCCGCCCTGTGTACCGTCGCGGGGGACTTCGCAACTATTGCGACGTCATCGAGAATATTGGTGAAAATATATAAAACTATATCAGTGGATCATTAATACGCATTGCTATAGAGCTATTGAGATTCTGATAAATGTTTTTATAGAGTTATTTATATAGTGAGTAATCTACTGTTATGGTTAGAATTAATTATATAGTTATAATTTTCAAATGTGGTGGTTTTTATTGAATTCCTGCTTTCGCTTTCTGCTTTTGTGACGTAACTGTGGGGATCCCGATTACCGACTTCATCGCGATCTCTGGCCTCACAACCAAAATGGAAAATAGGTTTTAGAGATGGTTGTTCTAGAAATACACTAGAAAAACATGAGTTTGAAGTGTACAGTAATAAACCCCCAGTATGTAAAATACTGTAACATGTGTGCATATATGTGTTTTCAATTTATGGAAAAGGCGTGATCGTCATGGTTAACAGCGACGTCGCAATGCCACGACGCCCTGAATAACCACGAAAATGGAAAATAGGTCTTAAAGATGGTTTTTAAAGACACTTAGCACAAAAATATGAGTTTAAACATGCTTTGAAAGAAGTATGTATATAGCAATATGTGTAGTGCAATGTTCAGAATGGATATTTTTTACATATTATTTTTTAATGTGTTGGTGGTCATTGAATGTCTGCTTTTGTTTTCCGTTTTCACGAGGTGTCCACTGGGGATCGCAACGTCATTGGAAGATCCCCAAAAACAAAAAAAAACCTTTAGAAAAAAAATTCACAATATTTCAGGTACTGGGGTGGCTCTGACAAGAGCTGTTGCATTAGTTGTGTGTTTATGGCTGCTACATATAAGATCGGATGCAGAGTTTCAGGGTACTTAGAAACACCCTGTTGCCTTCATCTGTAAAGTGCACTTCATCATTTCTATAAATTCCATGCATGTCAAAACTCAGATTGTTGTTATAGATACAGCCCATGTGATGGTCTCTGAGGAATGCAGAAACAGTTTTATTAACATATTTTATTGGGGAGAGGAGTTGGTCTAACGGCAAGGGTGGTCAACATCAAATCTGGGGAACCGGGTTCGAGTCTGGGCAAGGACGCGCAACATCCTGTGAGTCCGGGCAAATCACTTAATCTCCCCATGTCTAACAAAAATGAATGTGTCCTCATGTAACACAACTGGTGCTCATGTAAAGCGCTCTGATACCCGATACCTTTGGGTCAAGTTTGCGCTATATAAAAATCCGTAAAAAAAAAAAAATGTTTCCTGGCTTTGCCAATCTATGGACAGAATTGATTTGACCACTTCCATTTCTGTCTTTGCCATGTATTAGAGTACAATAAACAAAAATGGGGGGAGATGGAGGTAGACGTTAGGTTCATCCTCCAGACTGTGTATAGTTATTAACGAATCTGTAAATGACAGATCTAAGAACCTAACCAAAGGGAAGGGCTTCCGCTAAATGTGCGAAACAACACTCCGAATCTAAGAAGAGAAAATTCTCTTCTTGAGTCCCCTCACTCACCAAGGGTTGCCCCTAGGTGACATGCTTCATCATTGGGGCCATCCCAGACACCTACTGTCTGGGGCGTGCTGCAACTTGCGGAACTACGTAGGAGCACTTTTTGTGAAAAAATGTGTAGTGCAGTGTTGGGGGGAGTGGTGATGGTGATGCTAAAAATACCTAGCTAGTGAGCGAGTAGTTTATTCCTGCTCCTAGTTTGTATGGATAAAAAGGGTTTAATAATAGGGAGGACGTGTAACTGTTGTGTATACTATCCCTAGTATTTGGTCGACATGTTTCGAGGTGTCCCCTAAACCTCTTCTTCAGGACCATATGGGGACCAGCCCCATGCGTACCACTCCGTGACAAAAACAATCCTATTCTAAAGAAATAATATAATAAAGAACAGGTGCACCCCTAATGTGTGAGCACCAAAAGTTAAATACATACGGTTGAAATCAGACTCGTAGTATCTGTTCAAGGAGATAAAGTGACAAAAAGATTAGTACATATTGCCTGCCCACCTCTCACGTGGGCAGGTCCAAACCATATACAGTGCTTAAATCAATGCGTTCCTCTACAGTTTGTGTCGGTGCCCTTAGTAGTAAAAATTATTGAATTAGTGCTTGTATCCAATGTGACACCTTGGAACACATCGGACTACTCTATTGTGAGAAAGCATGGTTATTCGTTAAAAACATTGGTAAAAATGGAAAGAAACACATGTGAGCAAACATTACAAGACAAAACAAACATATAAACATACTGTTCACAATTTGTAAGAACATACTTCTGTTTTGGCAACGCTGTGCCTCATGGACTGCCAGGGTGGAGGGGGTTGTAGTAACCCTAGAAGAATGTATATAAAGTATTTGAGTTCATAGTCTTTTTTCATTTTCTCTTTTTGTCGTAGTCTTTTTTCAGTTGCGGTAATAACCTAAAAAAATACTGATAAATTATTATTTACTCATCCCCCAGTTTTACAATGGCACTAATTTAATTAAAAAAAATTCAAACTCTGAAAATGATCCTCCCAAAACGGCGCGGACAAAGTTCCGAAACTAGGCGGTCATTTTCTTACAACCGCGGTCTAGTCTTTACTCGCATATGGGCATGACTGGGCATTTCCTGCCAGTATTTAAACAACATCGAGCTGAAGACACGCTAATATGCGGTCCGCCCGGGTACGAGTAGGTGTCATTGACGGAGGAGTGCTGAGCCAAGTAAGATCTTTTCTTCCCTAACAGGAACCCAGGATCCCTGAAAAACGCTTGTCTTTTCCTTCAGGCCACGCTATAGGGAATAACTAACCAGTATTTCGCTTTTACCCATGGCCCTCCCCTTGACTCAAATACTTTATATACATTCTTCTAGGGTTACTACAAGCCCCTCCACCCTGGCAGTCCATGAGTCACAGCGTTGCCAAAACAGAAGTATGTTCTTGCAAATTGTGAACAGTATGTTTATATGTTTGTTTTGTCTTGTAATGTTTGCTCACAAGTGTTTCTTTCCCTTTTTACCAATGTTTTTAACGAATAACCATGCTTTCTCACAATAGAGTAGTCCGATGTGTTCCAAGGTGTCACATTGGATTCAAGCACTAATTCAATCATTTTTACTACTAAGGGCACCGACACAAACTATAGAGGAACGCATTGATTTAAGCACTGCATATGGTTTGGACCTGCCCACGTGAGAGGTGGGCAGGCAATATGTACTAATCTCTTTGTCACTTTATCTCCTTGAACAGATACTACGAGTCTGATTTCAACCTTATGTATTTAATTTTTGGTGCTCACACATTAGGTGTGCACCTGTTCTTTATTATATTATTTCTTTAGTATAGGATTGTTTTTCTCACGGAGTGGTACGCATGGGGCTGGTCCCCATGTGGTCCTGAAGAAGAGGTTTAGGGGACACCTCGAAACATGTCGACCAAATACTAGGGATAGTATACACATAACAATTACACTTCCTCCCTATTATTAACCCCTTTTTATCCATACCAACTAGGAGCAGGAATAAACTAATCGCTCACTAGCTAGTATTTTTAGCATCACCATCACCACTCCCCCCAACACTGCACTACACATTTTTTCACAAATAGTGCTCTTACGTAGTTCCGCAAGTTACAGCACGCCCCAGACAGTAGATGTCTGGGATGGCCCCAATGATGAAGCATGTCACCTAGGGGCAACCCTTGGTGAGTGAGGGGACTCAAGAAGAGAATTTTCTCTTCTTAGATTCGGGGCTTTGTTTCGCACATTTAGCGGAAGCCCTTCCCTTTGGTTAGGTTCTTAGATCTGTCATTTACAGATTAGTTTATAACTATACACAGTCTGGAGGATGAACCTAACGTCTATCTCCATCTCCCCCATTTTTGTTTATAATATTTGCAGCACGTAGCTGTGGGAGCCCCCGTTTTTTTTCCTTGTTTCACACTTGTGTTACCAAACATCACACAACATTCCATTACCAACATGGCAGAAATAACTGGCTTTACGTTCCCTGAGGAAGAAGTGGAGAGAATCCTTTCCTCCATGATCCCTCTAGGAGAAACACCCAATAGGGACAGTAATGAGGCAGCTCAATGCTGGGACGAACTAAGTGAGTTGAAAAGAAATCAGATAAAAACAATGATCCATGGAGTCATGATGACTGAATATTTAAAGGTCAATGCAACGCCAAGAGGACTAATAGTGCGCAACGAACCTTTTATCTTCCAACAAGATAAGGCCTTCAAAAAAGATTGGTCGCTAATCTCTTGGCATTGTACAAGAGATTGGTTAGTGCTCATAATAAAAACAGCAGTATGCCTGTCACAAGAGATGAAAGAGGAAATACACACTTTGGAGGTCAAACTCAAAACTTTCCAAACAACAACAGAGCTGAAAAAAATATTGGAGGAACTGAACAAAACAATGACAGATTTCGAAATAACACTAAAAGACACTAAATATCAGAAATTAAAGAAAGATGCTAAGAATTTTAGCCACGACAAGGTATACTCTTATATCAGGGAGGACTATCACCTGACCGGCAAAAATCAAGGGTACAACACAGATACCGATGGATCTGACACAGGTTCCGACAGTTCAGACAATAGCTTTGGCCGCAGGAATAACACACGAGGGCGCCGTAATCACAGTGGAAGAATGAGGAATAGAGGAGGTCAAGGCTTTGGATGGCCACCTTACCAACCACCACCATTCCCTGCGCCACCATTCTACTACGGCCCCTCACAATACCAACCACAACCATACCCTAATTGGGAAACAGGCCCACAGCAAGATCACGCAGGATCATCGGTTCCTTTTTTAGTAAGAGGCAAAGGCATACAAAGAGGAAAAACCAAGAGAGGACAACAGGTGCAATGGGCACAACCCCTGGAACAAATGAGGATGAACATGAGGAGTATGGGCCCACCGAACTATCCGACAACCAGCAACAACCCAGTCTAGCAGTAAATCTATCGGGAACTACCCTGTCAACAACACAACTGATGGTCCTAGAAAAGGACTCGGTTTTGTACCTACACCAACTTTAGATAAGTTCTTGCTCAGCTGTGAGCTGAATGAATTCATAAGGAAAGTTAAGCTACAGGTGTTTTTTGAAAACAAACCAACTATGGAAATTCAAAGAGGTGACACTGGCTTATATCCAAAATCTACATTTACACCGCCATCAGTCACACTACCGGTAGAACTATTAGCCTTTGAAAAGGCGGTTCTAAAAGAAGTAGGAGAGATGGATCCAAGAACTATAAAAACATTTCATAATACCACCAAGAAGGAACAAGAAGCCATCAAGGAATTGGCCAACAACAGGGACATCACAATAAAACCTGCTGATAAAGGCGTTGGCATCATCCTACAAAGCACAGAGGCATACCGAAGTGAATGCCTGAGGCTCCTGTCAGACGAAAGAAATTATGAACGCATCAAAAAAGACCCCACAGAACGATTACGAATTGGGATAACCAGCATGATTGAAGAAGCATTAACACATGATTGGGTTGCTAAGAAAGAAGGAGAATTCATGACCAATACCCAACCAGTCGTGCCCTTTTCTACACTATCCCAAAAATTCATATGTCACTGGAAAACCCTCCAGGACAACCCATTGTCTCTGGTATCGGATCCATCCTAGAACAACTTTCAAAATTTGCAGATGCCTTTCTACGCCCCCTGATACAAAAAACCAATACATATTTAAAGGATACAAAAGCAGTACTTTGCCTACTCAAGGATCTCAACTTTGACCCTGCACACAACGTCCTCGTTGGCTTAGATGTAGAGAGCCTATACACGAGCTTACCACACAAAGAAACCCTAGATATCCTAGAGGAAACCCTATATGGAGCAGAATGGCCCTACCACACACCACAACATATAGTCCTTGATTGCTGCAAATGGGCTTTGACTGAGAATTTTTTCCTTTTTGAGGACATCCTGTTCCAACAACGATATCGGACCAGCATGGGGAGTACCTTTGCTCCAAGTGTGGCGGGATTGTATGTTTACCACTTAGAAGAACACAAGATTTTGTCAGACAACAACCCACACCGAGAAAAAATACTGGAATGGAAGAGGTACATTGACGATGTCCTTATGGTATGGAAAGGCGACGAATCTGAAGCAAACGAGTTCCTCCAATGGCTCAATCTACAGGACCCATTCCTAAAATTCACACACACCATGAGCAGATCAGAATTGGTGTTTCTAGATCTCAACATCTATGCGGCAGAAGGGACTCTTAAGACTACCACTCACTTTAAACCCACTGCCAAGAACTGCCTACTACTTTATGACAGTTTTCACCCTCGCCACCTGAAAGAAAACCTCCCTTTTGGCCAATTTCTCCGGCTCAGGAGGAATTGCTCAGAAATAAGGGATTATGAAATACAGGCAAAAGACCTATCCAAAAAACTCCGGAAGAGAAAATACCCTGCTAAAACCATCAATAAAGCAAAGAAAAGAGCAGCCAATAATCACAGGGACGCTCTTCTGCAAACATATGAAAAAGAGGACAGAGAAAAAGACAAAAGACCCATCTGTATAACAACATTTAACATAGCATCGGACAAAGTCTCTAAGATAGTAAGAAAGCACTGGAGCATCCTCAACAATGGGAAACTAAATATCCCACTACCCATGTTCTCACATAGAAGAGGCAAGAACCTCAGGGACATCCTAGTACACACTCGCCCCCTCATCCCAACTCAAGAACAACCAACAGGTAATCAGTACGTTACCCACAGGCCATCACCCATGTGGCAACTACAGTGTGTGCCACCTAACTGCTACCACGAAGAAGGTGACTTTCAATACAGGAACAACTTGGGAATTAAGAAAGTTCACCACATACAACAGCTCAGGGGTGATATACATGATCACATGTAGCTGTAACCTACACTATGTAGGCATGACTACTAGAAAGGTCAGCATGAGAATATGTGAGCACCGTAGCAACATCAGGTGCCACAGGGCAAGCACGAGGATGACGGCGCACTTTAATGAAAAGAAACACAACCCAAATGACATGCGATGGGTAGTGTTAGAACACATGACACACTGTGACAATTTAGAACAGAAGCTGCTGGAAAAAGAACAAAGATGGGTGTTCAAATTGCACACAGATACGACAGGTCTGAATGATAATATCCCATGGGGACAGTTCACAAGATGAACTACAGCTTGGGTACATTGGAGATACAGATATAACAATCCCAATACCACTTCGGGACTGTTTTGTTTACATCACAGATGAGAGGACCGGACGGTACTCAAATCACCTCCAAGAAAAGGTCCCATGAACAGACTCCCATGTGAGACCTCACATTGCCTTTGTAACTCCACTGGCATGATGCAAGGAACTTGTAATTACTGAACGACCGCATCCACATTCACACAAAAGCAACAGTCAAAATCCTATTGCCTCGCTATCAAACATAGGCTTTAGAGTAGTTTCTCCTCTCAGGTTGACACCATACTAACTACACCTCAATTGATAATCTTTCAACTAAATATTGGAGGTGGACCAATTCAGGTCTCTACTTCCAATATGGCACTCGAACTTTGCCAATAATGAAATGGCCATTAACCTTGGTTCATAGTCTATTTTCATTTTCTCTTTTTGTCGTAGTCTTTTTTTAGTTGCGGTAATAGCCTAAAAAATACTGATAAATTATTATTTACTCATCACCCAGTTTTACAATGCCACTAATGTAATTAAAAAAAAATTCCAACTCTGAAAATGATCCTCCCAAAATGGCGCGGACAAAGTTCCGAAACTAGGCGGCCATTTTCTTACAACCGCGGTCTAGTCTTTACTCACATATGAGCATGACTGGGCTTTTCCTGCCAGTATTTAAACAACATCGAGCTGAAGACACGCTAATATGCGGTCCACCTGGGTATGAGTAGGTGTCATTGACGGAGGAGTGCTGAGCCAAGTAAGATCTTTTCTTCCCTAACAGGAACCCAGGATCCCTGAAAAACGCTCATTTTTTCCTCCAGGCCACGCTATGGGGAATAACTAACCAGTATTTCTCTTTTACCCATGGCCCTCCCCTTGACTCAAATACTTTATATACATTCTTCTAGGGTTACTACAAGCTCCTCCACCCTGGCAGTCCATGAGGCACAACGTTGCCAAAACAGAAGTATGTTCTTACAAATTGTGAACAGTTTGTTTATATGTTTTTGTCTTGTAATGTTTGCTCACGAGTGTTTCTTTCCCTTTTCACCAATGTTTTTAACGAATAACTATGCTTTCTCACAATAGAGTAGTCCGATATGTTCCAAGGTGTCACATTGGATTCAAGCACTAATTCAATAGTTTTTACTACTAAGGGCACCGACACAAACTATAGAGGAACGCATTGATTTAAGCACTGCATATGGTTTGGACCTGCCCACGTGAGAGGTGGGCAGGCAATATGTACTAATCATTTTGTCACTTTATCTCCTTGAACAGATACTACGAGTCTGATTTCAACCGTATGTATTTAATTTTTGGTGCTCACACATTAGGGGTGCACCTGTTCTTTATTATATTATTTCTTTAGTATAGGATTGTTTTTCTCACGGAGTGGTACGCATGGGGCTGGTCCCCATGTGGTCCTGAAGAAGAGGTTTAGGGGACACCTCGAAACATGTCGACCAAATACTAGGGATAGTATACACATAACAGTTACACTTCTCCATATTATTAAACCCTTTTTATCCATACCAACTAGGAGCAGAAATAAACTACTCGCTCACTAGCTAGGTATTTTTAGCATCACCATCACCACTCCCCCCAACACTGCACTACACATTTTTTCACAAAAAGTGCTCCTACGTAGTTCCGCAAGTTGCAGCATGCCCCAGACAGTAGATGTCTGGGAGGCCCCCAATGATGAAGCATGTCACCTAGAGGCAACCCTTGGTGAGTGAGGGGACTCAAGAAGAGAATTTTCTCTTCTTAGATTCGGGGCGTTGTTTCGCACATTTAGCGGAAGTCCTTCCCTTTGCTTAGTTTCTTAGATCTGTCATTTACAGATTCGTTAATAACTATGTATTAGAGTACACCAAGACAGAGTGAGGGAAAGGCGACATCAGTTGTGCAAAGGTATTTTTCATTAGGATTTCCAGCCCTACCCCAGTCGATGTGCCTAAATCATTGCTACCACAGTGCACAATCATGAGGTGAGGAGCTTGGGAATCCACAATGGATTTAACCAAAGCCAGCAACTGATGAAACTTTAACACTCTTTGCGCAACCCACATAGTCTGCACATTTGGCAAACCCAAGTCCCTGTCAATACCTCACTTTTTTGCAGCCTCTTTAGCCCAATAGATATAGCTGTGGCCCACAATCCATACTCTAAGCATTTTGTAGTGAAGGAGCAATAGTAGTCAGGAGAAGGCTGGAGCTGAATGAGGTAGTTTTCCAAAGGAAAAGCAGTGAAAATAGAGGTTTTTAAAAAAATATATATATATTTCAATGGATGCTGTCAGCATGAAAGTGAATAAGATTAGGTAGTGTGTTGGATTCCTTAGGAAGAAGTTTTATTATTGGCTGTTGTTTAAAAAAAGAAATGTAATACAGACATGGATAGGCTTTAGAATCTGTGGAGTAAACCACACCTGCTGTATCTCATTTGGAAGTAGCATGTTCCTTCTAGATTGTGCTGTGAACTTGTAACCTACTGGTTCCACTGGGTTGCTAAGTACACTGAGCTAAGAGTTTATTAGAGGGAAGGGTGTTGAAGAGACAGAACATGTTTTTAATAGTTGAGGAGTGATGTCACAATTTAAGTAACCGCAAGCTTTAATTTCCAACTCAGGACTATGTAATAAACTGTTGTGTAGAATTTGAATTTTAAAAAAAGGAAGCCAGATAAAGGTTTGAACTCCCTTTTTTTCGCGATTACTCCTCGATCATCATGAATACATCGTGAAAACGCACCGACATGAACCTCGTTTTGAAAGAGAGGGAAAGGGTTAACAGATACTAAACATTCACAAGTTGAGCTAGAGTAGTTTAAAATAAAAGACATGATTTCATTTGCTGCCTTTCTCATAATCATAGAGTGGAAAGTTGAAGAGGTTGCCATTTTATAGTTGCTTTCTATGAGAGTGATGTATTATTCTTGTGCTTAGTTTTTACAAATCATAACAGTGTCAAAACTATCCAGAAAGAGCTAAAAGAACAATATAATCTACGAGCTCAATTAACTGGTATGTATATAACTTTTTAACTATATACAAATGTTCATTAGAAATGAAGATGTATATGGGAGTTTGATTAAAAAGAGTATCACAGTGATGTGAAAAAAAAAATATCAGATGAACTGTATCGGGCAGAGGGTATGTGTTTAAGATGCTAGTACTGTTGAAAATTACCATGAGCAATGCCTTTAACAATCACGTTTTAAATGTCTAAGCATTATGTACAGAACAGATATATCTATATTATTTGCATTCTGGGAGTTGTGGTAGTTTTAGTCACATTATTAATTAGGAGTACGGTTGTCATGAATGAAATATAAGAAAATGTGCTGTGCCTATATATAAATTATAAAGTAGTTATACTTGTTAGGTATGTATTAGGCAGTGCTTAATTTGTGCCAGTGATTTCCGGTGCTCAGCACCAGCACTTAATTGTCAGCACCGGCTCTAGTGACAGCCCACCACATGGTGGCGTTGTCTTTTTTAATTTTGAGATGAGCACAGCAGCCGTGCTTATTAAGTCAATATATACTGAAAACGAATAATACCAGCCTCTCATGCCAATATTTTAGCTTTGTGTGGCTGGAAATCGTCTGAATTGTCACATTTGTAGGATGTCGATGCTTAGGTGTTATGCTGGTACTGTCATTGGCAGCGCAGGCAGGGTATGAGTGGTGCAGGCTGCAGTAGACTTCCAAGAAGGGCCCTGGCACCTAATGTTTTACAAATTAAGCACTGGTATTAGGTAGTGTTTGCCAATGTGATTTTTAACTTATATGATTGGTTTGCCTATTTTTAGATGGTGAGAATTTTTTTTTCTGGTTGCAATTAGTTATATGTACGAGGGGACTGTTGAGTTTACTTAAAGATGCATAGAACTATATATTTTTGGAAAGATGCCCTGAAGGTGTACATCTTTTATGAAATCACATATATGTTTACATGGTGATCTATGTTCTTCAAGGCTGTTGTAAATTTCATGTATATAGTGAGGGTGGTGCATTTCTTTCAACATGCTCCATTTAAAATTGGGGAGGGGTAATAGTGACGGATGTCTTTTGAGAGCTTGTGTGGTAGCTTCAATTGGCATGTAACTTTTCTTTGAGAAATTCTGAATATATGTTTTAAAGACACAATAAATATTTGTGAAATGATGTAGGTATGCCATTAGGAAAAGGTTTTGTGCTTTCAAAAGGAGAGAATTGTTGTTTTCAGTTTTAGAAACTTATTGATGCATGTGGACGCAGAGCAATGTATACTCTTAGAGAGCGATGTATGCAATTATATACCAAGTGTGATATCTAGACTTATTCAATCACCCAGGGACTACGCATGCACACTTCCAAACACACAGGCACTAATTATGTACTCATTGAACTATGCAGGCAACACCCATGCATTCATCTAAGCACCCAGATAGTAACAATATAGTTATGGGAATACACAGGCACTAACTACGCAGATATGGAACCACTGATGTAGTTCCTTTATACTCTGGGAATCATGCAGGCACTACCTATATTCTGAGGGAATTACGTAGGCACTATCTATGCACTTATCCAATCATCCAGGGAGTATTGTTCTACTCAACCAGAAATACATGTGCTTACAAGTTTTAGTGAGGAATATGTACTCTTTTAGAACCATCTGGTGAACTATTTATGTAACCTCACACACATTGTTTGCATGTACTCAGAAGAATTAGTGAGCTATATGCTGTGATACATGTTAATGTGCAGACTTTTTTATGTAGTGTTTCCCAACATTTAAATCTGACACATCTAAGTAGATAAGTATTGAAACACTAAATTTACCAGTGACACAGTTGTACAGAGGCAGAGAAATAGGTCTTATGTTGTGTTTTTGTATTTACAGCATTGAGACACTGTATGTACTTTTGCACTTTGGTTGATGTTTATTTTAAAATTTAGTACATAAGGGATAAAGTGGTCTTATAGCGTGCATAAGTGAGAACTGAGATATGGTGCAGCTGTGTTGTAGGAGATGGTGCTATAATATTAAAAGGTAAGCAATACATTAAGTTTTGTGTTTTGGTTTGGTTTGGGATTGGTACATTGAAGTAAGTGTTTATAGTTATGTAGGTAGGTTGATTTGTACATTTACAACTGCAACATAACATAAAAACTATTTTTGTATTATGTGTAAGCCAGTAGTAAAGTAGCTGGTACATTGGCTAGGAAAAAAATCAAATAGGGGCAAAATGAAGAAAGAGTGGTGAACAAAAAACAGCTATTGGTAAGAGGGCAAACTCATTTCTGAAAAATATAGGTGGACATTTCCAAAGATTATGAAATAATGAAAATAAAATTCAAACTATGAGAAGGAATAACAATGGACAAAATCTATATAGCAAGAAGAGGAAAGAAAGTAACAAAGATGTGTGCACCTTAACCAGGAGACAGAAGCAGTTTAAGGAAATCAGAGCTAGGATGTTTCGTAGTAGAGTAGTTATAAATCTACTGAGAAATATTAAGAAGTATAGAAGAAGGAGACATGCAGTGAAACAGAATGAACGAGAGAAGAGAGTAGTTGATAAGGCCATTGCTTTGAAGGTGAAAGTTTTTATTTTGATTATAAATAGAGTGAAACTCCTGACAAAATGGTGTTGTACTTGAGGAAACAAAACCAGAAAAACAGATTAGAGAATAGAAGTAACTTTTGTACAGTTTTAAGTGGAGAATGCATACATACTTCTAGTACAGAATCTTTCTTCAATGAAGAAATCTATCTCCAGGATGAAAGATTTGTTCATGCTATTGATTACAGAGGATGATGTTACGAAATGAAGAATGGCATTCCTATAGCGAAAGAGGTGATGGTACCTACAAACATAGAACAAGTTATTGGAGAACAGGTACAAGGAAGGCGGAGTCAGACACCTGTAGAGAAATTGAATTGTAATAGTGTTTGTAGTATTTGCTAGCAATTCATTGATATATTTAGGAAATTTGTACATATCTTTCCAAGGTGAAGTTTAAAATTGAAAATAAGTACTTTGCAAAGATTGGGTCCTTGCAAGGTTAGAAAGCATACAAATTTGCAGGGACACTCACTAGCTTGTTTATCAAACAAAGGCGCATATTATCTAGGAAGTGGCGGTGAGAGGCGTTAGCCTCCTTGGCTTAACGCCTCTCATCGCCACTTTGGAAACGCAAGGCTGCACCATATTACCAAGGATATGGTGCAGCCTGGCATTTCCCCCTGCGATGGCGCTAAGTCTCACGACTTAACGCCAATGCAGGCACCCTTGCACCAGAGTACAAGGGTGTCTGCGAGCAGGGAGGTTTGTTTATGTACAGGAAGGTGTCCCTTCCTGTACATAAACAAACCTAAAATGCCATTTTGTAACTTACATGTGTGCTGCTTCATGCAGCACACATGTAAGTTACAAAATGGCATTTTAAAAAAAGGTTTGTTTATGTACAGGAAGGGACACCTTCCTGTACATAAACAAACCTTGGCATTTTGCTTTTTCCATGTGTGCTGCACAAGGCAGCACACAGAGAAAAAGCAAAAACGAGGAGAAATGAAGCATTTCTCCTCGTATCGCCACCTTAAGACCAGGATTTTCCTGGTTTTAAGTTCGGCGCTGCCACCTATTATCGCCTCTCTTGATAATAGGTGGCAGCGTCGAAGTGAATGCCCCTTTCACGCTAAGTTTAGCGTGGAATGGGCACTATTACCAAGGCAGCGTTAAGCCACTTAACGTGGTTTTTAGCCACGTTATGTGGTTTAACGCTGCCTTGGTAATTGGGCGCTGACCCTATCGCCACCACAACGTCACAAAAAGTGTGCCAAAGCACTTCTCATCATTTCAGGATGTTAGTTGTACACCACTCAACAATGCAAACTTTAGTTAGGAGGATGTACTATGTGAAAACTCCTGCTTTATGTTTAGGAGAAATGAATAGAGCACTTTTGTGAGTCACTGTGGCAGATGTAGAAAAGGTTTGGGATGATGTGCAGTTTAGTTTCTTTGGTCCTCAACATGATTCCAGGGAAAATGAAGAGTTGTTAAGAGGAGGAGTTGTAGAACAGGACATAGATATTAAAAGCTGATAGTTTTGAAGAAGAGATTACAACATTTTACACAGTGTGGTCTAAAAAACCCAGAGTATGTTTGTATATGTTGTCGACGCACTCACTGGAAGATTTAAACACAGACTGTAGACTTGTATTTAAAAAGTAAATAATTATAACTGGCAAAAGTTAGCTGTCTATTTATTTGTAGAGGAATGGTTTGACTTGTCCATACGGCAAGTTATATGTAACTAATTAGAAGATAATAAAATGAAGAACACATAGGTATAAGATGCTGTAGTAATCACGCCGAGCCAATGTTGATAGAAGTAGGTTTATTGAACAGGCTACACTGCAGACAGGTACCACACAGCCAGCTCCCATCCAGCTCCAACCGTGCTTTGAACCGTAACATTCCACCACAGTATAAAGCTACCTGACAACACTAGAATCTCTGGGAGCGAATGGACAGGCAGTGCTTAATGTATTCTACTCCCAGTACTAAACATAAACACTAGATATCCTCCTTCCTCATTAACAACAAAAAAACAAGTATTTACAATAAAATAATCACAAAGATAATACACAACATCCTACACAGGTTTATACCCGATACCTACTGGGAGTGACTCTGGTTCTGGAGCTTCTCCTAATGAAATCCCCCCTAGAGTCACCCTCACCTTTAGTTTCATTATTCCCTGTATTTAACTCCCTGCAACTAGGCATGACTTCCTCATCAATATTCCTCCTCTTCACCATAGCAATTTTGCTAACATTCCACCATTTTCCTCCTTCAACTTGGACAGCATTCCTCCCGACCTTTATCACTGTAGTCGTGCACCAAACCTGTCCAAGCCTTTTTTCACATGGCCAGGTGACTTAACCCAGACTGTGTCACCCACACCCACTGGAACGGTCTTAACTCCTTTCTTTTGATCAAACCAGCACTTTTGTTTAGTTAGGGCTTTTAATACATTCCCTTTCACAATGTCCATAAGACTCACCACATCAGACTCTGACTTGATCCACTTATTCATCCATCCTGGTCTAAACTTGTGTGGGCTCTCCTTCCCCTCAAAAGGAGAAATCTTGGTCGTGGAGTGAGGAGTAGTTCTTTAAAACCACAACATGCTGTCCAAAGACTTGCCCACATCATGGTTCCCCGACTTCGCCCACCTGACACATTCACCCACCACTCTGTTCATTTGCTTAACTAGGCCATTCGTTTGTGGATGATAAAGGGAATTCCTCAAGTGCTTTATGTTGCAAGAATCAAGAAAAGATTTAAACTCTCCACTAGGTCACATTGTCGGAAACCAGTACCTCCGGGAACCCCTCCCTCATGCATACCTCCTTGAGAAACAACACCAGGCTGGACGCACTAGGGTCCTTGACCATCTTGATTTTCAGCTACTTGGATGCATAATCCACCAGCACAAAAATATAGCGAGATCCCCCAGGTAGAGATTTAAAAGGTCCCATGAAATCTAAACCCACCTTGAACCATGGGCCAGAGAGACACTCAATGGGGTGTAGAGGTGGTGCGGTCACTTTCAAACTTTTGTCTGCAGACCCACCCACTACACAATTCTTGACCACTTCGCTCATCTCAGCATCCATACCAGGCCACCAGAATGTCTCACGGATGCGACGTTTGGTGAGCATTGTGCCCAGATGACCCTCATGAGCCTTGTTGATAATAATCCTTCTAATACTGTGAGGAGGAATACGTTTATCTGAGAGTAGCAACAGCCCATCCTCTAGGGATATTTCTGCCTCAACCTTCCAATAAGTTTGTAGCAGAGGAGATAAAACCTTCTCCCTGGGCCAACCACTCCTGATTAAATCGCAAACTTGCTGCAAAACCACATCATCCCTTAACGCTTTGATCCAATTCTCCTCCGAGCCAAGACTAAGTCCAGGTATCTCTAATGCAGCTACGAAACAATCCTCAGTGTCTTCTTCACATAGTTCATGAAATTCCTGAACATCACCTTCATCACTTCTCAAAGGAAAACGGGACAAAAAATCAGCCCTACCATTACTACCACAAGAGATATGCATCACATCAAATTGATATTGCATTAAACGAGAAACCATTCTCAATATCCTAGGTGTACATTACTTGTTAGATCCTGAGCCGAGAATATTGACTAATTGTTTGTGATCTGTTTGCAACAAAAAACGTCTACCCCATACATAAGGGCAAAATGTTTCCACTTCCCACAGACAAGCCAAAAGCTCCCTTTCAATGACGAAGTACTGTAATTCAGCATCCCTAAGAACTCTTGAGGCAAATGCTATAGTGTTCTCTCCATCTCCTGATTCTTGTGTCAAAACCGCACCCAATCCGACTTGTCTTGCATCAACAGTTATGCAACTTGGGAAAAAATGGTCATAGGGTTTGAGAGCCTTACTTTCACTTAAACACAACTTGCACTGCTGAAAAGCAGAGGTACACTCGGTGGGCCACTCAAATATTACCCCTTTCCTTACCAGATTGCTGATAGGGCGTACAATGGTGGCAAAATCTGGAATAAAACGTGAGTAATACTCAAAGTCCCAATAGCGACTTCACTCCTGTCTTGTCAACGGGTGTGGCAGCTCCAACAATAGCATACCCTCTTTAGAAATTAGATAACCCAGATATTCCACCTCTTCACACAACAACTTACATTTTTCAGTTTTTAGCACAACACCATGCTTCTCAAAAATATCCAAGACCCTGCACAAAACAGTATCATGTGACTGAACATCCTTGGCGTGAACCAATACATAGTCTTGAAAGACTAACACACTTTCTACTGCACCTAACAAGCTCTGAATTACTCTCTGAAATACAGAAGCGGCGGATGCCAAACCGAACGGCATGTGTTTGTACTTTAGAGGCTCCTAAAGGGGAAACAAAAGCTGTCAAAGCACGCGAATCAGGATGTAACTCAATCTGAAGACAAGTGCTAGCTAAATCCAGTTTTGAGTAATATTTAGATCCCCTGACACGCAAGCAAGTCACAAATCTTGGGTAGAGGATGTGAGTCCACCCAGATTTCATTATTTAGTGACCTCAAATCAATGCACAAATGCAATTTTCCACGCCTCCTGCGTGCCACCACTAGGGGAGACAACCACAAGTATGAATCAGTGGGTTTGATAATCCCTTTATCACACAAGTATCTGAGTTCTTTATCCAGATCTTCTCTCACACTGAGTGGGGCACCCCTCAGTTTGTGTTTTACAGGTGAAGCGCCAACTTTCACAGTAATTTCATGTTTGAAACCATAAATTTTCCCTAAACCTTCAGCAAAAACTGAGGGAAACTTGTTCTTCCACTTGCACCCCACTTTATCACAACCAACCCCTAAAACTTGCTCTCTGGCACCTGGTCTCAGAATCATCCCAAACAATCCTTGATAAAACCAGCATAAAATATTTAAACCTTTGAGTGCACCATAAACTTTTCCTTTGATCCTCCTTCCCTTAAACATAAGTACATCCTCAATGTATCCGAGAAGCTCAATTCTACGCCCTTCACAGGAAACCATAGAACGGTCACGTGGCATTAGTACTCTATCACCCCAAGTTTCCTAGAACAGCTTCTGAGTAATCATTGTAATCCTGGCACCAGAATCAACCAACAACTTAAGGACTTTACACCCAACATTCACTTCTACAATGGGATCAACACAGTCCCATGGATCACCCTCAATAGGTTCACTTCCTTCAGCCAAAGAACCCATTTGAATGTCTGTCACAATAGAAACAACTTCTGAGTCAGATTCATCATCAGACTCCACCATACATGCCACTACTTTCTTCTGAGTGTTTTTAGGCATACCTTCGCAAAATGTCCCATTTTCCTGCAATAGTTGCACACCACATTGGCTGTAGGACATCTTCCCCCTTTGGGGTGTGGAGGATTACCACAACGAAAGCACATTGTACTCGAATGATACTGTCAACTTGACTCTTTCCTTAAGCACTAGCAACCATTCCCCTCTGAAAATTCTTTTGTTTCGATTTCCCACTCCCAACAACAACATTGACGGGTTCAATAACCTTATCATCCAACTCTTTCAACGAAATTTGAGATATCTTATTGCATTTTGCCACTTTGATTGTTTCCTCTAATGATGGATTACCCCCAGATAACGATTTCTGTCTGATTTAATTGTCTTTACATTGACATACAAACTTATCTCTAAGGAGCTGGTCAGTGAAATTCTCAAATTGACAGACTGATGCTAGCCAACGCAACACAGATATGTAAGCATCAACGTCTTCTTCATCAACCTGTTTCCTTTTTAAAAATTGTACCTTAGGACCATGGAACTAGGCTGTTTGTCAAACCTGGTTTTGAGTTTTATAACAGTGTCTTGGTATTCATCTATGTTGTTACCAGTTTCATGTGTCAGTTCAGGTAAATGTTTAAATATAGACCTCCCTTCAAATCCCAAAGATTGTAATAATAAACATTTCTTGCGTTCAGTTATAAATCTCAAAGCACCAATGGCCCCAAGATAAGTTTCAAATGCATCAAACCATACCTCCCACCTAACAGGTGGTTCGCCGGCATTCTCTAAAAATGAAGGAGGAGGTGTGACAGCCTGCATGGTACACATAGCAATGATTACTTTAACCCCCAGCAAAAACAAATCCTGTAAAGTGATAACACCCAGGACGTGTAAATGGAATAATTGTTTTTAAAAAAAGAGAGTCAATAACAATAGGTTATGCAGATAAATGTTACTATTTGGTAGAGCAAGAATGTGCGAATTACTGACCCACACTGGGAAAAAACGACATCTGTGGAAAATAAGAATTAGAATTATATATATCTCAAAAGTCAAACTTTATGGAGAAATAGAGTGTGCGAATCACTGATCCACATAGGACAGAAACAAGAATGACTACAATGCAGTCTGAATGTTAAGAAAATGGTAGAAATCACTGTGATCCGCTTGCTCAGGAACAATGGTGTGTGAATCACCGTGATGTGTCTACTCACTCTGAGTAGTGTCAAAGCCTGAAGCTGAGATGCGTAATAATTGGTGAACAAGAACAATGGTGTGCGAATCACCATGATCTGCCTACTCGGAGCCAGAAGAGGAAACAAGGAAGCTGTATGCCGTCATAGACGAATCCGTTGCCTGGATACCCTTACAAGAAACCAGCTCTGTAATAGCGTCGGACGCACCGACCAGGCAAGACGTGGGGAACTTCACATTGAAGAGGGCATTGCTAGGAGAGGCACATGACATCACCGGACAGCTGCAAGCCGTTCCCGCAACACCAGTGCAAGTCCACACCGCAAACAAGATCCAGATGAACAACCGCACAAAACAATAGAAAATTCAAAATCCAGACCTGGTGTCTTCACTGGTAAACTGGCACTGCGCTGGAAAAACACGAAAGGAAATCGCCGGTGGTCTGGAAGGTACCATCCCACGTATCCATACTTTTTACTGACAAAGCTGTTTCCATCTAAATAATGCACCACATTGCATCACAAGTCGGTACTGGTGAAAAGCAGCTTGTCATTCCAGTTGTTGATATTTTCTGATAGTTTGAAATTCTTCTAGAAGGCTGGATGGGGTTATTTAGTAGAAGGTAGACGGCTTGAAGATTGCTGCACGCGTAAGGTTGTAGGTGTAGCCATGTAGCCAACTCGTTGCCATATTTTGTAGTAATCACGCCGAGCCAATGTTGATAGAAGTAGGTTTATTGAACAGGCTACACGGCAGACAGGGACTTCACAGCCAGCTCCCATCCAGCTCCAACCGCCCACCTTGCTTCAGCCTTGCGTTGCCTTCTTACTGCTTTTACACTATTGCTTTGATTTGTTTTTAGATGGTAAAGCATGGACGTAGTCCCACCAAAATATTTTTTATTTGTACCCCTTGACAGAGTCTTGTGACATATCGTGCATTGAGCAAATCTGCTCACGATGAACTCCTCTTAAAGAATGTTCAAGTCAGATAAATGGGCGTGTTATTTTTATTTTTTTAGTTTAAGAAGTGTATTATCCAATGATATTCCTTTATTTCTCAGTGACATGATTTTCTGTTTTGTTTTTGATCTTTTTTGTGGTTTTGTATGTGGCCATTCTTGAAAACTCTGGAGCCATATCTGTTGCAGTAGTATGCACCGCTCCAAGGACCTTCTGGGTGGGAATTGTTGCTGGTGCTACTGATGTAGATGGTCCTCTAGCTTCCTTCTACTTGATTGCCAGTTAGAGATGTTTTCCATGTTAGGTTTTAAGATGATAGACCATGGACATCCTTCCACATGAATACTTTTTATTCATCCCTCTAGAGTGGATCATTTCACAGAGTGTGCATTGTACTAGTTTTGGAGCAGTTTTTGATTCCTGTTGAGTTTGGGTAAGAATGGGTAGTGTTATGGGTGTTTTGTAGTTATGTTTTATTCGTGAGTTCAGATGTTGAAAGTTATTTTTTGAAATTGTTGTTTTTGTTAAATGTGTTGTTAAAATAAAGTTAAACAATTATGTTACTAAACAGCTAGATTCAAACTTTGTGTAAAATATGTTTGAATATCTCTTTTACATTTTTTCATTTGTATTTCTGACTACTAATGTCATTGCGACCTTCGGTGTTGTTGTGAAGAAGGAAAATGCATTTTTGATGTAGTTATTTTGACAGATGTATACTAAGGGGAAAGTTAAATTAGTATCTTACTAAATAGCTACACTGAAACTTTATATAAAATATGCATATATGTGTTTTACACTTTTTCGAAAACACCCAGTATTCGCAGTATGTCCTTGGCAATGGCACTCATAGAATCATACAGGCACTACCTGTGCGATCATGAAGGACATCCTTTCTCTACCACTCTGCAAACGCACCTCCTGGCACAGTAGTAGTTGGGGGATGAAGTCCACTTGGCTATTGAAGGTCGTTGGGGGCCAACTACCCCTCTTGTTACCTCCAGCAAATCCCACACAGTCAGTTTGCTAAGAGGTCTTCGGAGGCCACACCCCCTTTCTGCACCACTCTGCAAACGTATCTCCTGGCACACTACTGGTTGGGGAATTAAGTTCTCTTGGATGCTAAGGGACCTTGGGGACCAATAAGCCCTTGTGGTACTTTCTGTAAGTCCTACACAGCGGGATACCTGAGAGCTGGTCAGAGGGCCCGCCGCCTTTCCCCACCACTCTGCAAACACCATTGCTACTTAAAAAACCATAGAAATTCACAGAAAAAAACAAAGGTTACGGGGACGTTATAGTTAGGAAATATAATTAAAAAAACATTAGAAATTCACTGAAAAACCCAAAGGTTTCAGGGATGTTATAGTTAGACTCAGATTTCACATGAACAAAACCAGAGAAATTCAGCAGTTATATTTAGCTGAGCTAACTATAACTTGTGCCCCCGCAATGCACTGCTTATGACCTCACATATTACATCACTCAAGGCATGGTCAGTGACATCACTGATGATATCATTGCCGTCCCTGTAAACCTTGTTTATTTCAGTGAATTTCTAAGGTTTTTTAAATTGTATTTCCTAACTATAACGGCCCTGTAACCTTTGGACCTGTGGTTTTTTCAGTGAATTTCTAAGGTTTTTAAATGCTAATTTTTAACTATAACATCCCTGAAACCTATGGTTTTTTCAGTGAATTTCTAAGGTTTTTAAATGCTAATTTCTAACTATAACGTACCTGAAACCTATGGTTTTTTCAGGGAATTTCAAAGGTTTTTTAAATGCTAATTTCTAACTATGCCTATAGAGGTAGGACATGTGAGAAAGAGGAAGAAATGCACAGAAAGAAGCAAGAGAAATGCAGAAAGAACCAACAGAGGTGCAGAAAGAGGCCTTGTTGCAAAGTCATCCTGTGCCCCCAACTTTTTGCTGATGGGTACTGGTGGTAACTGACGATGCCTAACCAGGCCTAGAGCCAGTGCTATGCTAAAAGACACTTAGAATACAGTGAAAACACCTACATACACTAGGGTACACTATGGGTTGGGGTACCCCTGTGATTGGCATGACCTCCCTGTAAGGCCCTAGTACATAATTGGGCAGGGGGATTAAAACTACCTCTAAGTCAGAGGTGCAGAAACATGCTTCTTTAACTAATAGTCACGTTTGCAGAATGGTGGAGAAAGGGTGCTCGGCCTCTGACCAGCGCTCAGGAATTCCGCTGCGTAGGACTTACAGGAGGTACCAGGAGGGCTCCTTGGCCCCCAAAGTCCCTCAGGAGTAAAGTGGACTTCATCCCCAACCCAAAGTCTGCCAGGAGGCGCATTTGCAGAGTGGTGGAGAAAGGGGGCATGGCCTCCGAAGATGTCTTGGCAATCCTACTGTGTGGGACTTACTGGAGGTAACAAGAGGGGTACAACTACCCCTCCTATTACCTCCAGTAAGTACCACACAGCAGGATTGCTAAGTTCTCATAACAAGCCACGCCCCCTTTGCCCACCACTTTGCAAACGCGCTCCCTGGCGCGCTCTTCAATGGGGATTGAAGTCCCCTTCACTGCTGAGGGTCCTTAGGGGCCAACTAGCCTACCTCTTACCTCCAGTAAGCCCCACACAGTGGGATTGCTGAGAGGTGGACACAGGCCATGCCCCCTTTCTCCACCACTCTGCAAACACGCCTCCCGGCATGCTCTTGGTTGGGGGATGAAGTCCCCTTTCCTCATGAGGGTCCCTGGGGGCAAACTAGCCCACCAGGTACCTCCAGTAAGCCCCACACAGCCGGATTGCTGAGAGTGGTCCAAGGCCACACCCCCTTTTTACACCACTCTGCAAACACGGCTCCTGGCGCACTGCTGCTTGGGGGATGAAGTCCACTTGTGTCCTTAGGTCCATATTTTTTTAAATAAATTATTTTTAAAAATTGCTTTTTTTGGGCCTGGGGTCCCACAGGCCTAGGGGGTCAGGGTGTTTCTACCCTTACCCCTTTTCATGCTTTTTAACCATAATTTTACTGCTTTCTTGTGACTCGGTTACCGAGTCACAAGAATTGCCAACACTTCCTAGTTTGGAGTGTTGACAGCCAATCAAAATGAAGCTCGTGATCGGGAGGGTGCGCGAATCCTCCTCGGTGCTCAGATATCGATATTTTTATTTTTTTAATTCCTCAGCAAATACTGAACGGATTTACACCATTTAAAAAAAGCACGCTTTCTGGACCAAGACCTACCATTTTGCCAAATTTGGTGTAATTCCATTCAGCAGTTCGGGCTGTAGCCTGTTTCAAAATTCCTATGGAAATTAACATGGGGAAAACGCGTTTTGGGACCCCCATTTTTTCTCAGCTCTCGCTTGACGAATCACCCTGAAACTTTTAAGACAGGAGCTGACCGGAGCGCCCCATTAGTTTTGAACATTTCGCGAAGATTTGTCAAACGGCGCCAAAGATATTGGCAAATCAAAAAACGCTTTTCCTATGGAAACTAGGTCCTACTATAACTACCTAGTGGCGACCGCCAGTAGGTTATATATATATATATTCACTGAAAAAACCATAGGTTTTAGGGACAGTTATAGTTAGTTGGACATTGCACTCATACAAAACCCGTGAAATTCCCCCGTTATAGTTAGTTCAGCTAACTATAACTCGCGCCCCCGCAATGTACTGCTGATGACGTCACATATTACATCACTCATTACATGGTCAGTGACATCACTGATGACATCACTGATGACATCTCAAATGACATCACTGATGACATCATCCAGTGAATGTGGTTTGGTTCGATATTTAAATAAGTATTATATATATAGCAATCTGCATTGAAGAGTGAGTGGATGTATAAGTGTCTGGATGGAGGATTTAGTAGCACTGTGATTGACTGTCTAAGTGACTAATTTAAAGTGTCTCACTAAATATATGGGATAGTGATTAAACTGTGTGAATATCTGTATCACTCTATCTCTTGTTGTGTAAACTACAACATAAGTTGGTTACTAGCTATGTGAAAGTCTATATTAGTTATTAATTATTTAAGTGAGTATTTGTATGGGATAGTGAATGTGTGTGTGGTTGGGTGAGAGGTGTTTGACTGTCCAAAGTTGTGTAAATAGTTGATTTCGTAGGTATATGAGGTTAAGACTGCACGTGGAAACAGTTGTTTGGGTGAGTGAATCTCTTTATGGGTGTGGTGATGAGTAAATATATTTCTCAATGATACATGTCCAACAAAGTAGAAATATAAAAGGCAGTGTATGTGACAGTTTTTGTATATAAATAAGTATACATAAGACTCGGTGATTGTATGAGTGACTGTATCGAAAACTGTATACTTGTAATAGTGATTTTATAACACACTAAGTATGAGTTACTATCTATATGAATAAATAAAGTGGTGTTTGTATAAGTGTGTAGCTTAGTAAATGTAAGTATGATCAATTGTTTGCATAAGTGAGTAGGATGACTGCATAAGTGAATAGGATGTGTGCTGGTGTGTAATGTCGATGTAAGTGTATAAGTATATTTAATAGTGTTCTATTGATCTTTGTTAGCATGTATGAGTGAATCTATAGGTAAGTGTTTAGATGTGCGTGTAGATGTAGGAATCACTGAGTGGGTTTTTAGAAACTTGTATTGGTGTGTCAATGGTTTCAAATATGGTACTCCATATTTTATAATGAGTGTTGAAAGGTTATACTAGTGTATGATGAGATGTATCAGATTGTCACGTGAATGATGTCATCAGTGATGTCATCAGTGATGTCATTTGAGATGTCATCAGTGATGTCATCAGTGATGTCACTGACCATGTCATGAGTGATGTAATATGTGACGTCATCAGCAGTGCATCGCGGGGGCGCGAGTTATAGTTAGCTGAACTAACTATAACGGGGAATTTCACGGGTTTTGTACGAGTGCAATGTCCAACTAACTATAACTGTCCCTAAAACCTATGGTTTTTTCAGTGAATATATATATATTCACTGAAAAAACCATAGGTTTCAGACACGTTATAGTTTGAAATTTGCATTTAAAAAACCTTACAAATTCACTGAAAAAACCATAGGTTTTAGGGACAGTTATAGTTAGTTGGACATTGCACTCGTACAAAACCCGTGAAATTCCCCGTTATAGTTAGTTCAGCTAACTATAACTCGCGCCCCGCAATGCACTGCTGATGACGTCACATATTACATCACTCATGACATGGTCAGTGACATCACTGATGACATCACTGATGACATCTCAAATGACATCACTGATGACATCATCCAGTGACTGTGTCTTTCTGTAAAGTTTAAATATTTTTAATATATATAGGGAAAGGCGTATTGAAGAATGAGTGGGTGTATAAGTGTCTGTATGGATGATTTAGTAGGTGCGTGACTAACTCTATAAGGGAGTGATTAAACGTATCTTACTGAATGCATGGGTTAGTGACTAAACTGGGTGAATGTCTGTATCCGTCTGTCTGTTGCTGTGTAAGTGGCTGCATGGGTTTGTGAATAGCTACATGAGTGTCTATATGAGTTATTGATTGGTTGTCTGAGTATCTGTATGGGTGCCTGAGTGTTTGTGTGGGTGGGGTGGGTGCGACTCTGTGCATAGATGTGTGAGTGGGTGATTCACTGGGTGGATGGTTTCAAGAGTGCACCTGTGATAGACTGTATGGGTGGGTAAGTGTGTGTAAGAGTGTATTATTGAGTGAATGTATGTCCCAGTGGTACATGTGTGAGTAACTACATATGTGAAAGGCAGTATATATGTGTGTTGGAGTATATAAATAGCTATAGCGTAGAGTGTGTGATTGTGAGAGTGACTGTATGGATGAGTGTGTGCTTGCATCAGTGATTGTATAAGAGCGTAAGAATGTGCTAGTGTTTGTATGAGTAAGTGAGCTGGTGTGTGTATAACTGTATAGGTGAGTAAATGGCAGTGTGTTTAATTATTTGCATGACTGACTAGGTGTGTGAGTACCTCTATGGATGAGTGGCGGTGTTTGAGTGTCTATATAGGAGTATGAGTGCATATGATAGTCCTGTACTGAGTGACCGTAAGTATGAGTCACTGTACAGGTGAGTGAGTGGATGTGTGTGTAGACCTAAGAATCAATGAGTGGGTATGTAGTTATTGGTGTTGGAGTGTCTATGGTTTTGCGAATGGCAGTCTGTAATTTAGAGTGGGTGTATCAAAGGTTATATTAGAGTGTGAGGAGGTGCATCAGATTATCACGTGGATGATGTCATCAGTGATGTCATCAGTGATGTCATCAGTGATGTCATCAGTGATGTCACTGACCATGTCATGAGTGATGTAATATGTGACGTCATCAGCAGTGCATTGCGGGGGCGCGAGTTATAGTTAGCTGAACTAACTATAACGGGGGAATTTCATGGGTTTTGTACGAGTGCAATGTCCAACTAACTATAACTGTCCCTAAAACCTATGGTTTTTTCAGTGAATTTGTAAGGTTTTTTAAATGCAAATTTCTAACTATAACGTGTCTGAAACCTATGGTTTTTTCAGTGAATTTCAAAGGTTTTTTAAATGCTAATTTCTAACTATAACGTGTCTGAAACCTATGGTTTTTTCAGTGAATTTCAAAGGTTTTTTAAATGCTAATTTCTAACTATAACATGCCTGAAACCTATGGTTTTTTCAGTGAATTTCAAAGGTTTTTTAAATGCTAATTTCTAACTATAACGTGCCTGAAACCTATGGTTTTTTCAGTGAATTTCAAAGGTTTTTTAAATGCTAATTCCTAACTATAACATGTCTGAAACCTGTGGTTTTTTTCAGTGAATTTCAAAGGTTTTGTAAATGACAATTTTTAAATGTATTAATTGTTATATTTATTTATTTGGTACTGATTTACTACATTTTTAAACTCTTTATTTTTAGATATTTTATTTTTTTAATTACATTGTAATTACATTATACATTACATTACAAAATAAACTTTCTCAGAATGAATTACTTTAGTTTAAATACTTTGCAAATAGGCAACAGACTTTTATGTACAGTAGTTACAGTTGTTGCAATGGGCAACACAATTTCAAACACAATGCAACATTGACCTCAATGTGAATTTCTAGTTAAATGCAATTAGTTACTTTATGGATTACTTTTCTAACCACAGGACTGGATCCTAGATTCAGTCCTGGGACATCTCCTGTAAACAGTTGAGTAAAAGCGTTTTGGTTACAGTAGTGATTTTTAAGGAATATTATTGTATTTTAAAAGTTGACACTTAGAAACTTTTTCACATAGAATCACCAATGTTATCCTATGGGAGGAAATTCACTTAGCAGGTAAGTAGTGTTATCGTTACTTTTTCTTACTCAGTGGTGGATCCTGGATCCAGCACTGGTGCATCTCCTGTAAACAGTTGAAAGAATGCGTTTAAGTCATACAGGCGATTTTTAAGGAATATTTGTAGTTTGTGAAAAACAGCACTTTGAAACTTTTCTGCGGAAAACCAGACAATGGATTCCAATGGAAGGAAATACAAGTTACTGGTAAGTACGGTTAGAATTACATATCAGGGTCAGTGCTGGGCTAAAAGATGCAGCACTGGGTTCTCTCCTGATAACAGGTGAGTAAATCGGAATTCGCAGTTCGGCTGATTTTAGAGGAATATTATAAAGTTCCAAAACTCCACACTTAGAAGAATTTCCAAGTGAAACCAGTCAATGTTAGCCTATGGAAGGAAATTCAAGTTACTGGTAAGTACGGTTAGAATTACTTTTCAGGATCTGTACTGGGCTGAAAGATGCAGCACTGAGGTCTCTCCTGATAACAGGTGAGTAAATTGGAATTCGTAGTTCAGCTGATTTTAGAGGAATATTATAAAGTTCCAAAACTCAACACTTAGAAGAATTTCCAAGTGAAACCAGTCAATGTTAGCCTATGGAAGGAAATTCAAGTTACTGGTAAGTACGGTTAAAATTACTTATCAGGGTCAGTGCTGGGCTAAAAGATGCAGCACTGGGTTCTCTCCTGATAACAGGTGAGTAAATTGGAATTCGTAGTTCGGCTGATTTTAGAGGAATATTTGCACAATGGTGAAGGAAGGTGGTGGCGCCTGAGGTGACATGTCTGTAAACACGCCCTGTGGCGCGTTTTAAGTTGGAGAATTAATTCCTCCTCAATCCCGAGGGTCCCTAGGGGCCAACTAGCCCACCAGATACCTCCAGTATGCGCCAGAGAGCTGCGTTGCAGAGAGGTGTTCAGAGGCCACGCCCCTTTTTGCACCTCTCTGCAACGCAGCTCTGTGGCGCTTACTGGACGTACCTGGTGGGCTAGTTGGCCCCCAGGGACCCTCAGGATTGAAGGTGATTCCCCATCTTAAAACGCGCCACGGGGCCTGTTTGCACACATGTCACCTGAAGCCCCGCCCCCTCCCTTCACCACTGTGCAAACGCGCCCCGTGGCGCGTTTTAAGTTGTGGTATTAAGTCCCCTTGAATCATGAGGGTCCCTGGGGTCCAACTAGCCCACCCTGTACCTTCAGTATGCGCCAGGGAGCTGCGTTGCAGAGAGGTGTTCAGAGGCCACGCCTCTTTTTACACCTCTCTGCAACGCAGCTCTGTGGCGCTTTCTGGACATATCTGGTGGGCTAGTTGGCCCCAGGAACCCTCAGGATTGAAGGGGATTTAATTCCCCATCTTAAAACGCGCCACGGGGCCTGTTTGCACACATGTCACATCAGGCCCCGCCCCCTCCCTTCACCACTGTGCAAACGGGCCCTCTGGCGCGTTTTAAGTTGGGGGATTAAGTCCCCTTGAATCCTGAGGGTCCCTGGGGTCCAACTATCCCACCAGGTACCTCCAGTAAGCACCACAGAGCTGCGTTGCAGAGAGGTGTAAAAAGGGGCGTGGCCTCTGTACACCTCTCTGCAACGCAGCCCCATGGCGCATACTGGAGGTTCCTGGTGGGCTAGTTGGCCCCCAGGGACCCCCAGTATTCAAGGGGAATTCGTTCCCCTCTGCAAACGCGCCAGGGGCGCGTTTGCAGACTGCTGCAGGTAGCCTCCGGCGCGATGCCGGTCTTTTTTTTTTCTTTCTATGAGAGGGGGCCTGCGTGGCCCCCCTTCCCTCGGCCACTTTTGGCCCCGGGGACCCCATCCCCCGGGGCCGGAGGATTTACTTTTGTTTAAAAATTTTTTTTTTTTTAAACGGGAAGGGGGCCGCGTGGCTCCCCTTCCCTGGGCCTGTATTGGCCCCGGGGACCCCATCCCCTGGGGCATGCCCACTGTTTTTTTTATAAATATTCGGAGGGGGGCTGCGTGGCCCCCCTCCTCAGGCCATTTAAGGCCCCGGGGACCCCATCCCCCGGGGCCGGCCTTTACCTTTTAAAAATTTTTTTTTTTTATTAATTTTGTTTTGGGGAGGGGGGCTGCGTGGCCCCCCTCCCAGGCCACTAATAGCCCCGGGGACCTCATCCCCCGGGGCCTGGCCACTGGTTGGGGTCCGTGGGGGGACCCCCAACCCCCCCACGGACCCTGCCGGCTCCCCGCCTCCTGCGGGAGCCGGCATTGCTTTTCCACATGGGGAGCTGCTGACATGCAGCGCCCCGTGTGGAAAAGCAATGTGCTTTGGATTTTGGAAGAGAGAGCAGGTTTCCTGCTCTCTCTTCCAATATCCAAAGCAGTTTGCAATGACAGGACGGGAGCCGCGAGGCTCCCGTCCTGTCATTGCAAACAGCAGTGTCCCGGGGTAGGCACCCCGGGACACTGCAGGAGCTGGCCCTGGGGGTGGCGGTCCCCAGGGCCATCACAGGCTCCAGGAGGGGGCCGCACGGCCCCCTCCTAACATTGGCAAAGCCCTGGGGAGGTGGTGGTCCCCGGGGCTTCGGGGGTCCGAAACGGACCCCCACATTTGTTTAATTAGTGCCCCGGGGAGGTGGCGGTCCCCGGGGCGTGTGGGGGGCACGAGCCCCCCCACACAGGTTAATTTATTTTAAAAAAAGAAGCCCCGGGGGGTGGCGGTCCCCGGGGCTGCGGGAGGGCCCAGAGCCCTCCCGCACCATTTTGTTTTACAAAGCCCCGGGGGGTGGCGGTCCCCGGGGCTTGGGGGGGCCTTAGAGGCCCCCCATATAAATATACATTAACCCCGCATGCCCCCGGGACTTGGCCCACCCGGGGGCCAATTAACCACGAAGCGCGGGAGCCCGCGCTTCGTTTTTTTTTTTTTTCGGCAGGATCCGCGCACCCAGCGCGTTTTCTGCCGATTTTTAAAAAAATATATATATTTTTTGGGCCCTGGGGATCCTTGTAGGACCCCCTGAGCAGGGCTAGGGGTCAGGGTGTTTCTACCCTGCCCCCTTTTTGCATTTTGCGCCCTTGTTTTTGTCTTTTCTTGTCCCTCGGTTCCACCGAGGAACAAGATGGCTGCCAACACTTCCTGGTTTGGAGTGTTGACAGCCAATTAGCAGGTAGCTCGTGGTCGGGAGGGTGCGCGGATCCTCCGTGCCTCTAAATATTGAAACTTTTATTTTGGATGTTCTCAGCAACTACTGAACGGATTTACACCATTTTTAAGAAGGGTGCTTTCTGAACCAAGCACTACCTTTTTGCCAAATTTGGTGTAATTCCGTTCAGCAGTTTTTGCTGTAGCCTTGCATAAAGTTTCCTATGGGAAATCGATTTTTTCACTCTTATTTTTTTAATTTCTCCGCAACTACTGAACGGATTTACACCATTTAAAAAAAAGGTCGCTTTCTGAACCAAGCGCTACCTTTTTGCAAAATTTGGTGTAATTCCGTTCAGCAGTTCGGGCTGTAGCCGTGGCTAAAATTTCCTATGGGAATTAACATGGAGAAAACGGAGAAAACGCGTTTTGGGACCCCCCTTTTTTCTCGGCCCCCGCTTGACGAATCAACCCGAGACTTTCAGGGTAGGAGCGGAGCGGAGCGCCCCAACAAAGTTCGAAGCTTTCGCAAAGATTCGTCAACCGGCGCAAGAGTTATTTCAAATAGAATGTTGTGGATTTCCTATGGATAAAGGTCCTAACTATAACTATCTACTGGCAACCACCAGTAGATAATATAGGTTATATATAGGTTTTATATATAGATACACAATCTGGAGTCCGTGACTCTCTCTTCGCCGACTGGGAAGTGGGGAGAGCCAATCAGATGTTCGATATATATATATCTTTACATTTGCCCGCAAGTACGACGCTGTGAAAGCAAGAACAAGCAAGGATCGCTTGCCACCAAATCAAGCTGGCTTAAGTGATGTGGCAACGGCGTCGACGTCTGCATCAGATCTAAGCTCCGCACAGGAGAGTGAATCCGAGGGAGAACCATCAAGAGCTCCAGGATTGGGGATTATCAAATTATCTCTAGCGCAGGAGGTGGATTGCCTGCGCCAAGACAGGCGACAAACATTAAGACCTCGGGTGCAGTCAGGTCAAAAAACAAAAGAGACAATAAAAAGCGCAGTGAAAGACGCAAGTGCAACCAACAACGAAAGGCAGACTACCAGAAAACCAACAAGGGGCAGATGGAATCGCAAATAAATACAAAACAAAAGTTTGACCCTAATACATTGGTCAATTTGACGGATATTAATTTAACCATGGCAGAAAAACAGATTTTGGCACTTGGTTTGGGATATTGTCCGGAGAGCAGTTTTAACTATGCGGAAACCCACATGGATGTTTTCAGATTTATAAGGAAATTAAAGCTGCGCAAATTTCATCTCCTTCAGGCCAAAAACAGTCAGAACCCTCGGTATCCTCTGCCTTGAGTCCATCTCTATTAACAGCAGGGGATGTGGATTTACTTCAAGACCTCTTTCATTTGTATAATGATCAGTCTGTTGATATATCAGGTTCAAGTATGGCAACACGGGATATAAGTGGTACTATCAAGACACCATTCAAACCAAAGTCCACTTTTCAACCCATAATGTTACATGACAATCTAGACGTATATCATGAACAAGTTACGACGGAATTAAAACGACTATACAAATCCACCACCAATACCCGTCACACACGCAACAGACAAAATCATTGTTACATTCAATTGATGAAAAAACTTCAAAACGACAATAACATCATAGTGAGACAATAAGATAAAGGAGGCAATGTGGTGCTATGGCCCCGTAATCTACATATGGAGGAAGCACTAAACCAGCTGAATGACATTGAGTGCTATAAAAAGAGCAACATGTACATTGTCAAGGCATCGTGGAATGAATACTATTTGAAATTACTTGCATGGAAGAGTGGAGGTTTGTTAAGCGATGATGAATACCGCTTTTTGAAAAAAGAGCACCCGGTTATCGCTGCGCTGTACTTCATTCCTAAGATCCATAAAAATGCAAGTAAACCTCCTGGGAGGCCGATAATTTCTGCTATTAATAGTCTCATGGAGAATACTTCGAGATACGTGGACTATTTCTTGCAGGACTTTGTCAAGAACTTGCCATCGTACTTGCAGGACACTTCAGATTTCCTGAGGAAGATCAGTGAAATCACATGGAGCCCAGATTTACTATTAATAACGCTGGATGTAACATCATTATACACGTCTATTCGACATCAGGATGGTATCAAAGCTATTGAGTATTATCTCAACAAAAGACCTATGTATTTATATATGCACAACAAAATGCTGATCAGTATGGTTTTAACATGTTTGGAACAAAATGTCTTCCTTTTTGACAACCAAATCTACCAACAGACCAGGGGTGTTACAATGGGGGCCTGCTTTTCTCCCAGCTATGCCTGTTTGCATATGGGGCTGTGGGAGGAGCAGGTCCTCAAGGCGCAATTTGCAGACACAATGGAACAGCATGTGCCTCATTGGTTTCGCTACATTGATGATCTGTTCCTGATTTGGAGAGGCCCCAAGGTACGGGCCCTTCAATTCATTGAACTGATCAATGACAATAATTTAAATCTCCATTTTACTGCCAATATCAGCAGTACAGCGGTGTATTTTCTGGATGTGGCAGTTTATGTTAAAAATGACAATATTGAAACTAGAATGTACAGGAAATCAACCGCTGGAAATACAGTGCTCCATGCAAAAAGTCACCACCCTCGTCATTTGATACGCAGCATTCCCTATGGGGAAATGCTGCGCATCAAACGTATTTGTAGTACTGAGGATGATTGCAATAGAGCACAGCAGGCGAGTAGGGACAGATTTCTAGATAGGGGTTATGCTGCAGACATCATTGAGAAGGCTATTAATAAAACCAAGGAAATTGTCAGAGGTCAGGCCCTTGCAGCAAAACCTACCCAGCAAGCCTCAGGTATAGTACAAACTGCACAACCAACAAGAATGATTCTTACCTATAATAGGCAGCACCAAGCCCTACGTAAGATATTGAACAGGAATTGGGGTCTAGTACGCAGTGACCCCATTCTGGGAGATTGTCTACCTAAGAAACCAGATCTGACCTTTAGGAAGGCAAGATCAATGAGCAATAGCCTGGTCAAGATTAGTCCGGAATTAAGATCCACTGGGAACTGGCTCACCTCACACAAAGGATTTGTTAAATGCCCCACATGCAAAGCATGTAAATTTGCTCAGAATAAGACATGCTATACGAGCCCTTTCAAATTAGATCCTGTACCTATCAAGAAAAGGCTCACATGTAAGACTGAATATGCTGTATATGTGCTGGAGTGTCCCTGCGGTTTGCGTTATATAGGCAGCACTAAGCTGCCAGTACACAAGCGGATACTCCAGCACATAAGGGATATTAACAATAGCGATCCAGCTTACCCAGTGGCCAGGCATTTTGGGGAGACACATTATGGCAGCCCGGAACATCTGAAATATTTTGTTGTCGATACCATCCCCCCATTAAGGAGGGGAGGGAATCGTGAGGCCCAACTTCGTCTCCTAGAAACTAGGTACATTTTGGAGCTCGATACTAAAACTCCGATGGGGCTCAACGCAAGTGAAGATTTCTTCACTTGCTTATGATGAGTTTTTTCTCCAATGACCTGTACATTATCTGAATTCTCTTGATTTAGATATCGGTATACGTATATTTATTGATTTTTTATATATTTCAGCCCCTCTATCACATGGTTTTTATCTGTATATATATTGCACTTAGCACTTTCTAGAGTCCATATGGATTCAATAGGGTGACATCATTGCACTTTCTCACTCGATCATAAATATGGCACGGAGGGATGTTAGGCTCACTTAGGGCTTTATTATTGATATTAGCAAGAAACAAAGAGTAGACCATCCAGACACCAATGAGAGAGTGTTTTTTGTAACCTATGAGAAACAAAATATATGTACTTACATGCAGTATTGGTTTTATCATATTAACACTTCTTTTAATAATTTTTAACACTTGTATTATATATATAATTATTTTACATTGTGTTTTAAATTTACAGGTCAAACACGGATTGTTGCATATTTATGACTGGTTTACAAGGTCTTAAGCAACGGCATATTTCATGTCTTTTAATAATTCTTATTTAAGAATGTATTGATTGATTTTAAGAGCCATATATCCGTGTATATATTTACATTTATGTATTTTTATATATATATTTATATACTTATCTAAATGCATTTTTACCTGTATATGGTGTATTTTTAGTTTCTGTGCTCGTATGAAATGGATTTTAGGAATTCTTCCATGTCTATGATCCAGTCACCTGTGTGAGCACGTAATTTTTGGCACTGGCACTTTAAATTGGGGTAAGGCACCAAGCAACGCGGCATGTGATCAAGACCTTTGTGAGGCCGAAACGCGTTATGGCGGAGGTGCAGGGCAGCTAATAAACACACTTTGCACCAGAAATTCTGGGTCCGTGTTCGTCCTTTCCGGGGAAAACTGGATGTCAGGAGGCGAAGCCAGCAATATATATATATATATATATATATATATATATATATATATATATATATATATATATATATATATATATATATATATATTCACTGAAGAAACCATAAGGTTTTAGGGACAGTTATAGTTAGTTGGACATTGCACTCGTACAAAACCCGTGAAATTCCCCGTTATAGTTAGTTCAGCTAACTATAACTCGCGCCCCGCAATGCACTGCTGATGACGTCACATATTACATCACTCATGACATGGTCAGTGACATCACTGATGACATCACTGATGACATCTCAAATGACATCACTGATGACATCACTGATGACATCATCCAGTGACTGTGTGTTTCTGTAAAGTTTAAATATGTTTAATATATATAGGGAAAGGCGTATTGAAGAATGAGTGGGTGTAGAAGCGCCTGAATGGATGATTTAGTAGGTGCGTGACTGAGTCTATAAGTGAGTGATTAAACGTATCTTACTGGATGCATGGGTGAGTGACTAAACTGTGTGAATGTCTGTATCCGTCTGTCTGTTGTTGTGTAAGCAACTGCATGGGTTTCTGACTAGCTAAATGAGTGTCTATATGGGTTATGGATTGGTTCTCTGAGTATCTGTATGGGTGCCTCAGTGTTTGTGTGGGTGGGGTGTGTGTGACTCTGTGCATAGATGTGTGAGTGGGTGATTAACTGGGTGCATGGTTTCAAGAGTGCGTCTGTGATGGACTGTATGGGTGGGTGAGTGTGTGTATGGGTGTGTTAGTGATTGAATGTATATCTCAGTGGTACATGTGTGAGTAACTACATATGTGAAAGGCAGTATATATGTGTGTTGGAGTATATAAATGGCTATAAGTGAGAGTGTGTGATTGTGAGAGTGGCTATATGGATGAGTGTGTGCTTGCATCAGTGATTGCATAGGAGCGTAAGAATGTGCTAGTATTTTTATGAGTAAGTGAGCTGGTGTGTATAACTGTATAGGTGAGTAAATTCGAGTGTGATTAATTATTTGCATGACTGACTAGGTGTGTGAGTACCTCTATGGATGAGTTGCGTTGTGTGAGTGTTTATATAGGTGTATGAGTGCATATGATAGTCCTGTACTGAGTGACTGTAAGTATGAGTGACTGTACGGGTGAGTGAGTAGATGTGTGTGTGTAGACCTAAGAATCAGTGAGTGGGTATGTACTTATTGATATTGGAGTTTGTATGGTTTTGAGAATGGCAGTCTGTAATTTAGAGTGGGTGTATCAAAACTTATATTAGGGTGTGAGAAGATGCATTAAATTCTCACATGGATGATGTCATCAGTGATGTCATCAGTGATGTCATTTGAGATGTCATCAGTGATGTCATCAGTGATGTCACTGACCATGTCATGAGTGCTGTAATATGTGACATCATCAGCAGTGCATTATGGGGCGCGAGTTATAGTTAGCTGAACTAACTATAACGGGGGAATTTCACGGGTTTTGTACGAGTGCAATGTCCAACTAACTATAACTGTCCCTAAAACCTTATGGTTTTTTCAGTGAATTTCTAAGGTTTTTTAAATGCTAATTTCTAACTATAACGTGCCTGAAACCTATGGTTTTTTCAGTGAATTTCAAAGGTTTTTTAAATGCTAATTTCTAACTATAACGTGTCTGAAACCTATGGTTTTTTCAGTGAATTTCAAAGGTTTTTTAAATGCTAATTCCTAACTATAACATGTCTGAAACCTACGGTTTTTTCAGTGAATTTCAAAGGTTTTGTAAATGACAATTTTTAAATGTATTAATTGTTATATTTATTTTTTTCATACTGATTTACTACATTTTTAGAAACAATTTTTTTTTACATATTTTATTTTTTAAATTACATTGTAATTACATTATACATTACAAAAAATACTTTCTCAGAATGAATTACTTTAGTTTAAATACTTTGCACATAGGCAATAGACTTTTAAGTACAGTAGTTACAGTTGTTGCAATGGGCAACACATTTTCAAACACAATGCAACATTCAGCTCAATGTGAATTTCTAGTTAAATGCAATTAGTTACTTTATGGATTACTTTTCTAACCACTGGACTGGATCCTAGATTCAGTCCTGGGACATCTCCTGTAAACAGTTGAGTAAAAGCGTTTTGGTTACAGTAGTGATTTTTAAGGAATATTATTGTATTTTAAAAGTTGACACTTTGAAACTTTTTCTCATAGAATCACCAATGTTATCCTATGGAAGGAAATTCACTTAGCAGGTAAAAACTGTTATCGTTACTTTTTCTTACTCAGTGTTGGATCCTGGATCCAGCACTGGTGCATCTCCTGTAAACAGTTGAAAGAATGCGTTTAAGTCATACAGGCGATTTTTAAGGAATATTTGTAGTTTGTGAAAATCGACACTGAAACTTTTCTGCTGAAAACCAGACAATGGATTCCTATGGAAGAAAATATACGTTACTGGTAAGTACGGTTAAAATTACTTTTCAGGGTCAGTGCTGGGCTAAAAGATGCAGCACTGAGGTCTCTCCTGATAACAGGTGAGTAAATCGGAATTCGTATTTCGGCTGATTTTAGAGGAATATTTTAAAGTTCCAAAACTCCACACTTAGAAGAATTTCCAAGTGAAACCAGTCAATGTTAGCCTAAGGAAGGAAATTCAAGTTACTGGTAAGTACGGTTAAAATTACTTTTCAGGACCAGTACTGGGCTGAAAGATACAGCACTGAGGTCTCTCCTGATAACAGGTGAGTAAATCGGAATTCGTATTTCGGCTGATTTTAGAGGAATATTTGTATGTTTCAAAAATCAACACAGAAACTTTTTCAGCAAAAAGCAGGCAATGATATCTTATGGAAGGAAATTCAAGTTACTGGTAAGTACGGTTAAAATTACTTTTGAGGATCAGTACTGTGCTGAAAGATGCAGCACTGAGGTCTCTCCTGATAACAGGTGAGTAAATCGGAATTCGTATTTCGGCTGATTTTAGAGGAATATTTGTATGTTTCAAAAATCAACACTTAGAAACTTTTTCAGCAAAAAGCAGGCAATGATATCCTATGGAAGGAAATTCAAGTTACTGGTAAGTACGGTTAAAATTAATTTTGAGGATCAGTACTGGGCTGAAAGATGCAGCACTGAGGTCTCTCCTGATAACAGGTGAGTAAATCGGAATTCGTATTTCGGCTGATTTTAGAGGAATATTTTAAAGTTCCAAAACTCCACACTTAGAAGAATTTCCAAGTGAAACCAGTCAATGTTAGCCTATGGAAGGAAATTCAAGTTACTGGTAAGTACGGTTAAAATTACTTTTCAGGACCAGTACTGGGCTGAAAGATACAGCACTGAGGTCTCTCCTGATAACAGGTGAGTAAATCGGAATTCGTATTTCGGCTGATTTTAGAGGAATATTTGTATGTTTCAAAAATCAACACTTAGAAACTTTTTCATCAAAAAGCAGGCAATGATATCCTATGGAAGGAAATTCAAGTTACTGGTAAGTACGGTTAAAATTACTTTTCAGGATCAGTACTGGGCTGAAAGATGCAGCACTGAGGTCTCTCCTGATAACAGGTGAGTAAATCGGAATTCGTATTTCGGCTGATTTTAGAGGAATATTTGCACAATGGTGAAGGGAGGGGGCGGGGCCTGAGGTGACATCTGTGCAAACGCGCCCCGTGGCGCGTTTTAAGTTGGGGGATTAAGTCCCTTTGAATCATGAGGGTCCCTAGGGGCCAACTAGCCCACCAGGAACCTCCAGTATGCGCCAGGGGGCTGCGTTGCAGAGACCTGTAGAGAGGCCACACCCTTTTTTACACCTCTCTGCAACGCAGCTCTGTGGCGCTTTCTGGATGTACCTGTTGGGCTAGTTGGCTCCCAGGGACCCTCAGGATTGAAGGGGATTTAATTCCCCATCTTAAAACGCGCCACGGGGCCTGTTTGCACACATGTCACCTCAGGCCCCGCCCTCCCTTCACCACTGTGCAAACGCGCCCGTGGCGCGTTTTAAGTCGGGGGATTAACTCCCCTTGAATCCTGAGGGTCCCTGGGGTGCAACTAGCCCACCAGCTACCTCCATTAAGCGCCACAGAGCTGCGTTGCAGAGAGGTGTAAAAAGGGGTGTGGCCTCTGTACACCTCTCTGCAAGGCAGCCCCCTGGCGCATACTGGAGGTTCCTGGTGGGCTAGTTCGCCCCCAGGGACCCCCAGTATTCAAGGGGAATTACTTCCCCTTCTTAAAACGCGCCAGGGGGCGCGTTTGCAGAGTACTGCAGGGAGGGGGGCGAAGCCTCCGGCACGATGCCTTTTTTTTTTTTTTTATGGGAGGGGGGGCTGCGTGGCCCCCCTTCCCTCGGCCACTTTTGGCCCCGGGGACCCCATCCCCCGGGGCCTGAGCATTTTTTTTTGTTTTATTTATAAAAAAAAACGGGAAGGGGGCCGTGTGGCCCCCTTCCCTGGGCCTCTATTGGCCCCGGGGACCCCATCCCCGGGGCATGCCCTCTTTTTAAATAAAAATATGGAGGGGGCTGCGTGGCCCCCCTCCTCAGGCCATTTAAGGCCCCGGGGACCCCATCCCCCGGGTCCGGTCTTGCCCTTATTTTTATTTTATTTTTTTATTTGGGGAGGGGGGCTGCGTGGCCCCCCTCCCGGGCCACTTATGGCCCCGGGGACCCCATCCCCCGGGGCCTGGCCTCTGGTTGGGGACTGTGGGGGTCCCTAATCCCCCACAGTCCCGCCGGCTCCCCGCGTCCTATGGGAGCCGGCATTGCTTTCCACATGGGGAGCAGCTAAGATGCTGCTCCCCATGTGGAAAGCAATTGGTTTGCATTTTGAAAGAGAGAGCAGGTTTCCTGCTCTCTCTTTCAAAATGCAAACCAAGTTTGCTATGACAGGGCGGGAGCCGCGAGGCTCCCGTCCTGTCATAGCAACAGCAGTGTCCCGGGGTAGGCACCCCGGGACACTGCAGGAGCCGGCCCTGGGGGTGGCGGTCCCCAGGGCCATCAAGGGCTCCAGGAGGGGGCCGCGCAGCCCCCTCCCTACATTTTGAAAGCCCCGGGGAGGTGGTGGTCCCCGGGTCTTGGGGGTCCAAAACGGACCCCCATTTTCAATTTTGTTAGTGCCCCGGGAGGTGGTGGTCTCGGGGCGTGTGGGGGCTGGAGTCCCCCCACACAGGTTAATTTAAAAATAAAGAAGCCCCGGGAGGTGGTGGTCCCCGGGGATGCGGGAGGGCTCAGAGCCCCCGCAACTTTTTCTAATAAAGCCCCGGGGGGTGGCGGTCCCCGGGGCTTGGGGGGCCCTTAGAGGCCCCCCATACATAAAATAAACCCCCCCCAGCATGCCCCCGGGACTTGGCCCACCCGGGGGCAAATTAACATCGAAGCGCGGGAGACCGCGCTTCGATTTTTTTTTTTTTTTCGGCAGGATCCGCGCTCCCTGAGCGCATCCTGCCGATTTTTTTTTTTTAAAAAAAAATGCTTTTTTTTGCCCAGGGGGTCCTTGTGGGACCCCCTGAGCAGGCCTAGGGGGTTAGGGTGTTTCTACCCTGCCCCCTTTGTGCGTTTTGCGCACTTGTTTCTTTTTTTTTTCTCGGCGGGATCCGCGCACCCTAAGCGCATCCCACCGATTTAAAAAAAAAAAAATGCTTTTTTCTGCCCAGGGGGTCCTTGTGGGACCCCCTGAGCAGACCTAGGGGGTCAGGGTGTTTCTACCCTGCCCCCTTTTTGTGCTTTGCGCACTTGTTTCTGTCCCTCGGTTCTACCGAGGGATAAAATGGCTGCCAACACTTCTTGATTTGGAGTGTTGACAGCCAATTAGCATGCAGCTCGTGATCGGGAGGGTACGCGGATCCGACGCGCCCATAGATATATATGTGATTTTAATTGTGAATTTCTCAGGAACTACTGAACGGATTTACACCATTTTAGCAAAAGGCACCAGTCTGAACCAAGGGCTACCTCTTTGCCAAATTTGGGGTAATTCCGTTCAGCAGTTCGGGCTGTAGCTGCGACTAAAGGTTCCTATGGAAAAATGAATGGGGAAAACGCGTTTTGGGACCCCCTTTTTCTAGGCCCCCGCTTGACGTATCACCCCGAGACTTTCAGGGTAGGAGCGGACCGGAGCGCCCCAACAAGTTGGAAGCTTTCGCGAAGATTCGTCAACCGGCGCCAACGTTATTGCAAATAGAATGTCGCAGATTTCCTATGGATAATAGGTCCTAACTATAACTATCTACTGGCGACCGCCAGTAGATAATATATATATATATATAAATTTATGAACAGAAATATCTATTATACATAAAAGCAAAACCTAAATTAGGGTTTACCATAGAATATGTGCTTTTTATATTGTTGATTGAATTGTTTGTTCGATTTTATTGGTTAAAGTTGTTTACAGTTGAATTTTATTGGTTGGTTTAGTATAGTTAGAATTATTTTTATCAGTTGAGTCCTTCTATAGTAATCCCTAATTTAGGTTTTGGTTTTATGTATAATAGATATTTCTGTTCGTAAATTTATATATATATATTGTACCCAACTCAATGGTACTCATTTTATCAACCTCAGAAGGATGAAAGTCTGAGCGGACCTGCCGGGATTAGAACCTGTGACCATGAGGTCAAACACAGGCCCCTACAGAGGACGTATTAGTCCACTAAGCCACCAGACCCAAAAATAGAAGGTAGTGGTAAAACAAAATGGCTGCTAAATGAAACTTAAAAAAGACCAACCATCTCTCCATAGAAATGAATGGGAAATATTGTAAAAAAGTTGAATAAATGTTTAATAAGGTTAAAAAAATATTAAACATGCAAAACATATAACAAGTGTTATAAACAAATTATGAAAAAAATTGTAAAGTATAATTTAAATGATAGTATAATTATTTAATGAATAATAAAAAACATCTTAAAATAATGTGGATTATATATATGCATAAATGTGATAAATGTTAAAAATAATTAAATATAACAGTTGAAAATGTATATAAATATGATTTACCTGAGTTTTTATGATTAAAAAATACTGAAAGTTTTATTTACTTAACTTTATATATTTTTTATTTGTACCTGAAGTATATATTCAAAATGTAAAACTACAGAATAATAAAAAATTGGAAAACAAATAAAAAACTGAAAAATGTGTGACGTCTTTATTATACAAACTTTGGAGAAGGTGTTGGTCACTAAAGGGGTAACATTTACTGTTCGCACTGCAATCTAACCTTATTGGTGGAAGGTATTGGACACTAAAGGGTGACATTTACTATTTTGACTCCAATCAACCATATTGGGGGAAGGTGTTTTGACACTAAAGGGGTGACATTTACTATCCTTACTCCAATCTTAACATATTGAGGGAAGGTGTTGGACAATAAAGGGGTGAAATTTACTATTCTCACTCCAATCTAAACCAATTTGGGGACAGGGGCGTAGCTTCAGGGGATGTTTGGGGTGTTACACCCCCCAAATAATGTATATTCTGATGAATAGTTGTTTACAGGTGCTTTCAGTTGGGTATGGTGCGGTGTCTGTCGGATTTCGCCTCTGATTTTTGCATGCACATACTGACAAAAATGCACACACTCATCTTTGTTTTGAAAGTTCCAAAAAATGTTGATTATTTTACAGTATATTGTAGTTTTCTCACTTAGTACTCCTATTAATCCGCATTCCTCTCCCTTTCCACTGCCTCTTATGCCCCACTCATGTGCCCTGCTTGTCATATAACGTATATTAACATTATATGCCAGAGTGATTGGCAGGAAATCTGATGCTCACACCCCCTCACGCTTAATGACCTAGCTATGCCCCTGTTTGGGGAAGGTGGTGCACACTAAAGAGTTTAAATTTACAATATCCACTTCAAAATAAAACATTTTACATAACATATAAAAATATTACAAAACAATCAATAATCCATATTCTCACATATTTTTGGGAATATAACATTTACCAAAATGTTATCTAAAAACACACTAATGTAAACTATAAACTTTATATACATATTTATATTTTAATTTATAAAATTACTATTTTATTTACTATTAGAAAATAAAACAAATTCAAAATATTTTATTCCATTCAAACACTTTAAACAATAAAAAAACACAAAATTAACAATCATAAATTGTAAAAAGAATTATATATATCTAATATTTTAGAAAGTTGAAAAAAAACGTAAAATGTTAAATATTTTTTAATAAATTTCAAACAAATTACACAATTGTATTTTAAAATCAAGTATTCTTTTGTTAACACAAAAGCATTTCTAAATATTCTACTTAATTTAAAAATATATATGTTTTTAATATTTCATAATATTTTATTATTTAATAAAAAATGTTTAATACCATGAACATTTATCTTATTGAAATATTACTGTGATAAAATAAATTTACAAATTCTACATAATTAATTTGCATATCTTTAAAATAATTACCTTACACTTTAAATTGTAAACATAACTTAAAACCACCCTTATCTCCTAAAAACCCAATATCCCGCTACTAAAAAAAATATTCATCAATTAATTATATGCATTATTACAACTAAAAATAAAAATTTCAACAATTTCATAAATAAGATAATATCCTACAGAAAACACACAAACAAAATGAACACATACAATCAAACACACTACAATATATTGCATACAAATGAACGCTTACAAACGATATTAAAATATAACAATATTTTCTGCATCAATATTTTTTACAAGGATATTAGAAACAACACTGAAAACAATATTTTTACTTTCAATAATTCCTGTCCATGATATTTTTGATGTCCCGATATTCTTGACACGATATTTGTGTAACATATCATCTTTCGGATATTTTGTCCATTCACCGTCTAGGAGAAATGCCAACTGCCAGCAACACCCAGTCGTGTGACCCAGAGAAAGGCTAAAGACACTAAGGCCCTGATTACGATGTCGGACACCGTCTCAGTCCTGGGAATGACCGACCTCCGGTCGGCAGTCCCAACCGCCTAATTACAATGCAACCGAACACTGTTCGGTCGCATACTCCCATTTTTCAATGGGAGCTCGTGTTACGGCCTTAAACCGACCGTAACACAAGCTCCCATTGAAAAATGGGAGGTGTTGTTCATTCCTGCACCCCGTGGCAGGCACCTCAAGGTGCCTGCCACAAGGTGCACGGATCAACAGGGGGGGAAACATGGGTGCCCCCTTGGCCCCCAACTGGAGGCCGCACGCACAAGGGGGCCCTGCTGGGGGCCCCCAGACACGCTTTCCGACATGGATTCCATGTCGGACAGGCCGGCATGGAAACAATGTCAGAAACCGTGCATCGTAATCCCAAGGGCAGAAAGGCCTGCCCTTTGGGATTACGAGCTCCATGAGCCCATCGTAATCCAGCTGAAATGACCGGCCGGTTACTTTCTGACCACCAGCATTGTAATGCAGTGGTCGGAAAAGTAAACCGAGCGGCCTATTACAATGCGGCCAGGAAGGCTCTGACCGTCGGTTGGAGCCTTTATGGCTCGCATCGTAATCGGCCCCTTAATGGCTAAGGCAGAAAAATGCAAACTTTCTAAATGTGACATTTTCAAAATTTTAATTTAAAATCAAAATTTACTATGAAAGAGGATATTTTATTACAATTCCAAAGACATCAAACATGAACTGAGCGGTCCCACTTGAAAATTATAGCTTAATAAATGTAATACGATAACTCCAACATTATCCTGTGGGAGAAGTAGGCCTTGTAGTATTTTAAAAATTAATTTAAGAGTTTTTCCCTACTGGACATGTAAACCTTAACTGTTCTACACTCTGGGCTGTCGAGGGCCTGCCCTGGGGTGACCAGCATGCATTAAAAAGGAAGGTGTAGGCCTGGCAAAAGGTTTATTTTGTAAAGGTGAAATGGCAGTTTAAAATTGCACACACAGTCTGCAATGGCAGGCCTGAGGCATGTTTAAAGAAGCTGCTTAAATGGGAGGCACAATTAGTGCTGCAGATCCACTAGTAGGATTTAATTCATAGGCTCTAGGTACATTTAGTACCTCTTTACTAGGGACTTATATTAAATTAAATATGTCAATTGGTGATAAGCCAATATTACAATCTTTTAAGGAGTGAGCACATGCACTTTAGCACTGGTCAGCAGTAGCAAAGTGTGCAGATTCCCATGACCAGCAAAAACAAGATCAGCAAAAAAAGGAGGAGGAAGTCAAACAGTATGGGGAAAGATCACCCTGAGGTTGACAGGTCTGACATCCCTCCCCAGCTGAAAGTGTAGAGAACTACCAAACCTCTTTGTTGTTCTCATCACTAAGGTGGAAGAACCTGGACAGACATTCAGCATTGGTGTGGTCTGACCCAGGACGGTGTTCCACCATAAAGTCCACTCCTTGAAAGGAGATGGACCACCTCAACAATTTGGGATTTTCATCCTCATTTGTATGTGCCATCTGAGGGGCCAGTGGTCTGTCTGAACCCAGAAGGGAGTGCCAAACAGGTAGGGTCTCAGCTGCTTCAGTGCCCAGGCCACAGCAAAGTCCTCTGCTTTCAATCACTCTCCACCTCTGTTTCTGGGGAAATAACCTCCTGCTAATAAAAGGCTAGCGGTTGGTCTTGGCCCTCCTCATTTAACTGTACTAAGACAGCTCCTATGCCAAACTCTGAAGAGTCTGTTTGCGCTGCAAGCTCCTTAGAGAGATCAGGAGCCTAGAGTACGGTGGGGGATGCATGGCCTCCTTGAGGGTATCAAAGGCTCTCTGGCAGGCCTTTGTCCAGATCACCTTTCTGGGCTACTTCTTTGAAGTCAAGTCTGTTAAGGGGGAAAGAATGGTGCCATATCCCTTAACAAACCTCCTATAGTATCATGTGAGGCCTGTGAAGGCCCTTCCCTCAGTCTGTGTTTCAGGTGGTTGCCAGGCCAGGATAGTCTCAACTTGGCCTGGAAGGGATGCACCTTCCCCCCCGCCCACCATGAGGATACACCATGGATCCCTGCCCTATCTGGCACTTACTGGCCTTAATAACCAGACCTGCCTGCTGCAGGTCCTAAAGTACCCCCTGGAGGTGGTGCAGGTGTTCCTCTGGGACAGAAAACAGCTATGTCGTCAAGGTAGGTGGCACAGAATACCCCCTTCCCAGCTAGGGCCCTGTTGACCAACCTCTGAAAGGTGACAGGGGCATTCTTTAAGCCAAAGGGCATCACCCTAAATTGGAAGTGGCCCTCGGGGGTGGAAAATGCAGATTTCTCCTTTTCCCCCTCAGCCAGGCCAATCTGCCAGTACCCTGATATAAGATCAAAACAAAGGTACTCAGGAACTTGGCAGCGCCCAGTCTGTCGATGAGCTCCGGGAATGGGGTGGGCGTCACTCTTCGTGATGAAATTGAGTCCCCTGCAGTCCACACAGAAACTAAATTCTGGAGTGGTGCCCGGTGGGGCAGCCTTGGGTGCCAGCACCACTGATCTGGACCAGGGGCTGTTGGAGGGCTCAATCAACATCAGCATCTTGGAGACCTCCTCCTTGAAACTACCCCTCACCTTGTCTGAAAGCCTGTATATTTTCTTTTTAAGAGGCGTACGGTCTTCAGTATCGATGTTATGGATGCACAAATGTGTGAGCCCAGGGGTGAGGGAGAAAAGAGAGAAGAACTGTCACGGCAGCTGACAGTCACTCTGTTGTTCTGGGTTCAAAGTAGGGGAGAGGTTGACACCCTCTACTGACCAATCATGCTCTTGTGCAGACAGGAGGTCAGGGCGAGGCTTGCTCTCCTCCTCCACCCCTTCATCTGTTACCAGGAGCATGCTGACTTCAGACCTCTCAAAGTGTGGTTTGGGGTGGCTCACATGGAGTACCCTTAAGGCGTTTCTAGGTGTCTTGAAATTCACCAGGTAGGTGGACTCTCACTTCCACTCCTTCACCTCATATGGGCCTGTCCAGCAATCCTGGAGAGTTCTGGGTTCCACAGGCTCCATAGCCCACACCTTCTGGCCAGGTTGAAACTTTACCAAAGTGTCATTCTAGTTGTATACAGAGTTTCATGACTTCTTGGCTGTCCTCAAGATTGCTTTTTGCCTTTTTCTAGAAGCAATGCATCTGGTTGAGGAGTGCCAACTTGTAGCTGACCACATCCTGAGGGGGTTTCCTGTGAGCTTGTTCCCACTTCTCCCTTACATTGCTAAGAGGTCCCCAAACAGGATGGCCATAGAGGAGTTCAAAGAAGCCAAATCCAACTCCCTACTGGGCTACCACCCTGCAGGCAAACAGGAAGCATGGCGGTAGGACGTCCCACTTACACCTCATGGGCTCAGGAGGCTCATTATTATATGTACCACAATGAAGCCACTCCCAGTGGGGTGTCGATAGTGCTAGTGCAGTTTTAGTCTGTGAGTGCAGGCATCTCACAAAGAGTGAAGGACTGGTCTCACACACCGCCTGGTGTCATGCTTCATCATAGACCAGTCCTCGCCCTCTAAAAACTTGGTTTGATAGAGGGCGGGCATACACCTGATGACAGGGATGCACTTCTAAACTAAGTGGGGGCCCATGGGAAAAGGTAGTGAGTTAAAAGGCCATTAAAGATGTCAGCTTAAATTTAATAGTGCTGGCATCTATATGGTAGTTTAAAATAAGGTGATCGGTGTAATGGGGATATTATTGTCCCCCCACCGCTAACAGTGAGGTCAACATGTTTCTGCCTGAAGGCCCAGTTGGGTCCGCAGCATTCATCAGGACCGTGATAAACAAAAACAACGGGCTCCACTCTTACCAAGCTATGGTGAGAGGATTTCCACTCAGTGGGGTGATGTGGCTCACACTCCACCGTGATATGGCTAAATTCTTAAGCCTGAAAGGTGAAAACAAAATGTACAAACAAACTGTCAGATAGCATTGGACACATACAACATATCAAAACAAAATCAGCCACATACACCAAGAATCTATCGTGAGTGGCTATAAGTGCAACAGTTTTGTGACAGAAATCTGTGCACCAGTTTAGGAGAAAGTCTCTCCAAAATGCTTACCCTGTAATGCGGACAATTTTGCCCCATAGGAGGGTGAGGGCAGGAGACCCCTTAGGTCAGAATGCTAGAAAAGCAAATGAGGAGAAAACACAGGAACACAAGATGTTAAAACCAATTGAGGTACTACCAAAGGCACATGAGGTTCTGTAGTGCATCCATGGCATGAAACCTGTAAAGAAAGTCATTCAACCCAACACTCATACTCTTACTGTGACTTGACGTGATCTCCGCCTCTGTGCCTAGATCTGTGCACCTCCGCTTCTCGATGTGAAGTGAGTGAGACGGCGCCCGGTTATATATAGTGTCAGCATGAAGAGTTAATTGTTAATCACCGCTACATTGGAAGCTGCAGTGTGGGATCCGGTGTCCCTACGACATGGTATGCTGAAGGTCCGGAGGCTTGCCTGACCTTCCTAATATGGGTTGCGGATGTGTCAAATGACGGAATTCAATACGTGTGGGTCAGCAGGTAGTTAATGCCCTGGGTGGGGCCGGCGTCCCCATCGTAATGTGGAAAGTGTCAGCGCGCTGCACATGCGCGTCAAGATTTGTATAGCGCATGAGCGGTGAAACAACTACTTAACCACGCGTGCGTGAAAAAACGGCCAGGCGCCTATGAGCATGGCTCAGGGTTCTGTACTGAACCGAGTCATCAGCGTGATTCGAAGAACGTTTGCGCGCTGCACATGCGCGTCTAGGTAGTGGGAGTGCTCGTGTTAAAGTGAGCATTCCGCCGCGCATGCGTGGTAAAGGCCATGCGTCTAAAAGTGAGACTCCGATATCAAAATGCATAGACAGATTCTAACATCATGATGTGACCTGCCATACGATAGATCAAATACTTGACCCAACGTCAAATGCGCCTAGATTATGTGATCAGGATTCCTAGTGGTGTGATATTAAGAACCATGGTAGGTGAGGTGGGAACATATAAACTGGGTAAATTACAGTTCCCACAATCCCTAAAGGAGGGAATTCGAGCCAGGGTGCAATGGTCACAGGTATTAAATTCAATGTCTAGTGTGTCTTGATGGACTAGATGTAGGCAGTATGTACATATAAATGATATGTAGATATATGTAGATATATGATAATTAGAAAGCTAGTTGAAGCCAGGGGATGTCTAGTGTAACTTGATGGACTGGATGTAGGTCATATGTACATATAGGTGATATATAGACATCTGATTTTTACAGGGCTAGCTGAAGCCAAGGAATGTCGTCGTTCAGGCCTTCTTTCCATGTGCGGAGGCGGTAAACCCACCGCTGTTCCCTCACATGGAGTGGCCTGCTGAGGTCTGTCGTTTGTTTTTTCATGACCTCCAGGACCACCCATTTAAGGTCCGTGTCTCTATGGTTCTGTTCCAGAAAATGTCTGGTAAGTTTTGTGTTGCTTTTTTTGCAGCGAATGGTGCTGCGATGCTCGTTAATACGGGTTTTAATTTTTCTGGTGGTCATACCCACGTACCAAAGGTTGCATGGGCATGTGAGAAGGTATACCACGTTTTCCGTATTACAGTTACTGAAGTGGTTCAATAGCCACGGGCGTGTGGTGCCAATGTCAACCGTTTTGGTGGTCACGGTGAGAGGGCATGCAACACATCCACTACAGGCATAGTGTCCTGTCGGTCTTTGGGTATTCCATAAAGTGATTTGGTCTTCTTCTCTGGGTTGGGGATCTTTTGCCCGGACTAACTCATCCCGTAAATTCTTACTTTGAATGCGAAAAGGGGTGGTTCCCAATGCTTTCCTGCTCCTTGAAGGATATGCCAGTTCTTTCTTATGATTTTTTGTACGGCATTGGAGACCGGTGTGAATGTTGTGACACACACTACTCTGTCTGATTTCTCTTTCTCGTAGTTCTCCAGTAAAGCATCGCGATTCACATTCCTTGCTCTCTTCTTTGCTTTCCTGCCCAGTTTCCTGGGGTAGTGTCGGTCTTGTAATTTTACTTCAAGCTTTTCCGCTTGTACATGAAAATTCTCCATCTCTGAACAGTTTCTGCATACCCTGAGAAACTGGCCAACTGGTAGGTTGTCTCTCAGGGCCTTTGGGTCATAGCTTTCATATAGTAGTAGGCTGTTCTTATCAGTCGATTTGTTGTGGACTTTAGTGCTGATGCCATCTATGTTCATTGTGACGTCGAGGTCCAGGAAGACCGCATGGTTCTAGCTCATGGAGTGGGTGAATCTCAAATGTCGATCCTTGGTGTTAATCCACTCCACGAAGTTGCTTGCTGTTTCCTGGTCCCCTCGCCACACTATGAAAACATCATCGATATAACGTTTCCATGTCCTCAGATTTGCAGAGAAGGGATTGCTCTCATGGAAGATGTGGTCTTCCTCAAACTGGTGTACATATAGGCATGCCAAGCTTGGGGCGAATGTGCTGCCCATAGATGTACCAGTGATTTGGTGGTACAGGGCGTCCTCAAATTCAAAGAAATTTTCGGTAAGGGCTACCTCTGCACATTCCATGATAAAGTGCGGTGGTGTATGGAAGTTCCAGTCTGTGTTTAATAAAATCTGCTCCACAACTTCAAGGGTACGCCTCTGTGGGATGCTCATATACAGCGCCTCAATGTCCATGGTAATGAACAGGTGTTCCGTGATGTTGGTTTCCAGGTCCCTCAAGAGGCATAGTACGTCTTTAGTATCTCGTAGGTAGGACCGCGATTTTTGGACTATTGGTTTGAGAAACCAGTCACAAAATTGTGATAGAGGCTCAAGGATGGATCCGATGCCGGACACAATAGGTCGGCCAGGCGGTGGGAATTTCTCTTTGTGAATTTTGGGAAGGGTGTAGAATCTTGGTGTTCTGGGATTTTCGTTCACAAGGAAATCGGCCTCTTGTTTAGTGATCCAGTCGTTGCACAGTGCTTCGTCAACCATTCCCTTGATCTTGGTGGTGAGACGTCATGTCAGGTCGTCTGAATATTTCTCATAGCTCGCATCATCCGCTAGAAGGCGGTTGCATTCTTCCCTGTACATTGATCTGTTCATCAGAACGACTGCGCCTCCTTTGTCGGCTGGTTTGACTGTGAGTTCTATATTGTTTTTAAGTTTCTCCAGGGCCTGTCGTTCGCGACTAGTGATGTTTTGAAAGCCCTTTTCCTCTTTGAAGTTGATTTGTTCTACTTCCTTTAGTACCACTTGCTCAAAAGCTAAAATGTGGCAGGGGATTGTTTGTGTCGGAGGCACGAATGTGGACTTTTTCCTGAGTCCAGTGTCGGTCTTTTCACGTTGCTCATCATTTGTTTCTCCGAAGTGGTTACGGAGCTTGATCTTCCTAAAGATTGTGCCAGTTCAGTGTTCAGCACAAAGGGATCATTCACTGGTGTCGGGACAAAGCCAAGGCCTTTGGATAGAACTGTTTCTTCATCTTCAGAGAGTTGGTAGTCACTCAGGTTGACAATGTTCGTTACTCTCTGCTTGTTGATGGGCCGTTCCCTTTCCCCCTGCTCCTTGTTCCCATTGCTACTGGGGTCTGGTCTTCCCATTGTACCCTTGTGTTCTGTCTTTTTTGCCTTCCTTTTCCCCGGCCTCGGCCCCGGTATAAAAAGGCTGCGGGCCTGGTGGGAATCCGAAGCCTGGCGCGTAGTATGGTTGTAGCCAGAACCATCAAGCTACACTAGACATCCCCTGGCTTCAACTAGCTTTCTAATTATCATATATCTACATATCATTTATATGTACATACTGCCTACATCTAGTCCATTAAGACACACTAGACATTGAATTTAATACCTGTGACCATTGCACTCTGGCTCGAATTCCCTCCTTTAGGGATTGTGGGAACTGTAATTTACCCAGTTTATATGTCCCCACCTCACCTACCATGGTTCTTAATACCACACCACTAGGAATCCTGATCACATAATCTATGCGCATTTGACGTTGGGGTACAGGTTATTTCTGGCAACATGATCAACAGACTCCTGTTTCTTAAACAGCGCATTAGGAACATCTATATACAATATGTCCCCCCGGCGTTTCTCAGCCTACCACCATGTTTGGCACATTTGGGCCATTTCAAGTATTTGATCTATCGTATGGCAGGTCACATCATGATGTTAGAATTCGTCTATGCATTTTGATATCGGAGTCTCACTTATAGACGCTTGGCCTTTACCACGCATGCGTGGCGGAATGCTCACTTTAACACGAGCATTCCCACTACCTAGATGCGCATGTGCAGCGCGCAAACGTTCTTCAAATCACGCTGATGACTCGGTTCAGTACAGAACCCTGAGCCATGCTCATAGGCGCCTGGCCGTTTTTTCACGCATGCGCGGTTAAGTAGTTGTTCCACCGCACATGCGCTATACAAATATACCTTGACACGCATGTGCAGCGCGCTGACACTTTCCACATGACGATGCGGACGCCGGCCCCACCCAGGGCATTAACTACCTGCCGACCCACACGTATTGAATTCCGTCGTTTGACACATCCGCAACCCACATTAGGAAGGTCAGGCAAGCCTCCGGACCTTCAGCATACCATGTCGTAGGGACACCGGATCCCACACTGCAGCTTCCAATGTAGCGGTGATTAACAATTAACTCTTCACGCTGACACTATATATAACCGGGCGCCGGCTCACTCACTTCACATTGAGGAGCGGAGGTGCACAGATCTAGGCGCAGAGGTGGCGATCACGTCAAGTCACAGTAAGAGTATGAGTGTTGGGTTGAATTACTTTCTTTACAGGTTTCATGCCATGGATGCACTACAGAACCTCATGTGCCTTTGGTAGTACCTCAATTGGTTTTAACATCTTGTGTTCCTGTGTTTTCTCCTCATTTGCTTTTCTAGCATTCTAACCTAAGGGGTCTCCTGCCCTCACCCTCCTACGGGGCAAAATTTTCTGCATTACAGGGTAAGCATTTTGGAGAGACTTTCTCCTAAACTGGTGCACAGATTTCTGTCACAAAACTGTTGCACTTATAGCCACTCACGATAGATTCTTGGTGTATGTGGCTGATTTTGTTTTGATATGTTGTATGTGTCCAATGCTATCTGACAATTTGTTTGTACATTTTGTTTTCACCTTTCAGGCTTAAGAACTTAGCCATATCACGGTGGAGTGTGATCCACATCACCCCACTGAGTGGAAATCCTCTCACCATAGCTTGGTAAGAGTGGAGCCCGTTGTTTTTGTTTATCATGGTCCTGATGAATGCCGCGGACCCAACTGGGCCTTCAGGCAGAAACATGTTGACCTCACTGATAGCGGTGGGGGGACAATAATATCCCCATTACACCGATCACCGTATTTTAAACTACCATATAGATGCCAGCACTATTACATTTAAGCTGACATCTTTAATGGCCTTTTAGCTCAATACCTTTTCCCATGTGCCCCCACTTAGTTTAGAAGTGCATCCCTGTCGTCAGGTGTATGCCCGTCCTCTATCAAACCAAGTTTTTAGAGGGCGAGGACTGGTCTATGATGAAGCATGACACCAGGCGGTGTGTGAGACCAGTCCTTCACTTTTTGTGAGATGCCTGCACTCACAGACTAAAACTGCACTAGCACTGTCGACACCCCACTGGGAGCGGCTTCATTGTGGTACATATTTTATGTTGGAGGCTGCCGACTCCCAGCACCCCGTGCCTCTGGTTCCCTCACCCCAGATTTGGTCTGGATTTTGTGGTTTCACATTTTGTACGGCTTATAGCCGTGGGAACATAGTTAGGGGTTTAAAATTACCCTAGTGTGGGTATTACACTGGATATCTCTGGAATCTTAACCAGGTGTCTCCTGAAATTCAAGAGACACACCCAGTATTACACATCCTTTTATTTATAAAGGTGTGTGGGGTTCAGTCAATATGGACACCGAATTAGCATTCATTGAGGAGAATTACGCAGAAATCCTTAGAACACCATCCCTGTTAGCAGAGACACTGGTAGCACAGACGGTTCAAAACACAGACGAATGGGAGGCACTGTCCACCAAAAAGAAAGAACAAATCCGGACATCTCTACATGGAGCTTTTATGACGGAGTACCTGCGGAAGAACAGCGCGCCAAGGGGCCTGATCCTTACCAATGAGCCCAGACTTTTCCTTAATAATAAAGAATTCCGTACCAACTGGTCAAGGATAGCCTGGAAGTGCACGAAGGACTGGCTAGTCCTTATCATCTATCGCTAGGGAACTAGCCGATGTACTGCTGATAGAGATCCAACAGAGTGAGAACAGACTCAAAACTATGATTCAAACAACAGTATTTAAAAAGAAACTGGATGAAATAAATAAAGATCATTCGGAATATCAAGAATACCTTACCCAGTCAAAACTCACCAAGCTGAAGAAAGACGTCCAGAAATTCAGCAAAGAGACCATATACCCGTATACCACTGACGAGTACTACGAAAGACCAGTCCAGCAACAACAAAATAAAAGACAGCAGCGCTTCAGGGCAACACCACAAAACTGGACCTTCAGCTCCGGGGAAGAGAGGAGCTCAAGTGGAAGCAGCAGTGATGAGAGCACTGGCGGCTACCAGGGTAGAAGACAACAAAACCATCATCAACAAATGATGCACCCACCGATGCCCCAGTATGGGTTCTGGCAACAACCATACTACACGGCAGGCTTCGGATTCCCACCAGGCCCGCAGCCTTTTTTATACCGGGGCCGAGGCCGGGGAAAAGGAAGGCAAAAAGACAGAACACAAGGGTACAATGGGAAGACCAGACCCCAGTAGCAATGGGAACAAGGAGCAGGGGGAAAGGGAATGGCCCATCAACAAGCAGAGAGTAACGAACATTGTCAACCTGAGTGACTACCAACTCTCTGAAGATGAAGAAACAGTTCTATCCAAAGGCCTTGGCTTTGTCCCGACACCAGTGAATGATCCCTTTGTGCTGAACACTGAACTGGCACACTTTTTTAGGAAGATCAAGCTCCGTAACCACTTCGGAGAAACAAATGATGAGCAACGTGAAAAGACCGACACTGGACTCAGGAAAAAGTCCACATTCGTGCCTCCGACACAAACAATCCCCTGCCACATTTTAGCTTTTGAGCAGGTGGTACTAAAGGAAGTAGAAAAAATCAACTTCAAAGAGTAAAAGGGCTTTCAAAACCTCACTAGTCGCGAACGACAGGCCCTGGAGAAACTTAAAAACAATATAGAACTCACAGTCAAACCAGCCGACAAAGGAGGCGCAACCGTTCTGATGAACAGATCAATGTACAGGGAAGAATGCAACCGCCTTCTAGCGGATGACGCGAGCTATGAGAAATATTCAGACGACCCGACAGGACGTCTCACCACCAAGGTCAAGGGAATGGTTGACGAAGCACTGTGCAACGACTGGATCACTAAACAAGAGGCCGATTTCCTTGTGAACGAAAATCCCAGAACACCAAGATTCTACACCCTCCCCAAAATTCACAAAGAGAAATTCCCACCGCCTGGCCGACCGATTGTGTCCGGCATCGGATCCATCCTTGAGCCTCTATCACAATTTTGTGACTGGTTTCTCAAACCAATAGTCCAAAAATCGCGGTCCTACCTACGAGATACTAAAGACGTACTATGCCTCTTGAGGGACCTGGAAACCAACATCACGGAAGACCTGTTCATTACCATGGACATTGAGGCACTGTACACGAGCATCCCACAGAGGTGTACCCTGGAAGTTGTGGAGCAGATTTTATTAAACACAGACTGGAACTTCCATACACCACCGCACTTTATCATGGAATGTGCAGAGGTAGCCCTTACCGAAAATTTCTTTGAATTTGAGGACGCCCTGTACCACCAAATCACTGGTACATCTATGGGCAGCACATTCGCCCCAAGCTTGGCATGCCTATATGTACACCAGTTTGAGGAAGACCACATCTTCCATGAGAGCAATCCCTTCTCTGCAAATCTGAGGACATGGAAACGTTATATCGATGATGTTTTCATAGTGTGGCGAGGGGACCAGGAAACAGCGAGCAACTTCGTGGAGTGGATTAACACCAAGGATCGACATTTGAGATTCACCCACTCCATGAGCAAGAACCATGCGGTCTTCCTGGACCTCGACGTCACGATGACCATAGATGGCATCAGCACTAAAGTCCACAACAAATCGACTGATAAGAACAGCCTACTAATATATGAAAGCTATCACCCAAAGGCCCTGAGGGACAACCTACCAGTTGGCCAGTTTCTCAGGGTACGCAGAAACTGTTCAGAGATGGAGAATTTTCATGTACAAGCGGAAGAGCTTGAAGTAAAATTACAAGACCGACACTACCCCAGGAAACTGATCAGGAAAGCAAAGAAGAGAGCAAGGAATGTGAATCGCGACGCTTTACTGGAGATCTACGAGAAAGAGAAATCAGACAGAGTAGTGTGTGTCACAACATTCACACCGGTCTCCAATGCCGTACAAAAAATCATAAGAAAGAACTGGCATATCCTTCAAGGAGCAGGAAAGCATTGGGAACCACCCCTTTTCGCATTCAAAAGAAGTAAGAATTTACGGGATGAGTTAGTCCGGGCAAAAGATCCCCAACCCAGAGAAGAAGACCAAATGACTTTATGGAATACCCAAAGACCGACAGGACACTATGCCTGTGGCGGATGTGTTGCATGCCCTCTCACCGTGACCACCAAATCGGTTGACATTGGCACCACATGCCCGTGGCTATTGAACCACTTCAGTAACTGTAATACGGAAAACGTGGTATACCTTCTCACATGCCCATGCAACCTTTGGTACGTGGGTATGACCATCAGAAAAATTAAAACCCGTATTAACGAGCATCGCAGCACCATTCGCTGCAAAAAAAGCAACACAAAACTTACCAGACATTTTCTGGAACAGAACCATAGAGACACGGACCTTAAATGGGTGGTCCTGGAGGTCATGAAAAACCAAAAGACAGACCTCAGCAGGCCACTCCATGTGAGGGAACAGAGGTGGGTTTACCGCCTCCGCACATGGAAAGAAGGCCTGAACGCTGACATTGCTTGGCTTCAGCTAGCCCTGTAAAAATCAGATGTCTATATATCACCTATATGTACATACGACCTACATCCAGTCCATCAAGTTACACTAGACATCCCCTGGCTTCAACTAGCTTTCTAATTATCATATATCTACATATCATTTATATGTACATACTGCCTACATCTAGTCCATCAAGACACACTAGACATTGAATTTAATACCTGTGACCATTGCACCCTGGCTCGAATTCCCTCCTTTAGGGATTGTGGGAACTGTAATTTACCCAGTTTATATGTCCACACCTCACCTACCATGGTTCTTAATACCACACCACTAGGAATCCTGATCACATAATCTATGCGCATTTGACATTGGGGTACAGGTTATTTCTGGCAACATGATCACCAGACTCCTGTTTCTTAAACAGCGCATTAGGAACATCTATATACAATATGTCCCCCCGGCGTTTCTCAGCCTACCACCATGTTTGGCACATTTTGGCCATTTCAAGTATGTGATCTATCGTATGGCAGGTCACATCATGATGTTAGAATCTGTCTATGCATTTTGATATCGGATTCTCACTTATAGACGCTTGGCCTTTACCACGCATGCGCGGCGGAATGCTCACTTTAACACAAGCATTCCCACTACCTAGACGCGCATGTGCAGCGTGCAAACGTTCTTCGAATCACGCTGATGACTCGGTTCAGTACAGAACCCTGAGCCATGCTCATAGGCGCCTGGCCGTTTTGTCACGCACGCGCGGTTAAGTAGTTGTTTCACCGCACATGCGCTATACATATCTACCTTGACGCGCATGTGCAGCGCGCTGACACTTACCACATGACGATGGGGACGCCGGCCCCACCCAGGGCATTAACTACCTGCCGACCCACATGTATTGAATTCCGTCGTTTGACACATCCGCAACCCTTATATGAGGAAGTTCAGGCAAGCCTCCGGACCTTCAGCATACCATGTCGTAGGGACAGTGGATCCCACACTGCAGCTTCCAATGTAGCGGTGATTAACAATTAACTCTTCATGCTGACACTATATATAACCGGGCGCCGGCTCACTCACTTCACATCGAGGAGCGGAGGTGCACAGATCTAGGCGCAGAGGCAGAGATCACGTCAAGTGACAGTAAGAGTATGAGTGTTGGGTTGAATGACTTTCTTTACAGGTTTCATGCCATGGATGCACTACAGAACCTCATGTGCCTTTGGTAGTACCTCAATTGGTTTTAACATCTTGTGTTCCTGTGTTTTCTCCTCATTTGCTTTTCTAGCATTCTGACCTAAGGGATCTCCTGCCCTCACCCTCCTGTGGGGCAAAATTGTCTGCATTACAGGATAAGCATTTTGGAGAGACTTTCTCCTAAACTGGTGCACAGATTTCTGTCACAAAACTGTTGCACTTATAGCCACTCACGATAGATTCTTGGTGTATGTGGCTGATTTTGTTTTGATATGTTGTATGTGTCCAATGCTATCTGACAGTTTGTTTGTACATTTTGTTTTCACCTTTCAGGCTTAAGAATTTAGCCATATCACGTTGGAGTGTGATCCACATCACCCCACTGAGTGGAAATCCTCTCACCATAGCTTGGTAAGAGTGGAGCCCGTTGTTTTTGTTTATCACGGTCCTGATGAATGCCGCGGACCCAACTGGGCCTTCAGGCAGAAACATGTTGACCTCACTGATAGCGGTGGGGGACAATAATATCCCCATTACACCAATCACCTTATTTTAAACTACCATATAGATGCCAGCACTATTAAATTTAAGCTGACATCTTTAATGGCCTTTTAACTCACTTCATTGTGGTACATAGTTTATGTTGGAGGCTGCCGACTCCCAGCACCCCGTGCCTCTGGTTCCCTCACCCCAGATTTGGTCTGGATTTTGTGGTTTCACAGGCACATTATCATACGTTTGAGGGTCTTGTTGAATCTCTCAAGAAGCCCGTTGGTTTGGGCTGATGGGGTGTGGTTAACTTATAAGTTACTCTACACTCATCCCACATGGATTTCATGTACGATGACATGAAGTTAGTTCCTCTTGCAGACCCTGCCCCTTAGGAGATGTCCTGCCAGGGGTATATCATGAGCCAACCCCAGTAGGAAGCTCTTATAACACTGGGGAACCACCAGTACACAGAAAGTCCCAAGTCTAGGAACCTTAGGCCTGGTATATAGGAGGTTGTTCTCCAAATAGATAAGGTAATCTCCAGAGTATCACCTGCTACCTAGGCCTCAGTTTGCCTAGGCCTTAGTTTGCCGCCTCAACCCTCTAGAGTGGGGGACTTTTTCTGCATTTTTCAGAACAACTTGCCATCCAGTTTGCTCAGGCAGGTCACCAAGGTCACCCAGGGTGGTATTCTCCTCCCCGGTAGGCTCAGGAGCATCATCCTCCGGTGACACATTCACCTGGACTGCGGGAACTTCAGGGACTGGTTTCCCAAGGCCCTTGAACTTACGCTTCTTTGCAGCTGCCTGGGCCATTGTTTCAGGCTCCTGGTACCCTTTACTCTCTTCCCAGGCAGCCATGAACCTTCTCGTCCTACAGACCCTGTCAAGCAATCCCAACATCTCCAAGACAATCTACAGGCAGTACTGGCTCACAGCTACTTTTAGAGAACCTGAGACTCCCCACCCCACTTAAAAAGGAACCAGAGCCACTGATAGATTACTCTCACAGTTTTCTGTGACTATGACTTGGTGGAATGTGTTAGGGAGGACCTGCCCTGAGGACACCAGCTGACACTTTACAGAAGTCATGCTGACTCCTGTGTCCCTCAGAGTCTCCACTCGTTGCCCATTGATGGTGACCCACTGTCTATACTTGGAAATATTTGCAGGCATATGGGCTTTTGGCACCATCTCCTTATTCGCCAGGAACGCTAGGGTCACCTCCGTCTGCTCCCCAAAGCTAACTTTAGACCACCTCTACCCCAAATGCTACACTCGCTAACTCAGATGTCTACCCACTGGCTGGGGGCTGTGCCCTCTTGGGACATTTGATACTCCCTTGGAGTGCCCATAGTTGTAACACTCAGTACATTAGGGGACAAAGCTCACTGTCTGTTTGTTAAAGAATCCCTTCTTCTTTGATTCAGATTGGGTCTGGTTACCATTGTTCCCTTGGGAATTGCTTTGGGGGCTTTTGAGAACTCCTTACTTTTAAGTTTTTCTCCCCTCCCTTTCTTATGGTGGGGTTCCTAACCATTCCTTTTTTAACACCCTAGTGCTGACCCAGAGGTCTGCCTCCTCAGCAAGCTTCCTGGGGTCAGTCAGCTTGCTGTCCACTAGATGCTGGCTCAGCTCTGTAAAACAAGTATTGAGCATGTGCTCCCTGAGGATCAAGTTGTACAGCCAATTGTAATTATTAACTTTACTGCCCCTAACCCAGCCATTCAGTGCCTTGTTAGAGTAGTCCAAGAAATCCACCCAAGGCTAATTGGGGAGTTTGTGGATGTCCTTGAGCCTCTGGCAATACTGTTTGGGGGTCAGGCCTAATTTAGCTAGAAGAATGTGTACCTGGTTTGGTCCTCTACTTCTAGGGTCAAAAGAGTGCCCCTACCCACTGGAGGCATGTTCTTCCACAGACTACCACCCCCCAGTTCTCCTCTGGGATTTTGTGTACTCTCAGGGTCACCTCATAAGCTGAAAACCACTTATCAATGTCATCTCCCACTACATGAATAGGAACCAAGTCTTTGGGAGTACGGACCTTCTTGTCCTTTCTGACACTGAGTATATGCTGCCACCAATGCTGATGGAATATTCCTGTTTTGTCTTGAGTTCAAGCTCTTTAAGGCTCCTTTTATGAGCTAAACGCTCCAAAGCAAGTTTCTCCTCCATCTTGATCTTGGCCACCTGTAGTTGAAACTCCCACTCTGCTTTCCTGTCCACCAGCTCCTCTGGGGACAGGCCATGCAAGGAGACACTGCTTCCTGCTTTGGCAGGGAGTTCCAATTCAGGGGATGAGTCCTCTTCCTCCCCTGAAGGCTGAATTTCAGGGCTGATACCCAATTCCTGATCCTGCTCATTCATAGCATCCTCATCATCCTGCTCCTCTGTGGCTATTGTCAACTGGCAGATCTGTCCAGGCCCTCAGAGCTATCTGCAGTTCCATCTTTTTGGTGCCCTTCTTCATTTGAAGTCCCCTTACCTTGCAGCATTGTTTAAGCTCAGCCAGTATAACTTTCCAAGTTGGCCAGCTAAAACTCCATTACTGTAGGTATGGTTTTAGACAGTCCAGTAGTAGGAATGAGGGTAGATTTGGACAAACAAAAAGAAGCCATTCAAGGAGAATTTAAAAAGCTTGACTTGGTCTCAAATATTTTATATGGGGTGGTAGTATAACACAATATTACTGTAAGGCACTGCACAAACACAAGCCCAAATCCTCATAGCTGAACAGCAGTTTAAAAAATTGGGTTCAGAGGGGTGAAACCCTACTCCAGCAGGAACCACAATCCTTGTCAGGGTGAAGTCACAAGAAAACCCTAAATTAACCTGTGCTCAGCCAACCCTCTGGTAGCATGGCACAAAGCAGTCTGCCTTAAGTCAGAGGCAACGTGAAAGGTATTTGTGCAACACTTCAAACAGTACCACAGTGAAAACACACCACAAAAAGATCCCACACCAAATTAGAAAAATAGAGTAATTTTTAATAAATGAAACAAAACCAGAATGACAAAACTCCTGTCAGTTGAACCAGTGATATATAGGGGCATATTATCAAGGGCTGGCGATATAATTATCGCCGCTTTAGCGTCCGTTTTCGGGCGAAAAGCGGCGATAATTATATCGCAATATCATCAAGGACACGCTAGCGCGTGTTTCCTTGATGTAGAGCCCGCTTTTTCACAGCCTCGCCTTGCATCGCTAATGAGATGCAAAGAAGGCGTGGCTGTGAAAACAACACAAGTTAATATCGCGAAGGCAGCTTCGCGATATTAACAAGGAGGTGCAGCGATAAAAGAAATCGCGCTACCTCAGCTTTAACTCAGGAATTTAACGTCTGTTAAATTCCTGACTTAAGCATACTTTACATGGGAGATGGATTCTGCTGATACGACCACAGGGTCGTATCAGCAAGAAGATCGCCGTTTTCCATGGAACATCGCTGGAAAACCAGCGATGTTCCATGGAAAACAAGCTATCGCAGGAATAATTATCGCCATTGTGCTATGCGTTGTTAATACAGCGCTAGCATGGCGATAATTATCTGCGGTAGCTGGTGATAACTATTCTCACGCTGTGAACGGCCAGCGATAATTATCGCTGGCCGTTGATAATATGCCCCGTAGTTTTTAATATTTTAGTGAAAATAGCACCAAAAAGCACAAAGCGCCAATTGAGATATGTGGTCGCACCAGACCAGGACAAAGTCACAAGTTGAGGCAGACAGCAATGGAGAATGGGCTAGCTACAGGGACACAGTTAGGCCAGCTGAACAAAGTACCTTAGGTCGAGGTTGTGGAGCGTTGCATGTGTCACTGTCGAAGATACGTAGCGCAGTTGAAGCGATGTGTCGAGCAGAGGGGATGCGTTGGTTCCGCTGGATCCACAGAGGCTGACAGAGCACCTAAGGCCCACTTCCAAGGGCCCAGGACTGGGGTGGTACCACTTGGCAGGGTAGACTCACAGATATCAGAGTTGATGTGCTAGGTTCAGGGTTGTTGTTCTATCCCTGAGACTCTAGTCAGGCAGCTAACTAACCCTTGGAGTCACTTTGTGGTCCTGGGTGCAACAGATGCAGGTCCAGTCCTTCTCACCCAGGCAAGAGGACAGCAGGCAGCAGGTCAGCACAGTAGGGCAGCAGTTCCTTTGGAGCAGAAGTCTAGCAGAGTTGCAGTCCTTCCAGTAGCACAGCAAGCCTTCTTTCTGGAAGATTATCCACAGGTCCAGAAGTGTACTGAAGAGGTGGTGTCTGAGGTCCAATATATATACCTGGTGCCCTTCCTCTGGAAGGTGGGAGAAGCTTCTAGAGGTTTCCCTTTGAAGTCCCTAGGAATCCTACCTTCTCTGTTCTGGCTCCTGAATAACTTCAAGGGGTATGCAGCACTTTGTGTGAAGGCAGGACACAGCCTATTCATGTGTATGTAGGGCCGGGTCCAGTTCCACACTCCCATCCTGCCTCTGATGACCCATCCAGGCACGTCTCAGCTCTCTAATGTGTGTGGCTGTCTAGGAGGAATACACAAAGGCCAACTGCCAGCTACACCCAGTCATGTGACCCAGAGACGGGCTACAGGCACAAAGGGGCACATGCATCAAGCATTACTGCCTTAGCGAACGGGCCGCTTCACAGAATCGGCCCGTTTGCGAATGCAAAAAATGCTTTTTAGATGCAGCAAACCCCAATTTGTGATTCGGTCAAAATTGGTTTGCGATTCGGTATTTGGAAGGGGCGTGTTTAAGGTGTCCCTTCCAAATACTGAATCCTAACGGTATACATGAATGTTTTGTGACTGTGAATGCGGTCGCAAAACATTCGCATATTACAACCTACTTCAAGTAGGTGGTAACCCATTCGCAAATGGGAAGGGGTCCCCAAAGGACCCCTTCCCCTTTGTGAATGATTGTAAAAGCATTTATAAGAGCAGGCAGTGGTCGCACGGACCACTGCCTGGTCTTAAAAAATGAAAAGGAAACTTTTCATTTTACTTTTTGTAAAGCAACTCGCTTTCCTTTAAGGAAAACGGGCTGCTTTACAAAAAAAACATTGCTTTATTTAAAAGCATTCACAGACATGGTGGTCTGCTGACCGCAGCAGGCCACCATCCCCGTGATTTTTGTGATTCCTAGGGGTCGCAAATTGCGACCTACCTTATTAATATTTATGAGGTAGAGCGATTTGCGACCCCCTGGGAATCGCTATCTGAATCTCTTTGAGTTTCATGCATTGTAAATTGCGATTATCTAATTGCGATTCTCAGGAATTCGCAATTAGGCATTTGCAATTTACAATTTTGATGCATGTAGCCCTAAATGGCTAAGGCAGGAAAATGCCAACTTTATAAAAGCAATCAATAAAGGGTTCTGGCCCTTAATCAGTAAGGCCAGGCCAATATATAATCCAGCACCACAAAAATGCCAATACTGATATCATTCACTCCATTAATTCAAACAATCACACATCATAGTGATTGAAAAATTTAGTTAGTCAATATTTTATTTCTTTTATATTCAACTCAATTTTTCTTTTCAAAATACGTTGATTGATAAATCATTACAAAAACACTTCATACAATAAGCGGACCATACAAAGACAATACAATATTTACAATTTCACAACAGCATAAACATTTACTCGACAAATTACACTAAATACACCTAAATTGTTTGAATTAATGGAGCGAATGATATCAGTATTGGCATTTTTGTGGTGCTAAACTTTATAAAAGCAGCATTTTAAAAATTGTAATTTAGAATCTGAATTCAACATGAGAAAGGATTTTTCATTGCAATTGCAAAGACACCATATATTGACTATTTAACTGCTTACATTTGGAAATTACAGCTTATTAAATTTAATAGGGTACCTCCAATGTTATCCTATGGGAGAGGTACGCTTGCAGTAGTTTTAAAAAAAATACTCTTTATTGATTTTCAACAAGTTCTACCAGTGATTTTCTTGTGACAATAATCTTATGCGTAGCATTACAATGACAATTGCTTGAGCAGCTTAGGCGGGGTCAGGGTATGACAAAAACAATAAACTTAACGCAGTGGTGACATTAATCGCCTTTAGTTTCGCAGGAGAATACATTTTTTTTTATTTTATTACAATACACAACAACTAAACTGCTAGCTGTGTAAAGATGTTCGATCTCGTCTGTCTGATTCATGCTCATTTTCAGTCATTGGTTAGTTGGGTCATGGAGTCACGTGTGTGCTCGGATGAGTGTGGATGCAGGGGGGGTGGAGGGAGGGGGACAGAGACATGCCCACAGCCCAACCCGGAACATTCACCAGGCACTGCCACACGCATCATAGAGATGCATTGTGCTTACACATGTATGAGGGCATGATCTATTAGGAGTATTCGGCGGGGGTGTGACCTATGTCGTGGTCGGATGTGTTGCTGATAACTTAGGGGCCGATTATGATGGCGGGCGGACTTTGTCCGCCCGCCATCGCCCCGGTAAATGGGACCGCCCGCTATGTGTGCGGCGGTCCCGCACATGTGATTAGGATGCCACCGCCACAGTGGCGGTGGCATCCCCCATTTCCAGCATTGTGGCGGGCGGTGCTCACAACCCCGCCCGCCACAGTGCTGGAAATGCATGTTGTGCATCTGCATGCACAACGTGACAGGCACCGCGCGGTGCCTGCCATGTTGTATATGCAAATGCAGGGGGTACCATAGGTACCCCCCATGTGCACCCCCACCCCCCGAAATACCTGTCACGTTGTCAGGGACCGCGAGCCTTTCCATGGCGGCGCCGCCGCCATGGAAAGGCTCATCACCTCCGGCATCATAATGTGGATGGCGGTGTCTTGCAGACACCGCCACCATATTAATCCCTTTTCCGCCCGGTCGACTGATCGGCCGGGCGCAAGACATGCGGACGGACGAAAATGGCGGGCGGATCGCCACCGCCATGCGGGCGGTGGCGATCAGCCCGACATCGTAATCGACCCCTTAGTCTCTATGAACAACAAGTATTCTTGCCATTAAATGGGGTTGACCCGTGCAGGTGCGCTTGATGCATTAGACAGCTGCACTACGGAGGTCGAGTAGCCATGATTGTGTGTTGGGACCAAGTTGTGATTTCCAAGACATTGCTATTTTACGCTTTGCTAGGCCCAAAAATGTATTGACGATACAAAAGGGGATGATGGACGGAACGTTTGAGCCAATCAAACACTCACCCCCAGTCAACTGATATGGGTTTAATCCATCATCATTCTTTAGCTCACTCCACCACCCCAGTTCAGACATGGCCATATGCAAATCAGTCTGACCCTGTGCCTCATGGGAACAGTCCAGCCTGAACTGCCAAGCCATGTCTTCCCTGGACCGGAAACAAGCATCCTAGGACCGGTTTCTGGCATTTCAGCCGTCATCAGCCAGGCTTGCTTGAATCCAGTGGCAAAGTGAGCAAGGGACCCACGTCTGGGCATACCCCCGCCAACTTAGGGCGACCAAAGCGATACAAAAGGGGATGATGGACGGAACGTTTGAGCCAATCAAACACTCACCCCCAGTCAACTGATCTGGGTTTAATCCATCATCATTCTTTAGCTCACTCCACCACCCCAGTTCAGACATGGCCATATGCAAATCAGTCTGACCCTGTGCCTCATGGGAACAGTCCAGCCCGAACTGCCAAGCCATGTCTTCCCTGGACCGGAAACAAGCATCCTAGGACCGGTTTCTGGCATTTCAGCCGTCATCAGCCAGGCTTGCTTGAATCCAGTGGCAAAGTGAGCAAGGGACCCACGTCTGGGCATACCCCCGCCAACTTAGGGCGACCAAAGCGATACAAAAGGGGATGATGGACGGGACGTTTGAGCCAATCAAACACTCACCCCCAGTCAACTGATCTGGGTTTAATCCATCATCATTCTTTAGCTCACTCCACCACCCCAGTTCAGACATGGCCATATGCAAATCAGTCTGACCCTATGCCTCATGGGAACAGTCCAGCCCGAACTGCCAAGCCATGTCTTCCCTGGACCGGAAACAAGCATCCTAGGACCGGTTTCTGGCATTTCAGCCGTCATCAGCCAGGCTTGCTTGAATCCAGTGGCAAAGTGAGCAAGGGACCCACGTCTGGGCATACCCCCGCCAACTTAGGGCGACCAAAGCGATACAAAAGGGGATGATGGACGGAACGTTTGAGCCAATCAAACACTCACCCCCAGTCAACTGATCTGGGTTTAATCCATCATCATTCTTTAGCTCACTCCACCACCCCAGTTCAGACATGGCCATATGCAAATCAGTCTGACCCTGTGCCTCATGGGAACAGTCCAGCCCGAACTGCCAAGCCATGTCTTCCCTTGACCGGAAACAAGCATCCTAGGACCGGTTTCTGGCATTTCAGCCGTCATCAGCCAGGCTTGCTTGAATCCAGTGGCAAAGTGAGCAAGGGACCCACGTCTGGGCATACCCCCGGCAACTTAGGGCGACCAAAGCGATACAAAAGGGGATGATGGACAGAAAGTTTGAGCCAATCAAACACTCACCCCCAGTCAACTGATCTGGGTTTAATCCATCATCATTCTTTAGCTCACTCCACCACCCCAGTTCAGACATGGCCATATGCAAATCAGTCTGACCCTGTGCCTCATGGGAACAGTCCAGCCCGAACTGCCAAGCCATGTCTTCCCTGGACCGGAAACAAGCATCCTAGGACCGGTTTCTGGCATTTCAGCCGTCATCAGCCAGGCTTGCTTGAATCCAGTGGCAAAGTGAGCAAGGGACCCACGTCTGGGCATACCCCCGCCAACTTAGGGCGACCAAAGCGATACAAAAGGGGATGATGGACGGAACGTTTGAGCCAATCAAACACTCACCCCCAGTCAACTGATCTGGGTTTAATCCATCATCATTCTTTAGCTCACTCCACCACCCCAGTTCAGACATGGCCATATGCAAATCAGTCTGACCCTGTGCCTCATGGGAACAGTCCAGCCCGAACTGCCAAGCCATGTCTTCCCTGGACCGGAAACAAGCATCCTAGGACCGGTTTCTGGCATTTCAGCCGTCATCAGCCAGGCTTGCTTGAATCCAGTGGCAAAGAGAGCAAGTGACCCACGTCTGGGCATACCCCCGCCAACGTAGGGCGACCAAAGCGATACAAAAGGGGATGATGGACGGAACGTTTGAGCCAATCAAACACTCACCCCCTGTCAACTGATCTGGGTTTAATCCATCATCATTCCTTAGCTCACTCCACCACCCCAGTTCAGACATGGCCATATGCAAATCAGTCTGACCCTGTGCCTCATGGGAACAGTCCAGCCCGAACTGCCAAGCCATGTCTTCCCTGGACCGGAAACAAGCATCCTAGGACCGGTTTCTGGCATTTCAGCCGTCATCAGCCAGGCTTGCTTGAATCCAGTGGCAAAGTGAGCAAGGGACCCACGTCTGGGCATACCCCCGCCAACTTAGGGCGACCAAAGCGATACAAAAGGGGATGATGGAAGGAACGTTTGAGCCAATCAAACACTCACCCCCAGTCAACTGATCTGGGTTTAATCCATCATCATTCTTTAGCTCACTCCACCACCCCAGTTCAGACATGGCCATATGCAAATCAGTCTGACCCTGTGCCTCATGGGAACAGTCCAGCCCGAACTGCCAAGCCATGTCTTCCCTGGACCGGAAACAAGCATCCTAGGACCGGTTTCTGGCATTTCAGCCGTCATCAGCCAGGCTTGCTTGAATCCAGTGGCAAAGTGAGCAAGGGACCCACGTCTGGGCATACCCCCGCCAACTTAGGGCGACCAAAGCGATACAAAAGGGGATGATGGACGGAACATTTGAGCCAATCAAACACTTACCCCCAGTCAACTGATCTGGGTTTAATCCATCATCATTCTTTAGCTCACTCCACCACCCCAGTTCAGACATGGCCATATGCAAATCAGTCTGACCCTGTGCCTCATGGGAACAGTCCAGCCCGAACTGCCAAGCCATGTCTTCCCTGGACCGGAAACAAGCATCCTAGGACCGGTTTCTGGCATTTCAGCCGTCATCAGCCAGGCTTGCTTGAATCCAGTGGCAAAGTGAGCAAGGGACCCACGTCTGGGCATACCCCCGCCAACTTAGGGCGACCAAAGCGATACAAAAGGGGATGATGGACGGAACGTTTGAGCCAATCAAACACTCACCCCCAGTCAACTGATCTGGGTTTAATCCATCATCATTCTTTAGCTCACTCCATCACCCCAGGTCAGACAAGGCAATATGCAAATCAGTCTGACCCTGTGCCTCATGGGAACAGTCCAGCCCGAACTGCCAAGCCATGTCTTCCCTGGACCGGAAACAAGCATCCTAGGACCGGTTTCTGGCATTTCAGCCGTCATCAGCCAGGCTTGCTTGAATCCAGTGGCAAAGTGAGCAAGGGACCCACGTCTGGGCATACCCCCGCCAACTTAGGGCGACCAAAGCGATACAAAAGGGGATGATGGACGGGACGTTTGAGCCAATCAAACACTCACCCCCAGTCAACTGATCTGGGTTTAATCCATCATCATTCTTTAGCTCACTCCACCACCCCAGTTCAGACATGGCCATATGCAAATCAGTCTGACCCTATGCCTCATGGGAACAGTCCAGCCCGAACTGCCAAGCCATGTCTTCCCTGTACCGGAAACAAGCATCCTAGGACCGGTTTCTGGCATTTCAGCCGTCATCAGCCAGGCTTGCTTGAATCCAGTGGCAAAGTGAGCAAGGGACCCACGTCTGGGCATACCCCCGCCAACTTAGGGCGACCAAAGCGATACAAAAGGGGATGATGGACGGAACGTTTGAGCCAATCAAACACTCACCCCCAGTCAACTGATCTGGGTTTAATCCATCATCATTCTTTAGCTCACTCCACCACCCCAGTTCAGACATGGCCATATGCAAATCAGTCTGACCCTGTGCCTCATGGGAACAGTCCAGCCCGAACTGCCAAGCCATGTCTTCCCTGGACCGGAAACAAGCATCCTAGGACCGGTTTCTGGCATTTCAGCCGTCATCAGCCAGGCTTGCTTGAATCCAGTGGCAAAGTGAGCAAGGGACCCACGTCTGGGCATACCCCCGCCAACTTAGGGCGACCAAAGCGATACGAAAAGGGGATGATGGACGGAAAGTTTGAGCCAATCAAACACTCACCCCCAGTCAACTGATCTGGGTTTAATCCATCATCATTCTTTAGCTCACTCCACCACCCCAGTTCAGACATGGCCATATGCAAATCAGTCTGACCCTGTGCCTCATGGGAACAGTCCAGCCCGAACTGCCAAGCCATGTCTTCCCTGGACCGGAAACAAGCATCCTAGGACCGGTTTCTGGCATTTCAGCCGTCATCAGCCAGGCTTGCTTGAATCCAGTGGCAAAGTGAGCAAGGGACCCACGTCTGGGCATACCCCCGCCAACTTAGGGGCGACCAAAGCGATACAAAAGGGGATGATGGACGGAACGTTTGAGCCAATCAAACACTCACCCCCAGTCAACTGATCTGGGTTTAATCCATCATCATTCTTTAGCTCACTCCACCACCCCAGTTCAGACATGGCCATATGCAAATCAGTCTGACCCTGTGCCTCATGGGAACAGTCCAGCCCGAACTGCCAAGCCATGTCTTCCCTGGACCGGAAACAAGCATCCTAGGACCGGTTTCTGGCATTTCAGCCGTCATCAGCCAGGCTTGCTTGAATCCAGTGGCAAAGTGAGCAAGGGACCCACGTCTGGGCATACCACCGCCAACTTAGGGCGACCAAAGCGATACAAAAGGGGATGATGGACGGAACGTTTGAGCCAATCAAACACTCACCCCCAGTCAACTGATCTGGGTTTAATCCATCATCATTCTTTAGCTCACTCCACCACCCCAGTTCAGACATGGCCATATGCAAATCAGTCTGACCCTGTGCCTCATGGGAACAGTCCAGTCCGAACTGCCAAGCCATGTCTTCCCTTTACCGGAAACAAGCATCCTAGGACCGGTTTCTGGCATTTTAGCCGTCATCAGCCAGGCTTGCTTGAATCCAGTGGCAAAGTGAGCAATGGACCCACGTCTGGGCATACCCCCGCCAACTTAGGGCGACCAAAGCGATACAAAAGGGGATGATGGACGGAACGTTTGAGCCAATCAAACACTCACCCCCAGTCAACTGATCTGGGTTTAATCCATCATCATTCTTTAGCTCACTCCACCACCCCAGTTCAGACATGGCCATATGCAAATCAGTCTGACCCTGTGCCTCATGGGAACAGTCCAGCCCGAACTGCCAAGCCATGTCTTCCCTGGACCGGAAACAAGCATCCTAGGACCGGTTTCTGGCATTTCAGCCGTCATCAGCCAGGCTTGCTTGAATCCAGTGGCAAAGTGAGCAAGGGACCCACGTCTGGGCATACCCCCGCCAACGTAGGGCGACCAAAGCGATACAAAAGGGGATGATGGACGGAACGTTTGAGCCAATCAAACACTCACCCCCAGTCAACTGATCTGGGTTTAATCCATCATCATTCCTTAGCTCACTCCACCACCCCAGTTCAGACATGGCCATATGCAAATCAGTCTGACCCTGTGCCTCATGGGAACAGTCCAGCCCGAACTGCCAAGCCATGTCTTCCCTGGACCGGAAACAAGCATCCTAGGACCGGTTTCTGGCATTTCAGCCGTCATCAGCCAGGCTTGCTTGAATCCAGTGGCAAAGTGAGCAAGGGACCCACGTCTGGGCATACCCCCGCCAACTTAGGGCGACCAAAGCGATACAAAAGGGGATGATGGAAGGAACGTTTGAGCCAATCAAACACTCACCCCCAGTCAACTTATCTGGGTTTAATCCATCATCATTCTTTAGCTCACTCCACCACCCCAGTTCAGACATGGCCATATGCAAATCAGTCTGACCCTGTGCCTCATGGGAACAGTCCAGCCCGAACTGCCAAGCCATGCCTTCCCTGGACCGGAAACAAGCATCCTAGGACCGGTTTCTGGCATTTCAGCCGTCATCAGCCAGGCTTGCTTGAATCCAGTGGCAAAGTGAGCAAGGGACCCACGTCTGGGCATACCCCTGCCAACTTAGGGCGACCAAAGCGATACAAAAGGGGATGATGGACGGAACATTTGAGCCAATCAAACACTTACCCCCAGTCAACTGATCTGGGTTTAATCCATCATCATTCTTTAGCTCACTCCACCACCCCAGTTCAGACATGGCCATATGCAAATCAGTCTGACCCTGTGCCTCATGGGAACAGTCCAGCCCGAACTGCCAAGCCATGTCTTCCCTGGACCGGAAACAAGCATCCTAGGACCGGTTTCTGGCATTTCAGCCATCATCAGCCAGGCTTGCTTGAATCCAGTGGCAAAGTGAGCAAGGGACCCACGTCTGGGCATACCCCCGCCAACTTAGGGCGACCAAAGCGATACAAAAGGGGATGATGGACGGAACGCTTGAGCCAATCAAACACTCACCCCCAGTCAACTGATCTGGGTTTAATCCATCATCATTCTTTAGCTCACTCCATCACCCCAGGTCAGACAAGGCAATATGCAAATCAGTCTGACCCTGTGCCTCATGGGAACAGTCCAGCCCGAACTGCCAAGCCATGTCTTCCCTGGACCGGAAACAAGCATCCTAGGACCGGTTTCTGGCATTTCAGCCGTCATCAGCCAGGCTTGCTTGAATCCAGTGGCAAAGTGAGCAAGGGACCCACGTCTGGGCATACCCCCGCCAACTTAGGGCGACCAAAGCGATACAAAAGGGGATGATGGATGGAACGTTTGAGCCAATCAAACACTCACCCCCAGTCAACTGATCTGGGTTTAATCCATCATCATTCTTTAGCTCACTCCACCACCCCAGTTCAGACATGGCCATATGCAAATCAGTCTGACCCTGTGCCTCATGGGAACAGTCCAGCCCGAACTGCCAAGCCATGTCTTCCCTGGACCGGAAACAAGCATCCTAGGACCGGTTTCTGGCATTTCAGCCGTCATCAGCCAGGCTTGCTTGAATCCAGTGGCAAAGTGAGCAAGGGACCCACGTCTGGGCATACCCCCGCCAACTTAGGGCGACCAAAGCGATACAAAAGGGGATGATGGACGGAACGCTTGAGCCAATCAAACACTCACCCCCAGTCAACTGATCTGGGTTTAATCCATCATCATTCTTTAGCTCACTCCACCACCCCAGTTCAGACATGGCCATATGCAAATCAGTCTGACCCTGTGCCTCATGGGAACAGTCCAGCCCGAACTGCCAAGCCATGTCTTCCCTGGACCGGAAACAAGCATCCTAGGACCGGTTTCTGGCATTTCAGCCGTCATCAGCCAGGCTTGCTTGAATCCAGTGGCAAAGTGAGCAAGGGACCCACGTCTGGGCATACCCCCGCCAACTTAGGGCGACCAAAGCGATACAAAAGGGGATGATGGACGGAACGTTTGAGCCAATAAAACACTCACCCCCAGTCAACTGATCTGGGTTTAATCCATCATCATTCTTTAGCTCACTCCACCACCCCAGTTCAGACATGGCCATTTGCAAATCAGTCTGACCCTGTGCCTCATGGGAACAGTCCAGCCCGAACTGCCAAGCCATGTCTTCCCTGGACCGGAAACAAGCATCCTACGACCGGTTTCTGGCATTTCAGCCGTCATCAGCCAGGCTTGCTTGAATCCAGTGGCAAAGTGAGCAAGGGACCCACGTCTGGGCATACCCCCGCCAACTTAGGGCGACCAAAGCGATACAAAAGGGGATGATGGACGGAACGTTTGAGCCAATCAAACACTCACCCCCAGTCAACTGATCTGGGTTTAATCCATCATCATTCTTTAGCTCACTCCACCACCCCAGTTCAGACATGGCCATATGCAAATCAGTCTGACCCTGTGCCTCATGGGAACAGTCCAGCCCGAACTGCCAAGCCATGTCTTCCCTGGACCGGAAACAAGCATCCTACGACCGGTTTCTGGCATTTCAGCCTTCATCAGCCTGGCTTGCTTGAATCCAGTGGCAAAGTGAGCAAGGGACCCACGTCTGGGCATACCCCGCCAACTTAGGGCGACCAAAGCGATACAAAAGGGGATGATGGACGGAACGTTTGAGCCAATCAAACACTCACCCCCAGTCAACTGAACTGGGTTTAATCCATCATCATTCTTTAGCTCACTCCACCACCCCAGTTCAGACATGGCCATATGCAAATCAGTCTGACCCTGTGCCTCATGGGAACAGTCCAGCCCGAACTGCCAAGCCATGTCTTCCCTGGACCGGAAACAAGCATCCTAGGACCGGTTTCTGGCATTTCAGCCGTCATCAGCCAGGCTTGCTTGAATCCAGTGGCAAAGTGAGCAAGGGACCCACGTCTGGGCATACCCCCGCCAACTTAGGGCGACCAAAGCGATACAAAAGGGGATGATGGATGGAACGTTTGAGCCAATCAAACACTCACCCCCAGTCAACTGATCTGGGTTTAATCCATCATCATTCTTTAGCTCACTCCACCACCCCAGTTCAGACATGGCCATATGCAAATCAGTCTGACCCTGTGCCTCATGGGAACAGTCCAGCCCGAACTGCCAAGCCATGTCTTCCCTGGACCGGAAACAAGCATCCTAGGACCGGTTTCTGGCATTTCAGCCGTCATCAGCCAGGCTTGCTTGAATCCAGTGGCAAAGTGAGCAAGGGACCCACGTCTGGGCATACCCCCGCCAACTTAGGGCGACCAAAGCGATACAAAAGGGGATGATGGACGGAACGTTTGAGCCAATCAAACACTCACCCCCAGTCAACTGATCTGGGTTTAATCCATCATCATTCTTTAGCTCACTCCACCACCCCAGTTCAGACATGGCCATATGCAAATCAGTCTGACCCTGTGCCTCATGGGAACAATCCAGCCCGAACTGCCAAGCCATGTCTTCCCTGGACCGGAAACAAGCATCCTAGGACCGGTTTCTGGCATTTCAGCCGTCATCAGCCAGGCTTGCTTGAATCCAGTGGCAAAGTGAGCAAGGGACCCACGTCTGGGCATACCCCCGCCAACTTAGGGCGACCAAAGCGATACAAAAGGGGATGATGGACGGAACGCTTGAGCCAGTCAAACACTCACCCCCAGTGAACTGATCTGGGTTTAATCCATCATCATTCTTTAGCTCACTCCACCACCCCAGTTCAGACATGGCCATATGCAAATCAGTCTGACCCTGTGCCTCATGGGAACAGTCCAGCCCGAACTGCCAAGCCATGTCTTCCCTGGACCAGAAACAAGCATCCTAGGACCGGTTTCTGGCATTTCAGCCGTCATCAGCCAGGCTTGCTTGAATCCAGTGGCAAAGTGAGCAAGGGACCCACGTCTGGGCATACCCCCGCCAACTTAGGGCGACCAAAGCGATACAAAAGGGGATGATGGACGGAACGTTTGAGCCAATCAAACACTCACCCCCAGTCAACTGATCTGGGTTTAATCCATCATCATTCTTTAGCTCACTCCACCACCCCAGTTCAGACATGGCCATATGCAAATCAGTCTGACCCTGTGCCTCATGGGAACAGTCCAGCCCGAACTGCCAAGCCATGTCTTCCCTGGACCGGAAACAAGCATCCTAGGACCGGTTTCTGGCATTTCAGCCGTCATCTGCCAGGCTTGCTTGAATCCAGTGGCAAAGTGAGCAAGGGACCCACGTCTGGGCATACCCCCGCCAACGTAGGGCGACCAAAGCGATACAAAAGGGGATGATGGACGGAACGTTTGAGCCAATCAAACACTCACCCCCAGTCAACTGATCTGGGTTTAATCCATCATCATTCCTTAGCTCACTCCACCACCCCAGTTCAGACATGGCCATATGCAAATCAGTCTGACCCTGTGCCTCATGGGAACAGTCCAGCCCGAACTGCCAAGCCATGTCTTCCCTGGACCGGAAACAAGCATCCTAGGACCGGTTTCTGGCATTTCAGCCGTCATCAGCCAGGCTTGCTTGAATCCAGTGGCAAAGTGAGCAAGGGACCCACGTCTGGGCATACCCCCGCCAACTATGGGCGACCAAAGCGATACAAAAGGGGATGATGGAAGGAACGTTTGAGCCAATCAAACACTCACCCCCAGTCAACTGATCTGGGTTTAATCCATCATCATTCTTTAGCTCACTCCACCACCCCAGTTCAGACATGGCCATATGCAAATCAGTCTGACCCTGTGCCTCATGGGAACAGTCCAGCCCGAACTGCCAAGCCATGTCTTCCTGGACCGGAAACAAGCATCCTAGGACCGGTTTCTGGCATTTCAGCCGTCATCAGCCAGGCTTGCTTGAATCCAGTGGCAAAGTGAGCAAGGGACCCACGTCTGGGCATACCCCCGCCAACTTAGGGCGACCAAAGCGATACAAAAGGGGATGATGGACGGAACGTTTGAGCCAATCAAACACTCACCCCCAGTCAACTGATCTGGGTTTAATCCATCATCATTCTTTAGCTCACTCCATCACCACAGTTCAGACAAGGCCATATGCAAATCAGTCTGACCCTGTGCCTCATTGGAACAGTCCAGCCCGAACTGCCAAGCCATGTCTTCCCTGGACCGGAAACAAGCATCCTAGGACCGGTTTCTGGCATTTCAGCCGTCATCAGCCAGGCTTGCTTGAATCCAGTGGCAAAGTGAGCAAGGGACCCACGTCTGGGCATACCCCCGCCAACTTAGGGCGACCAAAGCGATACAAAAGGGGATGATGGATGGAACGTTTGAGCCAATTAAACACTCACCCCCAGTCAACTGATCTGGGTTTAATCCATCATCATTCTTTAGCTCACTCCACCACCCCAGTTCAGACATGGCCATATGCAAATCAGTCTGACCCTGTGCCTCATGGGAACAGTCCAGCCCGAACTGCCAAGCCATGTCTTCCCTGGACCGGAAACAAGCATCCTAGGACCGGTTTCTGGCATTTCAGCCGTCATCAGCCAGGCTTGCTTGAATCCAGTGGCAAAGTGAGCAAGGGACCCACGTCTGGGCATACCCCCGCCAACTTAGGGCGACCAAAGCGATACAAAAGGGGATGATGGACGGAACGCTTGAGCCAATCAAACACTCACCCCCAGTCAACTCATCTGGGTTTAATCCATCATCATTCTTTAGCTCACTCCACCACCCCAGTTCAGACATGGCCATATGCAAATCAGTCTGACCCTGTGCCTCATGGGAACAGTCCAGCCCGAACTGCCAAGCCATGTCTTCCCTGGACCGGAAACAAGCATCCTAGGACCGGTTTCTGGCATTTCAGCCGTCATCAGCCAGGCTTGCTTGAATCCAGTGGCAAAGTGAGCAAGGGACCCACGTCTGGGCATACCCCCGCCAACTTAGGGCGACCAAAGCGATACAAAAGGGGATGATGGACGGAACGTTTGAGCCAATAAAACACTCACCCCCAGTCAACTGATCTGGGTTTAATCCATCATCATTCTTTAGCTCACTCCATCACCCCAGTTCAGACATGGCCATTTGCAAATCAGTCTGACCCTGTGCCTCATGGGAACAGTCCAGCCCGAACTGCCAAGCCATGTCTTCCCTGGACCGGAAACAAGCATCCTAGGACCGGTTTCTGGCATTTCAGCCGTCATCAGCCAGGCTTGCTTGAATCCAGTGGCAAAGTGAGCAAGGGACCCACGTCTGGGCATACCCCCGCCAACTTAGGGCGACCAAAGCGATACAAAAGGGGATGATGGACGGAACGCTTGAGCCAATCAAACACTCACCCCCAGTCAACTGATCTGGGTTTAATCCATCATCATTCTTTAGCTCACTCCACCACCCCAGTTCAGACATGGCCATATGCAAATCAGTCTGACCCTGTGCCTCATGGGAACAGTCCAGCCCGAACTGCCAAGCCATGTCTTCCCTGGACCGGAAACAAGCATCCTACGACCGGTTTCTGGCATTTCAGCCGTCATCAGCCAGGCTTGCTTGAATCCAGTGGCAAAGTGAGCAAGGGACCCACGTCTGGGCATACCCCCGCCAACTTAGGGTGACCAAAGCGATACAAAGGGGATGATGGACGGAACGTTTGAGCCAATCAAACACTCACCCCCAGTCAACTGATCTGGGTTTAATCCATCATCATTCTTTAGCTCACTCCACCACCCCAGTTCAGACATGGCCATATGCAAATCAGTCTGACCCTGTGCCTCATGGGAACAGTCCAGCCCGAACTGCCAAGCCATGTCTTCCCTGGACCGGAAACAAGCATCTTAGGACCGGTTTCTGGCATTTCAGCCGTCATCAACCAGGCTTGCTTGAATCCAGTGGCAAAGTGAGCAAGGGACCCACGTCTGGGCATACCCCCGCCAACTTAGGGCGACCAAAGCGATACAAAAGGGGATGATGGATGGAACGTTTGAGCCAATCAAACACTCACCCCCAGTCAACTGATCTGGGTTTAATCCATCATCATTCTTTAGCTCACTCCACCACCCCAGTTCAGACATGGCCATATGCAAATCAGTCTGACCCTGTGCCTCATGGGAACAGTCCAGCCCGAACTGCCAAGCCATGTCTTCCCTGGACCAGAAACAAGCATCCTAGGACCGGTTTCTGGCATTTCAGCCGTCATCAGCCAGGCTTGCTTGAATCCAGTGGCAAAGTGAGCAAGGGACCCACGTCTGGTCATACCCCCGCCAACTTAGGGCGACCAAAGCGATACAAAAGGGGATGATGGACGGAACGTTTGAGCCAATCAAACACTCACCCCCAGTCAACTGATCTGGGTTCAATCCATCATCATTCTTTAGCTCACTCCACCACCCCAGTTCAGACATGGCCATATGCAAATCAGTCTGACCCTGTGCCTCATGGGAACAGTCCAGCCCGAACTGCCAAGCCATGTCTTCCCTGGACCGGAAACAAGCATCCTAGGACCGGTTTCTGGCATTTCAGCCGTCATCAGCCAGGCTTGCTTGAATCCAGTGGCAAAGTGAGCAAGGGACCCACGTCTGGGCATACCCCCGCCAACTTAGGGCGACCAAAGCGATACAAAAGGGATGATGGACGGAACGCTTGAGCCAATCAAACACTCACCCCCAGTCAACTGATCTGGGTTTAATCCATCATCATTCTTTAGCTCACTCCACCACCCCAGTTCAGACATGGCCATATGCAAATCAGTCTGACCCTGTGCCTCATGGGAACAGTCCAGCCCGAACTGCCAAGCCATGTCTTCCCTGGACCGGAAACAAGCATCCTAGGACCGGTTTCTGGCATTTCAGCCGTCATCAGCCAGGCTTGCTTGAATCCAGTGGCAAAGTGAGCAAGGGACCCACGTCTGGGCATACCCCTGCCAACTTAGGGTGACCAAAGCGATACAAAAGGGGATGATGGACGGAACGTTTGAGCCAATCAAACACTCACCCCCAGTCAACTGATCTGGGTTTAATCCATCATCATTCTTTAGCTCACTCCACCACCCCAGTTCAGACATGGCCATATGCAAATCAGTCTGACCCTGTGCCTCATGGGAACAGTCCAGCCCGAACTGCCAAGCCATGTCTTCCCTGGACCGGAAACAAGCATCCTAGGACCGGTTTCTGGCATTTCAGCCGTCATCAGCCAGGCTTGCTTGAATCCAGTGGCAAAGTGAGCAAGGGACCCACGTCTGGGCATACTGAGGCTTTTGCGAGAGGCATTGCGGTTCATGATTCCTAACAGGAAATGAGTGGCCTGAGCTGTCACTGGGGTGTCTGCTGCCTCTGTAAGTGTTGCCGCAATTTTGTTCCAATATAACTGAATGCGAGGATATGTCCATACCATATGTGTAAACGTTGCCTCTGAGGCTAGACATCTGGGACTTGCGTCAATGGAAGCAGGGTACATCCGTGTTAATCTATGTGGTATTAAGTATGTGATGTAAATAATTAAATTGGGTGTACTTCAGTCTGGCGTTTGTTGATATAATTTTGGGGTAGCTGATGCATTGTGTCCACTGTTTGTCAGTGATGGTGGTTGACAGTTCCGTATCCCAGTAAGCACACAATGATGTCAAAAGAGGCGTGCGGGGGGGTGTGGCCGGGCAAGATGGCCGATCGGACGTAGACCGTATCGGGTCCCGGTCCACGCGCTGCTCTGGCCCTGTACCTGCCGGCTGGAGGAACCTTGCAAAGCCGCCAATGCTCCTCACTTGCAGCGGAAGGTGGGGGGCACCAGCTGGGCTGCGCTGATCGCTGTGGGGGCTGCGGGAGCGGCGGCAAGCAGAGGAACCGAGGAGCGACTACTGAGCGAGAAAATGGCGGACGGAGCTCAGCTGAAGGCGCCGACAGCAGCGAGACTCCTGAGGCGGTACGTTTGAGGAGATGCGCTTGGGGGGACGCGTCGGCGGCCGCCGCCAGCAAGGCTTGAACATACCGGCGGTGGCACACGGGGGGGACCCCCGCTACGGATCCATCACATGAGCCTGCCTGACCCTGTAATGGCGGCCGCGGGCGATGCTCGGCCCACGGGAGTGACCCCCGGTGCATGATTGCCTCTAGCACCCGCCGCTGGCCACCATCAGCGATCACCATCTCTACCGCCGACAACGATGTGCGGGGGTGGCCCCCACCCCAGACGACTCCCTCGCGCCTGCCTGACACTGTCATGGCGGCAATGCGCGACATGCACCCCACGCAGAAGGCCTACAAATACTGAGCGCCCCGTTGCCCAGCGCCTGTCCCTCAGCGACAGAGACATCTGTTACCTCCTGCGGCTGGCCTTTAATGCTCGCTGTGCTCGGGTTGCTGCCGGTACGGGCCTGTCCTGGGTGGAGCATCATAACCGCGGCGCGGTTCGTCAGCCGTGAGACTTTGCTGCCCGGCGCCGGATGGTGTGTACCGGTGATGGGCCCCTCCTGCCTCTGCCGCCTGAGTCTCATGGGGGTCCGCGGATACAGTACAATGGTAGCGGGTCCCAGATGTACCCGCAGAGCCTGCCCTTCAGCTTGACCTGGCCACACAGATCACGGATCTCGATTGCTCACACGTGCTCCCGGGGGCCCGTGGTGCTCCCATGTGGAGACACTGGCGCTGGATGGCTGGGACGCTGATCCTCTGATGTGCTAGTGAACCTGGGAGCCTCTCACTCTGGACATCGTCGAGCCCTGCTGTCCGGCGGGTCCTTCCCCCTTCCCACTTCATCCTGCCTAGACCTACGGACATAGACCCCGTTCAGCTATACCCCAGGGCCGTCTCGAGCGACTCCACATGCCGCCGAAGAGGGTGACCAACAAGACGACGAGCACTCTGCCGGATTTCTTCGCTTCCTCAGACAGGCATCCGCCACTGCGGGGGGACACTAACGCCACAGATATGACGCTCACGAAGGCGGACTTACTTACCATGCTTCAAGGCTTCAAGAGTGAATTACGCACAGAACTGGGGCAGGAAATTAAATCCTCTATAGACCAGCTCCGGTCAGATATAACGGAGCGCTTGTCCTCTCTCCAGCAAGATATGGACTCGGTGGGCACCAGGGTGCTGGACTTAGAGGCACAGCATCAAGAGCAGGAACGACTTTCTACGGAACGTACGGAGGATGTACGCAATCTTCGTGTCCAGCTGCACCAGACGCAACTCAAGGCGGAGGACCTCGAGAATAGAGCCCGAAGGGAGAACATCAGAGTCCGGAATCTTGAGGAGGGAGCGGAGGGACCTGATTTGACGGCCTTCGTGGAGGGACTGTTTGCAGAGATCTTGGCACCTCAGGCTCCTAAAATCAAACTGGACAGGGCTCATCGTGTGGGTGGCCTACAGGTCGGCGAGAGGAGGAGGCCACGTGAAGTCCTGGTGAAGTTCCATTCCTTCATGGTTAAAGAAGCGGTACTACAAGCGGCCAGGACTAAGGGGGATATCTCCTTTCAGGGCTACTCCTGCCCCATCTACCAGGATCTTGCGCCGACGACTCTAGCACGGAGGCAGATGTTCCGACCCATCACGGCCAAGCTTCGAGATGAACACATAAGGTACAGATGGACCTACCCCTTCGGACTCAGTTTCGAATTTAAAAACAAACGCCGCCAGGTGACTGAACTACGCGAGGGACTGGAGTTGCTGGGCCTTCCGGTCGAGGCCCAAAGCCCCGCGCAAGCTGAGACCGGGGAACCTTCTCGTGGACCCCCAACGTCTTCCACATGGGCTGCGGTCTCCCGCAGGGGCCGCTGATGGGCTTCTGTTGGTTGTGGTGGGGACACTACGGGATGGACCTTGCTTGCTGCGGCGGGGGCTCGGGGGGTCATGGGCTTTCCGCTTCTGAGACCGACACCTGGAGAGCCCCCTGGTGGTGGAGGAGGACCCTCGACACTTGTCTTAGCCACCGACTCCCGGCTCCCCCTGGGTTCTGGCGCTGGAGGGCGAAGCCTCAGACTATCTTCCACCCATATGTAAGAACAGTGCCTTTCTTTGATCTCTAATGTTATTTTCGAATTGATGTTATGAATATTACGGGGCGGGGCCCTTCATGCTATATGCAGTCTACACCAGGGCCTTACTTTTCAAGCGGGGACCCTACAGGCTCTCTATCTCCACTAGGCGTAGGTTCACACTGTTGATTAGCCTCTAGCCAAATTCTGATGATGTTTTCTATTCTTCATGGTACTTGATGCCGGGGTGGCCGTGGATGGGGCCCTCGGACCCGTGGTCCCCCTTGATCCCGGTGGGGGCTTAATACCCCCGACGGGGTCCTAGTTAAGTAATGTTTTTGATTATTCATTGTTATGTATGGTTGTTTTTCTTTTGTTTAGGGGTTGGGGGGGGACTGGGTGGGACATGGTGGTGGCTTTTTAAAACTTAGCTGTGGCAGAGTTTTGGACGTTTTGACTTCTCCGAGTGAGACGGTACACTGGGGCCCCGGAGGGGGCGGGAGGCATGATGGGACGGGAGTGGATTCTAGAGAGCAGGTGCTATTTCCCTATGGCGTCATGACGATCACCATTGCAACCTGGAATGTTAAGGGTCTTAATTCCCCTCAGAAACGCCAAAAGGTCTGGAAGTATATTACTGATCATCATTTAGACGTAGTGGCCCTACAGGAGACCCACCTAGCTAGAGCAGAAGACACTCGCCTTAAACATAAACAATACCCCTTAATCTATAGATCCTCCGCGTACGAAGCATAGAGGGGTGGCGCTGATGTTTCGTTCAACCATTCAATTCCAACCTATAGAGGTCCTTAGGGATAAATATGGCCAATGGATAATGGTCAAGGGTCGCCTACGAGGGAAAATCTGCACCTTTGTGGCGGTATACACTCCTAACACTGGACAGACGTCCTTTCTGCATACACTATTGGGGAGGATGTTGGATTTTATTGAGGGACCGGTGATCTTTATGGGGGATTTTAATCTGACATGGCAAAAAGACTTGGACAGCACACACTCACAACGTTCTGACGTGGGCTCCTTCTCTACCGAAACACAGCAGCGCATTCACGATCTTGGTCTGCTCGATGCCTGGCGTACTCTTTACCCGCTCACGCGGGATTACACTTTTTACTCTCACGTCCACCGTACTTATTCACGGCTAGACTACATTTTCATTAGTCAATCTCTGCTGGGTACTCTTCAGGAATCCAAGATTTTCCCGCTCTCTGTCTCAGATCACAGCCTCCTCGCCGTTGGCTTGTCCTGGGGGGGTAACGCCCCAACGGCCCCTAGGTGGTACTTCCCGGCCGCACTGATACGTGACAAGGAATCCTGTACTAAACTCAGAGAAACCATCACGGAATATTTTGACGTTAGTAAGCCAGAGGATACATCAGACTTTAACACTTGGGATGCTTTTAAAGCAGTCTTTCGGGGGAAGTGCATTGCCCTCAATTCGGCGCTGAACGCGCACCGCGCTAGAGAAAGGGAGCAACTGGAACGAGAACTGGCCTCTGTCGAATGTGACCACAAACGTAACCCTTCGCGGCAAACCCTGCGTAACTTAACAGCGCTCCGTGGGAAACTACGGGCTATTTACAATAATAGAGCTGAGTATACGCTCCTTAAACTCTGGCAATTATCCTATACACAGGGCAATAAGATCGGGAAACACTTGGCGAGGCAGCTCAGGGGTAAACGAGAGAGAGAGTACATTGGCGGGATTCAGGGACCCTCGGGGGAAGTTACTCACAGTGACGAGGGTAAAGCTGAGATCTTCGGTACCTTTTACAAAAATCTCTACTCTAGCGATAATTTAGACTCAGTTGCCCAACAGGAATTCCTCCAGACCGTGACCTTACCTCAGGTCTCTGCCGATTGGAACAATTCGCTCACTGCGCCCATCACCCACGAAGAGATCAATATTGCTATTAAAGGCCTCAAGCTTCACAATGCCCCAGGCCCAGATGGGTATACGGCCCTTTTTTATAAAACCTTTGCCCCTGACATCTGCCCCCACCTTACGCAGCTTTTTAATAAGATGGCCGAAGACAGGGAGACAGCTACCTCCAAGACCGAGGCCACGATTTCGGTGATACCTAAACCCGGGAAGGATCCTCAGCACTGCACCTCTTATCGACCTATTGCGCTTCTCAACCTAGACGCAAAACTGTACTCCTCTATCATAGCCAAGCGACTGAATGACCTTATGCCTGACCTCATACATCCTGATCAATCAGGATTTATTAAGGGTCGTCAAACCCACGATAACACTCGCCGAATTATTCACCTCATAGAAAAGGCCAACAGGCGACAGATCCCTGCTGTCTTGGTGGGACTAGACGCCGAGAAAGCGTTTGACAGGGTAGACTGGGCATTTTTATTCCACACTCTCAGGGCATTCGGATTTTCTCCTAAATTTCTAACCATGCTATGAGCCAATTACCAGCAGCCTCGCTCTAGGGTAATCGTTAATGGGCTAAGCTCACCTTCTTTTTTCCATTCTAGAGGCACCAGACAGGGGTGTCCACTCTCGCCCCTCCTTTTCGCTCTCAGCATTGAACCGCTCGCAATGGCGATTAGGACTAATCCTATGATCCAAGGGATACCTTTTGCGGGGGAATCCCACAAAATTTCTCTCTTCGCGGACGATGTTCTTTTATTTCTTTCTGACCCGTTCGCGTCCCTCCCATCTTTACAGTCGGAACTCGAACGCTTTGAGACGGTAGCAGGTTTTAAAATCAACTTCAGCAAATCATACATTCTCAACCTCATCATACCGCAAATGGAGGCTCACAGGCTCCAATCCCTTACTCCACTGTCGTGGTCTTCCTCCTCTATACAAAACTTGGGAGTTCACCTGACTCCGAAAGTAGAAGGTCTATATGCAGCTAATTTCCCTTCCGCGCTTACGCGTATCCAAACGGAACTTATAAAGTGGAAACCTCTCTTTTTGTCGTGGCTTGGACGGATACACGCAGTGAAAATGACACTTCTACCGAAGCTTCTCTATTTATTCCAGGCCCTCCCTATCGAGATGGACGGAAACTTCTTTCGTCGCTTTAAGACTATGATTCTACATTTCATTTGGCAGGGGACACGTGCTCGCTTCTCCTTCTCTCTCCTGCATCGCTCCCGTACGGAAGGGGGGGGTGGGACTTCCAGACATACAATTGTATTACAAAGCAGCACAGTTACGAATCCTGATCGAATGGTCAAAGAGGGAATCTGATAAACATTGGCTTCACATGGACCGTGGTGTAGCGGGGAGGACTATCTGGGACTTGGTATGGCGTCCAAAAAAAGGCAGGCCCAGGAATGCTTACCTTGCCACCCCCACCCGCACCACCCTGAAGGTCTGGGACACGGTGGCGGGGGACAGTCGCTGGACTTCTTTCCCCTCATCGTTTACACCGCTACATTTTAACCCAGCATTCCCACCGGGACTGCAGGAGGGCCTTTTCGATGCATGGAGGGAGGGGGGATGCCTTGCTCTGACTCATCTCTTCCACAACTTCGATCCTCTCACCTTCGACAACTGTCAGTGAGATTATGGCCTCGGGAACACAGAGCGATTCCATTATACCCAGTTAATGCATTGGGCCCTCACACCCCAAGTGCGAGAAGCGGCCACCCGACCTCTTACGAAGTTTGAATCCTTCCTCACCAAGACCACTGCCATGAGGGGGACGATTTCATTTATTTATAGGTTCCTACTCACCACCACACTATCCCCATGCCCGAGATACATGTCCATGTGGGAGGGCATATTACAACGAGATATCTCTGAAGAGGAATGGGGGCACCTATGGGTGGACATTACATGATTCAATCACTCCTCGGAGCTACGGGAAGCCCATCTCAAGACAATGATGGACTGGTATCTTTACCCATCCCGGCTTAAGAGAATCTTCCCGGCTACCTCTGATAGATGCTGGAGGGGGTGTGGGCTACTGGGAGACTTCCAGCACATATGGTGGGACTGCCCGACCATTCGCCCTTATTGGGAAGAAATACTTGCACACATTAAGGACATACTGTGGTACCCTATCCCGACTTCTATGGCGGAGGTCCTTCTGGGGCTGCGCGACCCCTCCCTAGAGCACCAGACTCGAGCTGATAAGACGATCATGTGGCTCTGTCTAGGAGCAGCAAAGATTACCCTGGCGGCTGCTTGGAAAAGGAGGGAGGCCCCGGCAGTCTCGCTTTGGCACTCACGACTTTGGAAGCTGCTCAGTCTGGAGCGAATGTCAGACGTCTTTCGAGACGATTTTATGAACTTTGAATTCAAATGGGGCCCTCTAGTCACTTTCCTTTCCAGGGGCCTACCGTCTACTGTTTGTCCCTCTACCGTCAGAGCTCTCCATCTCTTTCAATTTTGATCTACCACTCACGCTACTAGTCAGGTAGAATGTTGTGATTTTGCCGCCACCATGGTTGGGGAGGAGGGAGGGAGGGGAGGGGCTTTCTTTTTTTTGTTTATGCGACCCCCCGGTTGGGGGTTGCTTCTATATGTCAATACTTGCCACCCAATGCTCCCCTCAAGCGGGGCGATCCAGGATACTTACCATCGCAAAAGAAAGATGGGAGGCAGGCTGATCTGTATGCTTTCACTAGCCAAGTCTTATGCTCTGTCCGAGACCCCGAGAATGTGAGAAACTGTACCTTTCTATAACGCAAATCATTGTGATCGAGGTTGGACTACCTTTGAGCATTCTGTAATTATAGCCGTTTTTGGACTTGTTGAATTTTGCATCACCCCCTGCGAGCGGTGAAATGATAGCATTGCCGAAAGATGTAGGTTTTGCTAAAACTCAATAAAAATATGTTTGAAAAAAAAAAAAAGAGGCGTGCGGTCAGGCCTAAGGGAGTTGTAGATTGCTGTTATTGCGTGCTTACCACGCCCATGTGTCAGTAAGGTTTGTAAGAGTTGTGATGTAGGAGGTTCAGTGAGATCGTTGTCCCATGCCTGGAGGAACTGACGAGTTAGCAATGCATGGAACAGGAACGTCCCCTGTGGTATCTCGAAGTCTGCCACTAAGCCTTCAAAGGTTTGTAATTGCGAGTCCGCAAACATGTCGCCCCAGGCATCCAGCCCCCTCACTTTCCAGGACTCGAGCTCTGGGCAGCCGTGACAAGCAAGTGAGCCTGGTAAGATTTCCAGTGGCAGGTTAGGAGCATATGGTTTAGCCTGATCTCTAGGTAACACGTATTTGGACCAGTTGCGTCTCGCCGCCACCATTAGAATGTTGCCTTGTTTTTTCTGCAAGATGGTGGTGGATCCCGAGAGCCACTCCAATATTGCTGGCTGTCCCCAAGTTAGCGCCCCAGTGACTTGTTCGGTGAGGTTGCTGCTTGCAAGCCACCTCATTGGCCATTGCAGCTGCGCTGCAGTGTAATAATGTTCGTAGTTTGGTGCACCCAGGCCCTCGTCTGACAGCGGTAAATACAGCTTTCTGAGAGCCACCCTAGATCTAGAGCTCCCCCATATCAGAGAGACAAGTAGTGACTCCAAGTCTTTAAATAATCTTTGTGGCAGTCGGTAAGGGAGTGTGGAGAAAAAGTATAGAAGTCGGGGGAGTAAAAGCATTTTGGAGATGGCCACTCACCCCATGGGGGATAAGGGAAAACTCAGCCAGAATAGGAGAGCTGTGTGAGCCCTAGTGATTATCTTCCTAGGTTTCCGTCTATTGTATCTACGCTACAGTGGTAAACCTGAACCCCCAGATATTTGAAGGTGTTGAACGCCCATTCCAACAGTGTACGATGCATGGCGTGTCTCTGGTCCATTGAGAGTGTCTTCATTGGGAACATTGCTGACTTGGACCAGTTGACCTGTATGCCAGAGACCTGTGCGTGGTCATGCAACAGGGCCATAAGTTCCTGCAAAACAGCGACCTGACCACGCAGGTAAATTAATGCGTCATCTGCGTATAGAGACACTATGTGCCACCGCTGATCTGCGTATATGCCCCAGTCGGGTACACGTTGGCGCAGCTTGCATGCCAATGGCTCCATGGCCAATGCAAATAGAATGGGCGACAGAAGGCAGTCCTGCCTTGTGCCATGCTCTATCGCAAACGGTAGGGAGAAGGTGCTGCCTGTCTTCACTCTAGCCTGTGGCTTCGTAAATAGTATACGTACCCACCGCAAAAAGTTAGGGCCATTGCCGAATCCAGACAACACTGCCAGTAAATAATGTCAGCTCAAGGTATTGAATGCCTTTTCAATGTCTAGGGATGCTATCCAGGGTATATCAGATTCGGTGCGTACCCATTCTAACAACGTAGAAAGGAGGCGCAGGTTCAGTCCAGTGTTTCCTCCCCGGGATGAAGCCATTCTGATCGTCATGTACCAGTATGGGTATTGCTTCGATCAGTCTATTGGCTAGTAGTTTACCTAGGATTTTATAGTCTACGTTCAGCATTGACAAAGGGCGGTATGAGGCCATCTGAAGTGGGTCTCTGCTCAGTTTGGGCAACACAACCAGCGTTGCTTCTCGCAACGTAGGCGGGAGTTCACCTCTTTCGAACGCTTCTTCATACATATTAGCCAGGCGGGGATAAGTTGTTCAGGGTAATTTGAGTAAAATTCAGATGGCCAGCCGTCTGTCCCCTGGGTTTTACCTGTTACCATTTGCTTAATGGCTTCAGAGATCTCATCTGCAGTGATAGGGTCTTCGAGTGAGTCATAGTGTGGTTGCGTTACCAGCGGAAGTTGAACATGCGACAGGAACTGCTGGATAAGAGTGGGGTCAATGGTATCAGGGGCTTTATATAGAAAGGTATAGTATTCATAAAAAGAATTAATGATCGCTTCCTGGGTATTCGCTATATTCCCTGTGGGCATGGATATCGCTGTAATGGGAGGTTGTGAAGTGTCAGTTTTTAGTAGCCATGCCAGCATCTTACCAGCTTTGTCCCCTTCTGAGTGCCGACGGGCAAGGTATGATTTATAATCCAGTGTGCAAAGATTGTCTAGTGTTTCTTTATATGTCAGACAAGCCTATTTCTGTGGAGCTCATCTGTGAGTGACTTACGGGAGCCATGGGTAGTTTTAATGGCGTGTCCTCTTAGGACAGCCTTGAACACATCCCATTCCATCCCCGCACTCAAAGCTGTGCCTGCATTGGCCTGAAAGTATGAGTCAATAGAGCATGACAGGGTAGCACGAAACGTCGCGTCGGTGAGTGCCGCAAGGGGAAGGTGCCAGGTCAACACTCGGGGCCTCTGCGCTCCCCACATGAGATGCAGCTGCAATGGGCTGTGACTACTCCTAAACTGAGAAAAATCCTAACTTTAAGACTTTCGGTATTCACAGAAGGCATTTAGGAGTCCTAAAGTTAGGAGTCCTACCTTTACTACTCCTAAACTGAGAAAAATCCTAACTTTAAGACTTTCGGTATTCACAGAAGGCATTTAGGAGTCCTAAAGTTAGGACTACTAACTTCTGTGAATACCGAAATGAGTAAGTTCATTCTGTGAATACCGAAATGAGTAAGTTCATTCTGTGAATACCAAAATGAGTAAGTGTATTCTGTGAATACCAAAAGTACTAACTTTACGTTTTTGACGTAAGTTAGTTCTGTGAATCAGGCCCATGGTGTCTAACCTCATGTGGAGGTCGTGTATTGATGAGTAATGTGAGTAAGTACACAGCGCAGGGTGTTTAGTACCCCATGCATCGTGTAGTTGCATATTAACAGTTCAATCCCTCATGTGCTGTGCTAGTTTAACGGATTGTGCCCCCAGGAGTGGAGGGCACCAGCGGTCCAGGATAAGATCGTGCACACCGTTGTAGTCTCCACCCCAGTATGCTTGTGCCGTAGGGTCTGTAAGTAGAGATGGTGTGATTGACAGTAAGAATGAGGCTTGGCCTGAGTTCGGGGTGTAGAGGGATATCAATGCTAGTGGGAATCCATTTAAGAGACCCTCTAGGATTGCATAGCGGCCTTCTGTGTCAGCTCGGGAATGTCATATCTTTAAAGGAATGCCCGGTGCCACCCATATAAGGGTGCCCCTAGCATATCCCGAATATGTGGTGCCAAGGACCGTGTCCCTCCAGCGCTTACAAAGAGACGCGAGAGTTTGCAAAGTCAGGTGTGTTCCTTGTAGCAATGCAAACGAGATCTTGTGGCTGTGTAAATACTGGTATACCTTGTGGCATTTAGCGCATCCTGCCAAACCACGCACGTTCCAGGTCAGTAAAGTATAGTCACCATTAGCCATCTAATTGACAATAAATAAGAAGGCAAACACAGAATTGTGGATTGAGCATCACCCCCCTCAGTAGTTTGTCACTCACCGCCCCCATCCCCCAACCCCAGCAACCACCAAAATGCCAGTCAACCCGCACTCCCTGAGCGACGTAAGGAAACAGACAGATCGAAACAAATGAAAAAATTACCCAACTCCCCACCCCAGGCCGGCTTGCCTATGGGCAATTGGCCATCTGCAGTGAAATGCAATTGATCCACACAAAATATAACATTAAGAAAGAGATGCAAATGGGCGTCCCAGAGTTTCTTTTTCCAGAAGTAAAATGTAAATGAGCGGAGGGACAAAGAGAGTAGAGAGGGCAATAACAAAAGAGAGAGGAGGAGGGGGAAGAAAGACAGGGGGTTATGAAGGTGCTGTATCAGCTACTTATCGCTCTTGGGGGCAGCTGTTCTGTATGTCGCTACCAGTTGGCCGCCTTGTATAGTTCAAGCTGGTAGTGTTCTTATTTGCAATATGTGGCACATTCATCGAGAGGTACGCCATCCCCCGCTTCCGTGGTAGGTGTAAAATGTTCCACTTTAGGCTCACAGATAGACCCTTAGAAGATCAACCAAGATCCTCTGCAGTCTGCAGGGTCAGGGCCGGTGCGCCCCCGACAGCGCTGCATGCTGCGAAGCAGTTAGGAGTAGTGTTTGGTCCATTGCTGTGTCCAGGTCCGATTCGGATCTTTGGGAGGATGTAGGGCCGCCGATGTGTTCTGCTGATTTTATAGCTTGTGCGTGGTCTTGAGCCAGCTGGGCCTTCGTTGGTCATTGTACTCTACCCCTGCCCCTGCCGTGGCCCCTGCGTGCACCCACCAGTTTCCATGATTGGCGAGGGTCCGCCTCCACAATATGCGGATTGTGTGCAAATCCATGTTGGTCCATCCAAGCCCAGGCCTCCTCAGGAGTGGTGCAGAAGATGGTGCTATCCTTGTGGGGGATGCGTAACTTGGCTGGATATTGTAATGAATATTGTATTTCATGGTCTTGCAAGCATTTCTTGACCTCCGAGTATGAGGATCTGCGGCCCTGTACTGACAAGGTCTAGTCTGGGTATATGTGCACCGTTGCATTCTCTACTTGCCATGGGCCGCAGGCTCTAGTTACCTGCAGAATGTGGTCCCTGTCCCGGTAGTTGAATAATCTCACTACCACAGGCATGGGGGGATTGCCCGGGAGCGGGGGCCCCTCCAGCACCCTGTGCACCAGTTCAACTGAGAAGAATTTTGAGCTCTTGCCCTGGAGGATATCTGTGGAGAACCAGGACTCTAAATAGAGCTCCATGCTGTGGCCCTCCACCCTTTCCAGCAGGCCTACTATGCGTACATTATTCCTTCGGGACCGTCCTTCCTGGTCCTCCACTCGGGCCCTCAGATACTCCACTTCTTGTTGGAGGGACTGGATCTGGGCCATTGCCGTGGTCACTGTGGGGCGCAGAGATGCTAAAGTGGATTCCGATTCCTCCACTCTGTCTTTCAGTTTTTTGTGATCCTCCCTTAAGAACCCTATGTCCACACTGAGCGAATCAATTTTTGGGCCCAATGTAGTTTTAATGTCCAATATTGCTGCCATCAGTTCGTCGAAACGGTGTGACTGATTATTGTGATCAACAGGATTTGTGGGCCCAGTGTGTTCAGTCACACCAGGAGCCAGGTTCATTGTATCCGATGGCTGAGATTGTGTCCTATCCGTTCTGGGGTTTCCCATATCGACAGTATGGGCGTGTGGTGTCCCGCAGCCGGATGGTCTGCCAGCTGTAGCTCCCAGAAAGAAGGCTAGTAGTGGTTCAACAGCAAATAGCTGTCAGCAACCCACTGGGGCGTGGGCGTGAGATCGTGGCGCAGCCGGGCAATGAGCAAAGTGGGAGTGTGAGAGCCCGGGGAGTCACCAGGCACCACTCTCCGGTCCACCAGCCCGCTCCGGTAGCACCCCACCAGCCCGTTGGGCAGGTGTGGCTACAGGGTAGCTGCTGCTTGTTGCGCTCTGGGCCTGTAGTGTATTGACCAGGGTGTTGGGCGTCTAGTGAATCAGGGATTCTGTATATATGGACCACCAACAGATGGGGGCCACTAACCAAGGGGGAAGCAAGTAGACATATGTGCGACGTGTTGGCACTCACCAATGGCCCTGTGCTGAGTTTTCGTACCACAGGCCCCTACAATGGGGAATTAGGAGGCCCTGGCTCCGAGCAACGCACCGCAGTCAGGATTATCAAATGAGAAGGGACCCAGTAGGCTTTAGGTATGGTAGGTGGGTGTCCACCACACATGCGGGTAGCTCCGCGAACACTAGTCCATAGAAGGTTTGACGCTTTTGGCAGGGCCTGTAGATAGGTGAGGCTGTTGGCGTTCAAGCTGCACGAGCCCTGTGTCCGACAATGAGAGGCGCACTCAGCAGGTCAATTGAGGCAGTAGGCCCCAGCACCATGCGGTTCGGAGCGTTTGCTGAGTGTGGCTGCGTGGGCCTGGTAGTGTATGCTCTGTAGCGGGCGTTCTCGTGCCGCAGGGCCGCCCAATATCTGCACGCCGGATGAGTGCGCTCCCCAACAGGCCACACAGCCCATCACTCCTCCGGAAGCGGAGCGCCACAGGAGTGCCACATCCCCGTCTCTCCGTGTCTCAGGGGGTGGTGGCAGACGTGGGTCGCAGGAGCCCTCGGCAGGTCCAAGATGGATCGGCGGCATCCCCGACACCGTGTATTCCCTTCTTCGCACATGTGCCTGCAAGGAGGCAGCGCATTCAACGTGCGTGGATCTGCTACGCGGCTGGGCGGGTCGTCGCTACTCGAGGTCCGCGTCTTTGAGCAGGTCAAGAGCGAGTGCTGCCAGTGGCCCCTTTTTCGTCCGGTTTTCCGCTGCAAGTGTCAGTTCGGCAGTTAGGATGTCACCGCTGTGTAGCACGCTTCATTTGCCCGGCCAGATCAGGATTTATGGAGGATTTTTGGGCGAGCCTAGAGTGGAGCTCAGCTCTGCACGTCCGTGCTCGCCACCATCTTGGCCTAGCCCCTGCTTTGTAGTAGTTAACAATGAATTTAAGAGTTTTTCACTACCAGGACAGGTAATCTTTAAAAATACATGTCCAACTTTTTAAATACATTGCACTCTGCCTTCTGGGCTGTCCAGGTCCTACCCTAGGGGCGGCTTGCATGTATTGAAAAGGAAGCCTGGAAAAAGGTTTACTCTGCCTGGTCGAAATTACAGTTTAAAACTGCAAACAGGGTGCAATGGCAGGCCTAAGGCATGTTTAAAGGGGCTATAGAGTGAGTGGCACAATAAGTGCTGCTGGTCCACTAGTAGCAATTAATTTACCGGCCCTGGGTACATGTAGCTCCACTTTACTAGGGACTTGTAAGTAAATTAGATAAGCCAATTGGGCATAAGCCAATGTTACTATGTTCTAAAGACATGCACTTTAGTACTGGTCAGCAGTTGTAAAGTGTGCAGAGTCCTACGTCCAGTAAAAACAATATCAGCAGAAATGGAGGAGGAAGGCAAAACGTTTAGGGTAAGACCACCCTCAAGCTGATAGGTCTGAGAGCCATCTTGGTGGAATCAAAGATATGAAGCAAACTAAAAGCATTTTTCCTACAGAGTGTACACCAGTAAATGAAGAAATGAGGGGGTGCTTTTGGTATAGAAATAATTGTTAGTGCTCTACAAAGCTAAAATAAGGTCACATTGTCTATAAATCCTCGAATATCTTCCTCATCTATCCCAGTGGAAGGTTCTGACATGCAGATTGAAACATATACTTGCAACACCAGCAACAGTCTGTCATTTAACTCCCCAGTCATTAACTGCAGCTTCACCACAGAGTTCTAAAGAACAAATAAAGCACTAACATTTTTCACAAGAAAAGTGAGGCACTCCTAAAACCATATTGTTGGAAAAGGAGCTGTTAAATTTAAAGCCTTTCTTTAGGTGCATGCTGAAGTAAATGAGCATTGAAATGATGTTGCAGGTATGAAACCAGCGGGTTACAACTGCAAGGAGAGGTATGGATTATTAGTAATTTGCAGCATTATGTTAAAAAATGCCTAAAAATGGTTAAAGAGGGAGACATCTGCATACGTAGAGCATCAAAATTGGGCTGTTTGTACATTTGGCCCTAAGTCCCTCATTCTGCCAACCACGTGCAACCTTATTTGGGTGCAAATGGGAGTTTGAACCCAGTCAGGATTACATGGTGAGAAAAAATTGCAGCAACTAGGATTTTTGTTCTTGCAAAAATGTCATCAGATAAAGCCTGCTTACATGTTTGCAGTGAAAAACTACAATACCCTGAGTGCCTGTGCTGTACCAACACATTATTTATTCCCTTTTCTGAAATGCAGAGCTCGAGGTGATGATCCATCTGGTAAATACCATACCTGAGGTATCTGTACCCAGTGACGAATTACCACACCAAATAATGTGGCTATGGTAATCAAGACTCAGTCGATTTTCTAACTTTTCACTATGATCCATCTGATAATATTGGTTACCACAGATTTCTATGTTAAAACAGTGAAAACTATTTTGTGTGGTGTTTTACATTTTTGTGGTAGTTAGTTAATCAACTTCAAAGTTCTAAAAGGTCTTTGATTTGCTTCCACCAGGGCCACGTCTCTGTCCCAAGAGAATTTCCCATGCATTGAAATAGATTAGTTTCTCCTGTTTGTGTGCCCAGTTTTTGCACTCATTTAGCTGTATACACATTTAGTTTCCATGAACTCTTTCCTCGTGATTGAACATGAATGGAATTTAATGGGCTCCTACATTGTATTCGCTTTGAGCACTAAAATGATGTTAGGCGTGTTGGTCCACAGGAACAGCTATGCTTTTTCCTATCACTGGAATGAGTGGCTTATTTGTCTTACTGTATTTGTTGGTACGTTGTGCTCACCTTGAATTGCTTTTCCACCTCGAATTTGGTGTGTCTGTTGCCTCTTGTGTTGTTAGCAGTCGCATCTGTTTTCATTTAAATCAGTGTAAGTGGATCTTAGTACACAGCCAGCGTATTCCCAGGCATTTATTCACCTATGTAATTGTACACTATTGTTAACTTTTTCTTTACATTATTATATGCATATCTTATTCGTGGCACTAGTTTAGCAACTGGAATTTATTCCCTAACAGTCATTTCTGGTTCTATGTAATTCGTGTGCTACTATGGAATGCCAATTTCAGGTGCCCCTAGCACACTCCATGAACTGTTTCTCCTTCAGAGGAGAGTGGGTCTGTATTCTAACATTATTGTATGGCAGGCAGCCCGTAGTGTCTGTATGAAGGACAGTGAAATGGTGGGCTCCCCTTGCACATCCTCAGAAGGGGCAGCCATGGAGAGCTTCAGCAATCCCAAATGTAGACATTATGTAATACTTCAGAAAATAATACACCAGTAGCTCCTACTAAGCGCCACGTTGGTGTCTACTTTGACAATTACACTCATGGCGAATCAGGATTCTTGCAAGGTTGAAATACAAGTGCCTGAAACTGTATCTTCACATCAGTAATATGGAATACTTCTCTTAGTACATACCACAGGCAATCCCCACTTATTTTTTGGCCCCTCACAAAGGGTCATGTCCATGCAATGGTCTGTTTAGTTTAAGAACAATAGCTGTGCCCTACAAATTAGGAATTGTTTGCTGGATATCCGAGTATTGCTCAGTCCTGATTTTCCTGAAGTGCAAGTATTAGCACCAGCCTTCCATGATGTTAATTGTAGCCTCCAGCAACACAGATCAAAGCATACTGCAAATATGACTTCAATTACTGCATGTTTCAGTTACTTGTCTTTGGCATTTCCCTTGAGAACGGCTATGGATTCAAAGTACAGAGTATAATATAAAATGTTTTCAATAGAAGCCAAAACAGTCCCTAAGGTTATTGATGTTTATCCTCATTGCAGCAATTTTGTAGAAGTGTTTGGCTTATGTCAAAAGAAAAAAGGAAGAAAAAATACAAATGTGACATTTGTACTGACTGGTAATACATCAAAGATCAGAGAAAGCAACGCATGTGACAACACACATGGATATCCTCCTGTGACAACAAGCATAAAGACCCCTTTCTTGAAAACAGAAGTGAGATACCAATGTAAACAACTGAAAGGGTTTTTTCATATGCAATAGTTTTGCATTTTATTGATATTAACATGTAAACACGCAAATATATTAACTGTGTATTATTCACGCTTAGATCGACCATAGTAATGAAGACCTGTGTTTATCTGGCTAACATTGGTTGCCATCTTGCTTCATGACACTTGTGCAGTGTACTTTTAGCAAAATCTGAAGCCCAAATTAACAAACGCAGTGTGCCTTTGCTTTCTTCCCCATGTAAAATGTTTTTCTTTTGTATTGAAATCATAGACCTAATTTGTTGCAACAGAGCACCTGCAGAGTACAAGCTGGTCCGATGTATCACATTTTGTTGCAAATAATTGTAAGTTTGAAGGACGTTGAGAGAAGCTGTATTGTGTACGATCCTGAGAACCCAATGGGGCAGATTTACAATAACCTAACGCAGCACTGTGCAGCAAGTCATTTTGCTGCGCCGTGCTGCGTAAGTTTGGAAAGCATAGCGATGCGACATATTTACAACAATATGTCGCATCTCTGTGCTTCCCCTGCGCTGGCGCACAAACTGCTGCCATGTGCTGGCGCAGGCACCCTTGCACCATGGTGCAAGGATGCCTGCATGTCGTGGGAAGATTGTTTTTGTTCAGGAAGGGTTCCTTCCTGAACAAAAACAATCTAAATGCTGTTTTCAACTTCTATGTGTGCTGCATTAGCACACATAGAAGCTGAAAAACAGCATTCTTTCAATGATTGTTTATGTGCAGGAAGGGAACCCTTCCTGAACAAAAACAATCATTAGAGGTGATTCCTCTTTCAATGTGTGCTGCAGAGTGCAGCACGCATAGAAACCGGAAACAAAAACGAGGAGAAATGAATACATTTCTCCTCGTTAGTGCCCCTACGCCTCCCCTGGGAGGCGTAGCATTCACACGCATTTCCAGATTTACGATTCCTCGTAAATCTGGAAATGTGTCTCGCTCCATGGGTGTTGTGTGGGAACACCCACAGCAACACTCCATGTAACGCCCCTTTCACGCAAAGTGCTGCGTGCAGGGGCCATATTTACAAGGACAGGAAAAGCCACGCAGGGTGGCTTTTCCTGTCCTTGTAAATATGGGGCAGTGTATTGCGCTGCAAGTGCGTCACAAAAAAGTGACGTACTGGCAGTTCAAGGGGCTTGTAAATATGCCCCAATGTGTTGAAGAATGTGCGCCCAATTCACAAAGATACTCATGTGTAGCAAAGTTACGAGTGCAGAGTCTCTGCACTCGGGAGGAGTCCCCGAACTCGGGGCACAATCTCCATCCTGAGAACTGCAGTGCAGAGATTCCCCCCCCCGGTTGCGGAGTGTCCACCCTGAGTGCAGAGACTTTGCACTTTCACCTTTACTTACACATAAGTCCCTTCGTGAATCAGACACTGTATCTTTTTACTTTAACCTGATTAGATGGTTTTATGGAAACTTCGTGTAGATGAATCAAATGTTAGAATTGGGTGATTTAAGCTTTTGCAGAGTAGGTTACAGTTCAGACATGCTTTGTCCACTTTCGATACAGCTTAGAGCAGAGTGCGGTGCTCTCTTTATGGGAGAACTGATTTTACTTTTGTTTTCCAATAAGGCAAATTTATGATAGTTCATCCTCTTTCTTATATGAATTTGATTGATTTGAACTTTATATTGACTAATGCATTCATTTTTTGATAATCGAATACACTACCTCGACAATTATACCTTCTGTAAACTTTTAGCTTTTAATAAACGTTTATGGTTTGAAACGTACCCACTTTCTGTAATCCTTGTGGAGTCTAATAATCTTCATGTTATTTAAATATGTTGATTTGATGACCTGCTCAGTTGCGAACTTTGATTCATCAGATAGTGCTTTATGGTCCCCAAATATGCACAGAGAAAAACGCTTACACAACTAAGGGGAATAATTCAAATGAACGTTTTACCAGGGAGATTTACTTCTCTTGTCCAAAAGTAGCTTTAAGTTGACGTTAACATGATATAAGCAATATAAAACCTGCGTTGTAACGTCTCATCAACATTTCTGACATTCTCCGGTAGCCTACTGCCAACGATTTTCACTATTGACTCAAGAAGAAAATAAAAAGTAGTAGTATGAAAATATTGAGTTTCAATGATTTCAAGAAAACAATAGAAAACTGGTCTAGGCTAATCCATGTTCTGCAGTTAACCCTTTGAAAGCATTTGGTATTTGCAATCAAAACAATATGATGTAAAGATCATAGCAAACAATACATTCGCTCTAATCCTACACATTACATCAATGCCAAAGATGCCGCTGGATGTCTTTTAACTGCCGTAAGAGGCACGGAAGATTAGACAAATAGTGAGCAAGCTTATAGAACGTCCTTAAATGAACTTCAAATCACCATAATGTCAGGTAGCTAAAGAAACATCATGCTCCATTTAAATCCCTGATGAGATCACTGAGTTGGTCCTATGTTCCACGAATTAGCACTTCAAAGGCTTCCTATTTGCGCTGAGGGGCTGTGGGAAGGGCAAGAAGTCAAATGTACAGAAAGTAAATTGGTTTTTATTTTTTATGTCTGGCTAGAGGCAGCTTTACACGTGTGCCAGAAAATGTTGTTGTGAGAAGCCTGGACCTGTTTGCCGTGTCCCCCCACTTTTTGACCCCATTTTGACTACTAGATACTGATTTTCTGACTGATTATGCCCTGTGCTCTGCTAACCGGACCCAGGGTATGTGCTCTGATTAAAAGTACTTTGTAATTAGGCATAATTACACTTGGCACTGACAACCTACCTGTAAGTCCCTAGTATATGGTATGGCATGTAGGCGTAGAGGCCCAGTAGATTTCATGCACTTAAGGGTGCACTACTGTGGTGCTTGCTGTGATTTTAAAAGCCAGCCCTGCCTTGCAGGCTGCTTTTAAATTGAAATTATATGCAAATTCGACTTTGAAATTAAAGGTACTTCCAAAGTATCAAACTACCTAATTTTTACATATACGTCATCCCTAGGGTCTTCCTTGGTGCCCTGGGGATCGGGTGCTTGTGACTATAAGCAGGAATTATAAAATATGTTTTATATGCCCTGGTGAGGGAAAAACTGCCAACTTCGTTTTCCCCCATTGTAGCACAATGGCTTCATAGGCTAACATGGGAGTACTTTATTAAAGTGTAACTATTGAAAGGACTGGCTTAAAAATATAATTCAGGCACTTAAAAGAATAGTTATGATAAATCCAATAACTTTCCACTATTAGATTTGTCATAACTATTACAGAAAAGAGGTTATATAACTTTCTTTTCTGTGAGCCAAAATCCAGCCTTACAGCATCCCTTCTCTGATTGGCCAGCCTCTGCCAGGCTGAGCTAAGCTTTTTTAATGAGATGTGAAGTGGCCTGATTAGAGACAAAGGATTTCCTGTGGGAGGAGAACTGGAAGCTACAGAGCACAAGGCAGGATGGGAGTGGAGTAGCCAAACTGGTCTTCAAAGGGAGAATGACAGTTTAGGGCATCACAGGCTCACCCCCACATTCTCCACCCCCAACCAGACAGGAGCCCCAGTGATAAGATTAGTGAAGGAGCTGGAAGGGGCATGTTAGGGAATCTTAGCCACACCAGTGGGTTGGCTTAGACAGATCTAACCCTTCAGGAGAGAGTTTCTCCATTTTGGATTTTGAAAGACTAGTGCTTTTTGGGGCAAGAATACTTTAGAGGAAGTGGTCATACCTGCATCCCATTGATCAGGGGTGCCCCCCTGCTTGACGCCAAGGGACACTGAATAAATATGGGAGAGTTGCCAAGCAACTCAGATCCCTGACAGGAATAATCAAGAGAAGAAGGACTGTCCTGCTGGAACCCCTGTTCTGCACCCCAAGAGGACAGCACTCATAAGGACTGCACCTGCGGCACACTTTGGAACTACAGCCCTAAGGACTTTGTCTTGCTTAAAAAGGATTAAGGAAGGATTCCCTGAAAGCAACAGGTACAAAAGAGCTTCAAGAGATCCCTACCTTACACTACAGAAGAAGAAGGACTACCCTGCTGGAACCCTGGCCTGCACCCAAAGGTTTGCGCTCTGGATGACTGCACCTGCTGCACACTTGGTACTGCAGCACTAAGGACTTTGCCTTGCTTCAAAAGTGGAAGGAGTGGACTCCCTGAAAGCACAGGTTAAAAGAGCTCCACATGCAGCATCTACAACAAGAAGAACCCAGCTAGACTACATCCAGGGAACTTTATAGGATTTGGCCAGGTGCATTGTTGGAAACGTAGTCCCAACATCCCAAGGACCATCTCAGAGCTTTTAAACCCAAGGAATGGTGTTTTGGACACTTTGAACCCACGAGAGGAACTTCAGGAAGAAGTTCCAGAAGTTTGGAGAAGTTTGGAGTACCTTTAGTAAAAAGCTCCATAAGCTGGCCAGGTGCATTGTGGGAGTTGTAGTCCCAGGCCCAAAGAGGCAAACCAGAGCACCTGAACTGTTGGTTGATGCTGTGGACCACTTTCTTTCATCAAGAAACACTTCTGGAGGTAAGTATAAAAGTGTTACATCATGGGTGGCCTGAACTCTGGACTTTGTCTTGGTCCAGCATGACATTTTTTAACCTTTTAAGCGCTATTTGCTTCTAAGCGCTAGTTTTATTTTTAATCTTTAAAAATTCATATCTCTGGTTCCCTACATTGGATTTTTGTCTTTTGGTGTCTATTTGTTCATGAAAATATAGCCGATTTGTATAAATTGGTATTAGTTTTTTATTGTGTGTTGTGTCTTACTTATTTAATGTATTGGTGTTTCTAAATGCTTTACATACCTGTCTCCTAAGTTAAGCCTGCCTGCTCATTGCAAGCTACCAAGGGTTGAGCAAGGGAATAATATATTGAGACCTTGACTTGACCTTTTATTGTGATTTGGGCCTTATTACTAGTGGAAAGTCCCTACTTATCCCGCCTAATAATCCACTTTCGAAAGTAGTGGGGATTGCTGTTCAGAGTTTTTCTGACATTAATGCTGCCCTTGGTGTTACCCATAATGTTAACACACGTCTACAACAGGGACTACAGGAGCAACTGTATCTATTACCACAGCAGGAACCACAGTAACCAAAACAGCTGTCACTGAAGTAACTGCTGCAACAGCAGTAACCACAGAAACAACTATAGCTTCCACCATGACAGGGATCACAACAGCGACAACTGGTTCCAGCACAGCAAAGACGACAGCAGCAAAAACAGATGTAACCATAGCAGTATTCAGCAGATACAACAGCACAAAAAATCGGCTACAAAGGCAGGGACAACAGTAACATCAGTTTTATCACAGTCATAAAAGCAACAGCAGATGCCTCAACATCATCCGTCACCTCAGTAAGTACAACAACAGTAACAGCAACTACAGCTGTCACAACAGCAAGAACGACCACACCAGCAACAGCTGCAAGTACAACTGAGACCACGGGTGTGACTAAACATGCAGTAAATCATAGAGGAGAAATGAGAGGTGTTTTATTGAATGATCCAGTACACATCCTCCTAGTCCAAAGTTACTTACAATAAGTTATGCTGCTCTGTGAGGCCTTATTATCCACATTAGGAGGATTAGTTCAGGTCAGCGGAAATATCCTTTTCTGGATGGAATACCCAACGGGCCCCGCAACGGGGCTGTTTGCCGGAGATCTTTTGTTTCTTCATCTGATGTTGGACAGACGGAAAGATCTTGGCCCATCGCTACCTATGTCGAAGGATCTGAGGTAGAATGGGATTGAACAGGAAGTAAAATTAGTAATGGGTCACCTCAGGCATATTCTATTCAGAATACATGTCCATGCCACAGTTAAAAATGTAGAAAGTACAACTCATGAGATAAATAATGGTTCCTTGATTCTATCATAGGGTTTACCTATTTCTCGCTTCAGTTGCCCCTAACAGGTCAGTAGCGATTCTTCAGGACTGATAGTAAAACCAAACCCACTTACTTAGGTGCTATGTGCATTAAACACTGCCCAAATGTACCCGTAGTTATACATGCAGACAATGCAGATAAGACTTACTTGTTTCATGGGACAACTCCTAGAATGTAGGGTTTACCAGTTTCTGTAACTGTGTCCAGAAAAATAAAGACAGACTATACAACCAACAAGTAAATACAAAAAAAGGTATAGATGTCATGGTCCCTACAAGGTGCGGGATGACCATTACATGATAACCCACACATTATGCGAACAACTGATTATAACAACACTGCAGACAGTGACAAAATTGTGCCACACACTTGATAATGTGGGTCAAAGCTTACCCCTGCAGTAATTTGTCTGGCCCTTATAGGATAGCATTGATGTCACCCTTTCCATTTGATTAACTTTAAAATGATAAATATCTAAAAGGTAAAGCTTTGTAAAAGTAATATTGCACAGCAGCTTGAGGCACAATTCTGCACATATTTGCTCTCAGCGAAAGACTCCACGTATAACCTACCCACATCCTTGGCCCTTTATGAGGAGTTGGTGCTGGTTCACGGTCAGCTTTTGTGCTCAGTTTGTTGTTGCAATGCTAAGCCACTTCACTAGCTGGTTTGGGTATGATGGATCCATTTTAACATGACACCATCTTGAAATGTACATATTTGTGTTTAACTGTAATAAATAAAGATTGTTACAATGATTTGTTTGCTATCCGGTGGGGATGGGCAGGGAGAAGAGAAAGGGGATTCGAGGTGGACCAATATATCAAGCGAAGAGATTGGAAACATGAGGATTTTCAGTTTTCATTTTTTTCTTTGTAGACTAAAATTCCATGAGTGGAGCATGGGTGTTCCCGTGCATCCACCCATGGATTCTGACATATTCCCAGATTTATAGGTAGACCTGAGAATCCATCAGAATTGTACACCTTCCCACCAGAAGCGTAACCAAGAGAAATATTGTTACTTTTCATCATTGTTTCCTCTTTTCATCTCTTTTCTCTTTCAGTCTGCAGCACTTAGAAAGAGGAACATGTCTCTGAGGATTGTTTTTGTGCCAGGTGTCCCTTCCTGCACAAAAACAATCCTGCCTACAATCCTTTCAACATGACACAAGGGTGCCAGCATTGGCGCTCAGTAACCAAAAGTTCACCAGTTCGAGGCACGGACAGGAATGCGCTCTATAATGGTAAATATGGCGCACTCCTTTCCTTTCTCTTTCGCACAGAGCAACACAGCAAGGTGGGTTGTTGCATTGTGCTGTGTGACTGAGTTATAAATCTAACCCCTAATTTATTACTTTTATTTCCTTGTTTTATGAGTGGTGGTGGAAACAGATCAAAATATCGGGAGAGATGTTTAAAGAAAACAGGATTCACAGTTTTCATTTTGGATTTTGTAAATCAAACATGGTAGGCATAAAGTTAATATTTTCAACAATGCCTATTTAACTTTGATGGGTCATTCTTCTCAGATGGTAGAGGTATATACTCAGAGTATCATTACCATAGCTAACATGATCTGCTCATTTTAATATCTCAATGAGGAAGCAACAAATCGTATGGAGGAATTTACTAATGGCACTCATTGATAAGTCTGTTGAAATGGCCTGAGACTCACACCGGTTACCCCAAAGTTATCGCTGAACAATTTAGGATCTATGCACCAGAATTATGATTTGGTCAACATGGTATGATGACACTTAAAGGTGACACTTAAAGGTTAGTACATACAAGGGGAATGACATGAGTCACCCCTGACATTGATAGAAGGAGATTTTGATATAAATAAAGTTTTGTGCAAAACCAATCCATGAAAACCATCCTTTAAGTTTTTGAAAGTGTTATCCATGGAATATTATCATTTAGACCTTGTTCATCATTTTTTAATTTGTACACCCATCATTGTTCCTTGTAGACCAGCTGCTTTTGCATATAAGGAGCATCAAACCATTTCTGCATAATGATCTATCGCATGTCATTGGGTATATGGTTCTTCACAATTAAATGATTTGTTATTTTGTTGTAGCCCGTTTACCATGGATTGTGCCTCTATGTTAATTGATTCTTGTCTCAATCAGTCCTGCTGCTATGCCCACATATTTTAGCTGACAAGTATTGAAATATATTAAACTATTCGGACTGAGAAAACATTTATGTGGTAGACCTAGCTCAATCTCTTTCATTTGATTAGTTAGGTGGCAAATGTTACAATTTCCACTAGCACAGTGGCCAGTGACTTTTGGTAATCCCCAGCTTGCAGTGATTGAGTGAAAAGCAATTTCTTTTTATAGGTCTCGTATGGATTAGGCAGTCTTTCAAATTGTTGTAATGCTTAAATGCAATGGTCTCGATAATGTGAGCTTGCCTCTCTTTAGATTGTTCAATTTTTAGTCACAATATTTTTTTACTTTGTTGGACCTTGGTGTGAATGTGGTTACAAAAGTGAGTCTTTGTGTGGGAGTTTTTTGGTTTGGTTCAAGAAGAGAATCCTGATTGTTTTTTCTTCCTCTTTTTTGTGCACTCCTGACCATGTTTTTCACATAATGTTTTGTCCTCTCTTTACTGGACAGTTCCTAAGTCTGTGTATCAAAGACGGCGATCATTCTACAATTTCTGTGTATTCTCAAAAACTGACCATAAGGTAAGTTTATACGCAATGCTCTCTGGTGGTGACTGAGGCAGTTGCTTTCACTTGGTTTCTGGTAAGTTTTTTTTCTCAGGGTAGCTTCCTCAATTGTGATTGTCAAGTTGAAGAATGAAGGCTTATTTTCTGAGAACCTTAAGTAAAGGTCTAGTGATTGATCGAAAATGAAGAAATCTTCCAATGTTAGTTGATCTTCTTTCCATATGACTAGGGTAACGTCAATGAATCTTCACCACAGGATACTCTCTCGTTTGAAGGGATTGAGTAGATGAATTTCTCTTCAAAGTTATGCATGGCAAACACAAGGAGATGATGGACGGAGTGCTGAAACTTTTCAGACACTCACCCCCAGTCACAAACCTGGGTTGAATCCATCATCGTTCTTTAGCTCACTTCGCCACCCCAGTTTAGACCCAGCTATATGCAAATCAGGCTTGACCCTGTGCCTCATGGGAACACTCCAGTCCGAACTGCCAAGCCATGTCTTCCCTGGACCGGAAACAAGCCTCCTGGGACCAGTTTTGGGGTAACACCCCTTATTAGCCAGGCTAGCTTGAATCCAGTGGCAAAGTGAGCAAGGGACCCACGTCTGGGCATACCCTGCCAACTTAGGGCGAACAAGGCAAACACAAGGAGATGATGGACAGAGCACTGAAACTTTTCAGACACTCACCCCCAGTCACAGATCTGGGTTGAATCCATCATCTTTCTTTAGCTCACTTCGCCACCCCAGTACAGACATGCTAGACTCAGCGCAAATGTGATCCCCATTGATCAAATTAAAAGAAATTCTTTTTCAAGGCCAGTGACGTACATTCCATTATAAAAATAATGGGGTGCATGAGTCCCAAACCGATGTCCTCAGTATTTCCTTGATAACCGCCAGTGTGACATCTTGAGGGATGCTTGTGTACATGGCCACCACATCTAAGGTTATAAGAAGATGTACATTTTCTCGTAGATTGATCGACTTCAGTAAATTTAGAACATCCCTTGAGAAAAGACAGCATGTTTTCTACCAGGTCTCAAAAATTAGTCACAGAAGACCAATTAGGAATTCACAGAAACATCAAAGGTTAAAGTGATGTTATTGTTATATATATATATATATGTCAAAGTGGCGCCTCACAGATACGTGGGGCACAAGGAAATGCACTCAGCGTTCCACTTTCAAATTGGTTTATTATTGGCAACGCTTTTCAACCTCAACAGGTTTAGACTACTAAATAAATATAAAATAAAGAACAGCACAAATTGAGCTCACGTACTCAAGCTCAGCAGAGCGGAACAAGAGGAATAGATCGGGGGAACCTTCAACAGAATACAGAACATAGTAGGAAGGAGGTAGCCTGCCGTACAAATCACAAATGTCCCTGTCAAATACAAAAAAGTAGAAATCTAAAATGAAAAAGAAAAATAAGAAAAAGGGGAACCAAAGGGTGATCTCATAGGACTAGGAGAGGGAGAATACTTGGGATTAAAAGGGAAAACCAAGAGGATAAACGGAATGATAAAACTTTGATGAAGTACCACATCAGCCGATGTGTATGTGAAGCTCCTCACTCTCATTCAGCCCTCCTTGATACTTGCTGCCAAGCAGAATGATGTATTCAGAATCTTTTGGCCGCAGATGTCTCTCTCAGTTCCCACCTCTGACTGTTTTTTCGATCCTATCAATGGCAAAGAAAATGAGAAGGTTAGCATATTATTGATGCATCCTAGCCCAATGTCTAGGAACAAGGTATGCCTGAACAAAATGTTTTATTGCCCTGTAATGTTCCAAAATGCGCTTCTTCACTGGGCCAATAGTGCTCCCAACATATCTAAGACCACACGGACACGTGAGGACATAGATGCAAAAGTCACTCACACAGGTCAAAAACTTATTAATGCGTATCAGTTTGCCTATGGCTATGGTAAATGTTCTGGTGTTGCTGCTTCTCTTGCACGCCTTACACCTCCTGCAGTTAGATAAGCCTTTTTGTTCCTGTAGCCATCCCTCTCTCCTATTTTGTGCACCCATGTAGCTGTGTGCCAGGATGTCACGTAATGTTTTAGGTTTTCGATACGGGATTTGAGGAAACCGTCTAACTGTTTTGCCAATAACAGGATCGCTTCTAATCAAATGTCAATTCTGTCCAACTACCTTCCTGATCTCTTATCTCTCACTGTTGAACACGGTAATCAGCCTCACTGGTTCCTGACCTTCATCCTTCTTATTCTTTTTCACAAGTAAAGTGTCCCTTGCAACCTTAGATACCTTTTCACTGGCCTTTCTCAGAACTTTGGTTGGGTAACCCCTAGCTCTGAAGCGCAAGATCATCCTTCTCTTTTCTTCCTCATACATGGCATCAGTGCTGCAATTGCGTTTAGCTCGTAACAGCTCACCATAAGGGATGCTCCACTTGAGATTCTGTGGGTGATGGCTATCTGCATGCAAGATACTGTTGCCCGCTGTTTCTTTACAAAACAGTTTAGTGTGTAATTGAGCTTCACAGACCTCAACTGAAACATCCAAAAACTCTATCCTGGTGTGATGTATTTTGTGTGTAAATGACAAATTCAAATCATTATGCCCAATGTGCATCAAAAACTCTTCGAAATCTCATTTGGGACCTTCACAAATAATGAACAAGTCATCTATGTACCTTGTCCACAGTGTGATGTGCCTCGTCCACTTTTCATTCTCTTCTATCCAGACATGGTTTTCCTCCCACCGCCCCAGGAAGATACAGGCGTAGCTCGGTGCAAAGCAACTACCCATTGCTGTACTGACCAGCTGACGATACCATAGGTCATTGACTACAAAAACGTTATTGTTGAGACAAAATTCCAGCATTTCAAACAACATCATATTATGGTCAAATTTGAAGATAGGTTTATCCCTGAAAAAATTTTGCATGCTTCAATATCCAAAGTGTGATCAATACAGGTGTATAATGCTGTTACATCCATAGTAATCATTAGGAAATGTGGCTGCCATGGGATATTTTGAACCTTAATGATGAAATCAGTGCTATCCCTGCAGTAAGATGGGAGGACCAGGACATAGGCAATAAGAAAAAGTCTAAATACATGGAAGTGTGTTCAAAGAAGCTTCCAGAGGCTGAAATGAAAGGTCTGCCCAGGGGATTCTCTCTGTTCTTGTGCATTTTTGTGAGCATGTAGAAACAAGGAACCACTGGATGTTTGACGCAGAGGAATGGAAATTCCTCTGTGGTGAGTAGTCCCTTGTCCCGCCATCTGGAACGCATGAAAAGATATGTGCCAACACAGTGTCTGTAAGCTTAAGGGGTTGTCACCTCTGTGGTCAAGTTGTCTAGATGCCTCTAGGTTATATTTATTCAGATCCCAGAGGACCACATTCCCTCCCTTATCAGAGGGTTTACTGACAATGTTGTGGTCATCTTGCAAGGTTCCAAGTGCCTCCCTTTGACCTCTACTTTTGGTGGACTCATAGTTGTCCCTAGTTTTGTGCCACATTTTGATCAAATCTCTGTTCACTGCTTCATGAAATGTGTCAATTATGTTGTGGGGGGTGTTAGTGTTACATGTTGACTTGGGTTTGAAAGGAGTGGCAGTTGTTCTGTGTAATTCTAAATTGAGAGACTCCAAAGAAATCTCTTTCATTATTCGACTCAGTAGTTCAACCCTCCAATTGCACCAATGCGGAGAGGCCCCTTATGTCACCAAGACTCAAATCATCTGCAGTGGTATCACGAGCCAAGACTAGTGTAGAACTGTTATCAGAGAATGCCCTCTTGGGGTTCTGAAGAATCACTTTCTTCAGTTTCAGTTTACATACAAACAGGAATACATCAATCCTACTTCTACAAAAGTCTAAGTTCGCAGTAGGACAAAAGGTTAAACCCAGTTCCAAAATTGATTGTTCATCAGGCGTCTTATTGTGGGGGGAAAGATTGATAACAGTTAAGGCATTCTCACTCATCATTACTTCTTCACCTGCCTTGTCAGTCTCCCATGTGGCAATGTTTCCTTTGATGTTTCTGCAACCTCTCCTTGTTGTTTTTTTCTCTCCCTTTGTTTCCTCCTCTTCCTCTGGTTGGGCTTGTCTGGACTGTCAGATTCTTTTGTAAAAAACGATACTTATCAAATGTTGTAAAGGAAACAAGTTCATGTCTCCCCAGAATAATTCTGTTCATCTAAATTGGATGAGTAGTTGTCAGATCCTGATTCCGATGTGGCGAGCTCATGCTGCCTCAGGGCCCAACCTTTTTTTGAACTGGAGAATCGCATCTTCAAATTTGTGTCCAAAAGTCAGAATCCTGCCTTGGGCATAGTCTTGTTTATCTCTCAGGAATTTGTGTCTCTTCTTTTGCTTGATCTCTTCTTCATATCTGCTCAGCCTACCCTCCAAGAGGGTGAAATATTTCTTTATCTCTTCTTCTGGATGTTTCTCCAGAATAGTTTTGAGATGAAGGCTACTGATCAGCTACATTATTTATAGCGAATTCAGACTGTTTCTTTTGCTAACATATGGATTCCTTATTATCTTTTTGAACTTAATTGTTCAATTGGAACCTAACGGTTAAACTAATTACGCACTTTTTTTACGATTTAAAGACTGATTTCCCCGGGTTCTTTTATGACTGCAAGATCTCATTGATGATGGCTACTGCCGGTGAGAGGTAAGCGGGGTGCTATGTGCTCTATAAGTAATGCTTTGAGAAGGCACGGCAGATAACGCTGAAGTGTCTAGATAATGAAGATAGTGGGGACTGACTTGCGGCTTTATTCTATTATTTTTAGTTTTTTACTATAGTTTTTTACTGTATATTTTTTCTGAATCTTTAATTTGGAAGTGGCACACTGTTCAACGCTTCCTGACACACATTAGATAACTGCCACTTATGATGAAGCAGTTTATGTTTATTCACGAGGGAGGAAAAGGGAGTCTACTTGAGAAAAAGCATAGCGGGGTGCAAATAGGTGAGTCGTGGATGTGTCTTTGTACTTTTTGTGCTCTTAAGACAGATTCTAGGGATAACTCTCCATGAGAAGACTGTCGTGCAACCGCTAATGGATTTTTTTAAGTCAATGTCTATAATGGATCTAACCAGATCAGGCTCCTTTCTCCACTCCTGGCATTTATATTGCCCAGCTTAGCTTGTTGATAGATTAGAGTTATTTACTAGAGAACTGTCATAGTGTAGACTAGTTCCATGATATATATATTCCTTTGCTTATTTTGGACAAAAAGTGAGTTTAGTCAATGTACCAAAAATAACTTTCCTCTTATTAACATTGTCTCAGTAAACACAGGTGAATTGGATAGGTTGTATGGATTATCACCTATATTTTTTGTCAATGTACAACAAATGCCATATTTTTACCTGTAAATATTAGAGAAAATCTAGAGAAGATCAATTAAGGTATCTATGAAACAGAGGAATATTGGATAGCTGACAATGAGAAAGAAAGGAGCCATTTTCACTGCTTGAAGGTAGAGGAAAATGTCCTCCACTTTGGTTATATCATTTGTTTTCAAAATCATACTTTTAATTTTATGTTCAGTGTTCTGATTAGTGAGAATGATCTAGCTATAAGATTGGAGCGCACTTTGGACATGCCGTTTTTTTGCTAACATGACATACTGAATAGACAATAGGTGGGTTCAAACTTATTTGTTGTGCATTTATTTTATTTAAACATATATATATATATATATATATATATATATATATATATATATATATATATATATATAATTTCATTGTCTTTAATATGGTTTGGTTATTGTCACAATATGCAATGGCAATATGTGTTGTTGTAGTATAAAATATTTTACTAGTGTGTGATGTTGCCACTAAGCAAGTATATGTTATACATTTTTCAACAGCCTTGATTAAGTGTAACCTGCACGAAACACGTGTTGGCTTGGCTGTATATGTAATTACATTGGATGAGGAGCTGTGATCAAATGAATGAAGGTTTTGGCAATTTATCTCATGGCAACTGAAGAAAAGAGAAAACAAATTCTTTCAAGTGTATGAAAAAGAAGAAAAGCTTGAAATTAAAGACTTAGGGGCCCATTACGATAACCGGCGGTAAAAAATCCGCCATCCACTATAGCCTGAAAAAACCACCCGCCTGCACCATGGGAATACCGACCGAGCAATTATGATGTTGCGAAGCAACCTCCGCCCGCGGCGGTAAAAACACACAAAATTCCGCCCGTCCATGTCAGAGTAGAAGATTATCCGTCCGCCACGGACGCAATCCCGCCCGACAACCCAAATCCGCCCGCTCTGACGACTGAGACACCGGCCGTGAAATTATGATCTCCCCGACATGAGCGCAGAAAATCTACATATATTCCGCCCGCCACTGTGAACAACAGAGATGAATAACTGACATGGCGGAAGGCCTGGCGGCCACGTCTGTGCACAGAAATCATTGGCGGACCAAAGAAATACACACAACATGGCCAACAAGTCCACACAGCAAACTACGCCAAAATACCCAAACACAGAACACATCCCAAAGACACATCCCCCTGGCAAAACAAAAAAACTACTAATCCGAGGACACCAGGCACAACACACCTGAAAACGACAGCCCATCATGACACACCCACATAGGTGAGTACAAAAGCAGCCCCTTCACAGACCACAATCCCTTGCACTACTACAAAGCGAAGACGACAGCAGAGAACCCAGAGAGCCACAAAGGAAAGCAGCATACCACACGCACGCACACATCACACTCCATCACCAACACCACCACCACCATCACCACTGAAACACCGGCACCACTAACCCCCTGCACATCACACACCACACACCACACACCCACCACACCAGCACCACAAATACCAAACCACACACCATGGCAACCCAAAGAATGCCCAAGTACACTGCCACTGAGCTGACGGTCATGGTCGACGAGATCATCAAGGTGCACCCACAAATCTATGGGAACCAGGTCCAACAGACACCAGTAGCCACCAGAAACAGAATGTGGAGCAGGATCGTAGACCAGGTGAATGCAGTTGGGAACGTGCCACGCAACCGGGGTGAAATTACAAAGAGGTGGCACGACCTGAAAAGCGTGGTCAGGAAGAAGGAGGCCAAGAATCGTGAGCTGGCTGACAGGACTGGCGGCGGAAATCCCGCGCCATTCAAGACCTTCAAGGCGTGGGAGGAGAAGGTGCGAGGCATTCTACATCCGGAGAGTCTCACCGGAATACCAGGGGGAGTGGAGGCTGGTAAGTACAAACAAATGTATACCAGCACACCGCTATGTACTGTCATGCACTACCAGAATGCCATAGCTCCGAGGGCCAAACACCCCCATGTCCAGTACACAATCCACAAGACATCTCTCACACATGCAACAGACACTCCCACACACTCAGCCCAAAGGTACCAACAAACAAAACCATGGGGGCATGTGTACAGTCAGCCAGCACCACAACTCCCACCAGGTCCCCTTGTACCCCAGATGCGCCGGAAGGAGCACTCCCCACACCCACACTCATGTGTCAGCCATAGCTGCACTAACCAACAAGTAACAGGTAAGTAGCCTTACCACAACGTCCGTGTATCGGAGGGGGACTGCAGAAGTACAACCCCCACCAGGCCCCTAGTCCTACAGCGCAGCAAGATGGAGCACTCCCCACACCCATGTGTCAGCCATTGCAGTGCACACCTTCACCCGACAGGTAGATATGTTTCCCTACATGGAGGGGTGTCTGTGGGTGGTAAGCCATCACCACAACTCACAACACGGCCCCCACTCCCACAGACCAGCAAGATGGAGCACCCCTCCCTCTCATAACCATGTGGTAGCCATTGCATTGCTCCCTCCAAACCAACAAGTAGGTAGACTACTGTACAGGGCGGGGTGTCTGTAGGCATGAGGACTGTACTACGACTAACATTTGGGACATGTCACGTAGCAGAGGAACAGGTAGCACTGCTCCCTGTCATAATCATGTGACTAATGTGCACACGGACATGAATTACAGAGTCATAGCCCACATGAGCCATCTCAAATACAGTAACACGTAAGGAGTCACGTCTGCATGCACAAGTCTCACTGGAGTACTGACCCACATGGCGTGCACTGTGCCAGTCATCACACACATCAGCAACACCATCGAAGTCTTGTCCATGTAGTCGTGTCTGCTTGTTCCGTTGACATTGTACAACATCACCCATGTAAGTCTATCTTGTCTCAATGTAACAGAGTGGAACCCCAGTAATGTCACATACACCACTGGACCCATGAACCACACAGCTACACAATGCACATTCAAAATCTCATCCATCTCATCTTTCAGCCCCAGTGTCATGAAAGGTATATCATCTAAACAGTTGTCCCATATACAGTAGTTCAGCAAAGATTCCTGCCGATGACCAAAAATGTGTCTGCAGTGTCTGAAGCGCACGTCACACTGTGATTTACAACATACCTAATATAGTCAACACCCCAAGAGCACTGCATTGCTGCACATGGCTGAGGGTAGCACGCACACCAAGGAATTGTCCCATCTGCAATACGTTGTGTGGCACACAACCATTACTCACTCACTACAATGCTTGCAGTGTAATGTCCCTAAATGACAACAGTGAGCAGATATGCTGGGTATGTCAGACATACACACACCTTTGTCTCTGTAGTGTCGTGTGGCCAAAACACATGTCCCCTTCTGCACCCATATGTCACAGTATGTACCACCAAACCATATTTCACCTCAAAAGCGTTGATGGGGCTGTACCCCTTTTGCCATCTGCTTTTCTAAGCGTTTCATTTGAACCCCAAAACCATATTTCATCTCAAAAGCGTTCATGGGGCTGTACCCCGTTTCCACCAAAGCCACAAAATGTAGGGGTACTGCAACACACACCGATTGGCATTCCAAATCCGTCCCATGCCATATGCACCCATCACACTATTCCATTGCCTTGATCACGCACACACATTGTAGAGCCATACACACGCATCTGGGAAATCAGTGCACAACTGTGCACAAACTGTGAATGTCAGACATCTAACACAAACCTTGCAAGGTGCAACACAATAACCTTTCGTCTCCGCCCCACAGGTGACGAACAGCATGATGCTGGAGAGGGAGACAGCAGCCATCACAGCCAGTCCACAAGCCCTCCACCCGGACTCACGGATGTGGAAGACCTGGACACCTCTTCGGACGAGGACTCCCGACCAGGCACATCTGGTGTGGCAGGGCGCAACCGCTCCCCAGGACCCCTCCTACCCACCAACCCATCTCCCAGGGCTGGTGACCAGTCCCAGGCCCCTGCTGCCACGGTCATTGCGGCCACCACCACCGCCGCAACCACCACCACCACCACCAGGGCCTCCCTGACCACTCACCCTGCGCAAGGGGTGGTACGCACGTCGACATCGACCCTGGGAGCCAGAACGAGGCCCCGGGTGACCAATGTGGCGAGTGGGCAGGTCGGTGGCAGCAGTTCAGGTGGGAGGAGCAGGGTCAGGCCAACGCCATCAGAGCCTGGGAGCCAAGCCCTGCCGCAAATCGCCAGAGTCCTTGGGGCCTATGAAGAGGCCCAGGGACAATGGGCCCGGTCAGCTGCCGATACGCGGGAAGTCCTTGGGGTGTTGAGGTCCATGGACGCCCATATGGGCCAATTCGTGACCCGTATGGGCCAACTTGTCGACCTCATGGGCCAGCTAGTGGTGGTGGTGAGGGCCCAATCAAGGCCAACCACACCACCTCCGCCACCACCTGCTGGGGCGCAGGGTCGTGCAACATCCAGTTCCCCTGCGTCCACAGCGAGTGGGCAATCCTCAGCCACCACCAGCAGCCCACAAACACAACCCCCCTCTCAAACGTGGAAGGGGTCGTCCGAAGAGGAAACAGGTGTCCAGAGATGACTTCGCACGCTCCAAACGCCAGTGAGTCAGCCAGCCACGGTGGCCATCTACTGCATTCACTTGGACTACTATCCTACCCCACACTGCCATGTGAATGGCATGTGTCTGTCGGACTGTGGACCCAGAACAACATGGGTACACCTTGACCATCACGCGGACATGACCGTCAACTCATTGTTTCAGCATGCACCACTTTTGTGATCACCTTGCCCACAATCACATGTCACTGCTTAAAATAAATACACCTGGATCACATTCTGTTTTATCTGCTCTGTGTTTAAGCAAGGATGTGCAACCGTCACCATGATCAGAAATGCATCTGGAGTGTGGTATGTCGATAGGCCAGGAGAGGCTGTAGGGACCTAGGGGTGAAAAACAGAACAAGAGTCCATTGAATGTGTGTGTCACACACTCATCACACAGTACTTGTCATCAAGTTTAAGCAATGTACACACATCTCACAGAGCAACAGGGCACAATGCTACAGCCACTGTCAGTGGCATACTACCCTGGACATGGACCATTGCCACACAGCACTCAGTGAACAATAGGCCGCCGTGACAATGCACACATACACCTACACAACTACAGCAACATCAGCCGTCGTACATGGTCACTCACCGTCAAGTGAAGTAGCGGGCGATGAGCTGCTGACGCTCATTCACTGCTTCCTCCTCTCCACTGTCCTCGTCACTGGACACGGCTTGGTCTGCAGGCGGGGGCCCTGGCTGATCACCGTCATCCACTATCAGGGGGATCTGCCTGCGAATCGCGAGATTGTGCAGCATGCAGCATGCCACAACTATCTGGCACACCTTCTGTGGGGAGTATGCCAGTGCACCCCCGGTGCGGTCCAGGCATCTGAATCTGGACTTCAGGAGTCCAAAAGTCCGCTCCACCACACGTCTGGTCCTCCCATGTGCCTCATTGTATCTGACATCAGCTGGTGTCCTAGGATTACGTAGTGGGCTCAGCAGCCAAGGCCCGTTAGGATATGCAGAGTCACCTGGGTGTGAGAAACACAGAGAATCGTTGCAATTCCAACAGGATACAAGACAGCATGTCACACCCAGCAGGCGACACGAGTATGCATACTCACCAACAATCCATGCACGGTCCGGTTGAAGATTGGTCATCATTCGTGGGAGGATGCTGTGGCGCATGATGTGCGAGTCATGGGCGGATCCGGGAAACTTCGCACACACGTGTGTGATAATCATGTCCGCCAGGCACACCACTTGCACATTCAGGGAGTGGAAATGTTTCCGGTTCCTATAGATGTGCTCCATGGCCTGTGGTGCAACAAGGCCAACATGGGTGCAATCAATTGCACCAACAACGTGGGGGATGCGTCCAAGGGCATAGAAAGCACCCTTCACTGCCGCCAAATCACGAGCCCTGGGGAATCGGATGTACCGGTTCCTGTAGAGCATCATAGCTGACAGGACATCCCGTAGCACCATGCTGAACATGGGCTGGGACATCCCACCTCCACTGCCCACCGTGTGTTGGAAAGATCCGGTTGCGAAAAAATGCAGTGCAGCCATCACCTTAGCCGTGGGGGTGAATGCTGTAGGATACGCCCTGCGAGGACGAAGGTGGGGTTCCAACATTGCACATAGGTGATGCAGGGTGGGTCGGTCCAGACGGAATTTCCGTATAACCTCCACATCCTCCATGTCTGCCAGCAATTGGTAGGGGCGATGTATGTTTGGTCTCCTCCTAGGACAGATGGAAGTGGACACATGTCAATGCAACACACCACATGGCATTTTCACATACACAAAACTAAATTTACTGACAAAGCAATAGAATCACAGAACAGCTGACAAGTAGGGACAGCACAGCTACAATACTCTTACACAGGTCCCCTTACCAATAGCAATGACCACTGACACAAACCATTGCTATGAGCATGCACATGGGGATTTAGGCCATAATAGCTTGAAAGGAATGATGATGAATTCAGACTGCATATGTGGGAAGCGGCAACACCACGGCAATATACCTAGCTGCTGTGCCTGACACAGCTTCCGAGGCTGGGTGAGTATGGCACACACCAACAACACAATGTACACAGGCTGAGCGGCCCAAACAAGTGGGTCCTGTTGCACAACGGGATATGAGACAGTCAATGATGTCCCTAGTTCACCCAATGTACAGCACTGTACGTATCACACCTCCAACACACATTGACAGGTGTACACATTGACAACTCCATGACAACACAGCTGTGTGAATGCAAATACACATCACAAGTGACACGTAACGTTGCACGTGCCAAGTGGCAGATGTACATTGAGAAATATGGCATGTGTGTGCATATGCACATCCCATGCTCCCATGCTAATGTGTACATGATGATGTGCCAACAGACATGTGGAGGCTGAGCACTGTCCGACAATGCCTATGCACACAGCATGAAGTGGCCCTGTCTAGTGTGGACATGCTCCCACACACAAATCATGGCCACACCTGCAAATGCATGGCGCACATTAAACTGTGGATTCCACATGGCACCAGCGGACTGTACCCGCCATGGACCAGGCCCTTGAGGCCAACTCTAATGGCCCTCGCGGTTGCATCCTGCGTGTTCGACTATAGAGGTAAGCGTACCGGGACAGCTCGGAGCAGGCCTTTGTGTGCATTTGAAGTAGGCAGACATGGTACACCAATTGCAGCAGCTTGGACCCACTGAAACAGCCCCAGGGGGCTATATGAGTGTGGGAGGGAGACCGGCATTACCACAGCTTCCAGGGACTGCTGCCTGGCATCCCTCAACAACACCTGCTGCTGCTGCCACCTGTCCACCTTCATGTCGACGACTCTGAAGATATGTCCAGGTCCACTCACCAGCGAGGAGCTGGAGATCCTGGATTCCGAGCTCCACGCACACTGCCCAAGGCTATTTCTTGCAAAAGTTGTGTGTGTAAGACAACTACAGTGTGTGTGGGAGTGCATGTGGGGGACACACATGTCGTTGATCCGCAGCACTATGAGTCAGAGCCTGTGGGGTTCCAACATGCACTGCTTACCATGCTTACTACAGGTGGAAGGGGTATGTAGGCTCTCTGGCGCTTTCCCATGCATGTCCCTCCCGAGTGGTGGTACATGGCATTTTCATGTCAGACATCCAGTGACGCAGCCACTTGGCAATGCAGGACTCAGGGCAGTTATTGCTTGTGTGAATGGCTGGCTGGGTCCCTGCTGGCCTTCTCAGTCTCAGCAGACCTGGGCTGCACATTGACCGCCCAATCCTAGAAGGAAACAACACTGACTGTACAGTGGGTTACATGTGTCTTTTGTTCACAACTCTCCGGAAATGCGCAAACTCAGCCCTGTCGATTGAACACTCCAGGCCTTGTGATAGGGATGTGTGTGAGAGATAGTGGCACTGAATGTGACCTCCATTGCGGGGTGAGCCATTCACAGGGCGAGTACGTTGAGGGCTGCGCAGTGTTGGACACAGTGAGTCCACCCACAAAGATGTGTTGCCTTGTGATCTATGTGTTGGTCTACCTGACAATGGACAGTAGATGTGGGCAGACTACACATTGCTCAATGTGCTGGCATCCTGCATGTGAATGGGATGGACAGGTACTGTGTACACACTCCCACCAGCATGCATTCACGTGTGGTGTACACATGCTGTTATGCCATGTCCGATTACTTCTTGGCTCTGTTACACATCTCTGAGTATTTTGGATGGCTCAGCATCATGCCACTGTGATTGGTGGATGTGGGTGATGATGAGAAGTGTATGAGTGATATTTCAACCCTCTTGTGTACCATCCCTGCAGTTGGAAGTCCTCCAGCCCAAGGCCTTGTGATGAGCCATTGCATCCAAGTTGATGCCTCTGTGTATGTGTAACCGACAGTGCAGCCAATTCCACAAAGGGTGTGACGTCATCTGCCGGATGAGCGACTACGTGGCGGAGACGAATCGGGGGATGCCCCCTCGTATTGTCAGGTTAGCACGGCGCTGCATTTCACCACTAATGGTCTGCATCTTGACAGTCACACAGCCTGTGCCGGATGCACGTTTGTAGGGGCATCAGCAGCAAGCAAGTGTACAGTATTGTGGGATGGTGTCTTTTGCTGTGAGAGGCAGCATGTGTCCACAGCCTACCCATAATCTGGGTAATGTGATGTATGTTGTGTGATGCAGTGGGTTGTAAGTGTACTCTGTGCTGGGTGCATCTGACATGCATATGCGATTCCTGAGGGTCAAGATGTAATTTGAGCACTCTGCATTGTCAATGCATTCAGAGTCGTAGCCCTCAGGAACAACCTGTAGTAGGCTGGAGTGGCAATTCACATGTATGTTTGAGGCACTGTGCCTACTCTGATTCCGTTCGGACATATGTGTGCGATGTCTCACCTCATATTCCTGGTACTTACACATCCGGCACACTGTGCAACAGTAGTTGTGCTCGTGCGAACGACAGGTGGATGGCATGGGCTCATGACCATTGTGGACTGTCATGTTGCAGTCTGTGTGAGTGGTGTCCCATTCTGCTCCATGCAGGTATGTCCTTGGCCTAATTACGTAGTGGTCATCCTTGCCACCATCAGGACAGTGGGTGTGCACACAGCGATTTGTGGCTATGGTCGCAGGGTGACACAGGCCGGGTGTTGTGCTATGTGCACAACACATGTGCCACTTATTAGCGGCTTCATTTCCTGTACGCCAGCCATTACGTGTTGATTGTGGTGGCTGTATACAATTGCACAGGTATCGTGCAACATGTGGATTTGGGAATGTTCTGTGCTGCTTCCCTTGCACATGTCTGTTTAATTGATGCCAAATGAGTGAGGCCACCTCGCTCTCTCTCATGTAGCATCTCCCGTGGGTGCTGAGGGACAGGGGACGGTCAACAGTTGTGAGGCATCGGATGAAGCAGCTGCACAGGAGCTGAGTGAGACAGATGTGACCAGCGCCTCGGAGGGGCCAGACGTGTGCTGGATGAATCACAGGCCGAGACGGCAATTTCTGCGTCATCTGAGGACAGAGGTGATGCATCCATGTTTGCTAGCACAGGGGACGTGGGCTCTGGCTCCTCTTCAGCCACGCGGAGGCCAATGCCCGCCCTCCCATCTACTTCCACTGGTGCAACACGTGTCGGCACAAGGATGAAGGATAGAGTGTCCTTCACACCAGGCACAGCTGCCCCTGCACATGTGACCCCTGCTGCCCTCAGTGCTGGGTCTGTTGAGCTTGTGCGGCATCTCTGCGTGGGGCAGACAGCTCTCCTCAATTACTTCATTGCCCATGACATCACCTTGCCGCAGGTGACATAGTTCATGGAGGGCCTACATGTACGCGTGGGTGGGCTACACCAGACTGTCCAATGGTTGTCCTCCCCAGTCAAGGTGGGCCTTCAACTGGGCCAATCTCAGGCTGACATTCCTGACCCTTTCTCCACACCCCTGGAAAGTGGCACATCTGACAACAGCAGGGCACGAGTCCTAAAAAATAGAAGTGGGGGGACGCTGACGTCACGACAGGAAGTGACATCACGAATGGTGGCTTGCACCGTCAGACTCATTGCCGCCCCTCGCTCACCCCTTATATGCGATTGCATCAGAGAAGCCAGCGCGTGCACCAGCAGCTCCGATCTCGCCCCAGAGAGGCCAAAGAGTGAATGTGTGGCTCCATTTGCTCCAGTTATCGAGCTCGCGGTAAAATAAGTGTGGGGACGCCGTCCACCCGCGTGGTACCCCGACTCGAGCCCTGGACAACAGTGACAATGCATGACAGTCTCCGGAGTCCGGATACACCACATGCAACACACAGAAGCTGTAGCTGCCCTAGCGGGCCAGGCCGCAAACACCATCCCGGACGAAAGGTAGACCCACCGCGGCGCGCATAGTCATTACATCCGCTGCCATTGACAAGGGACCTATAGAGTGAGATATGGGCCTCAGGGTGACGGGCCTCCGAGCCATCCCCCGCCAACGAGTGTCATGCAACTCACACATTTCGCAAAGCCAAGAGGACACTTTGCCTGCACACCAGGGCTCGAGTCGGGGTACCACGCGGGTGGACGGCGTCCCCACACTTATTTTACCGTGAGCTCGATAACTGGAGCAAATGGAGCCACACATTCACTCTTTGGCCTCTCTGGGGCGAGATTGGAGCTGCTGCTCACGCGCTGGCTTCTCTGATGCAATCGCATCTAAGGGGTGAGCGAGGGGCGGCAATGAGTCTGATGGTGCAAGCCACCTTTCGTGACGTCACTTCCTGTCGTGACGTCAGCGTCCCCCCACTTCTTATTTAGGACTTGTGCCCTGCTGCACACTGAGAATGTGTTGCCTGCGAGATGTGATCAGGAGAAGGGCGCCATGACCTCCCACCCACCAAGCTCCACTGCCATCCCGTGCCCTGGGTAGCCTGTGCAGGTGGACAATGTAGGGGGTACACCTGGAGGACAGGGGATGTAGGTGCCTTGGCAAGGGCCTGGCAGACGCACAGCAGTATCCAGCATGTCCCCAGAGGGAGGGCTAACGTCTACACCTGATGCAGCATTGATCGTGTGCCCGCCTGTTGTGCCCACACGAGTTCACATTCATCCCCAGACAGGTAGGCTTTCCAAATACCCAACACAGTGGAAATCTACCCCTCCGGGATCCTCCCCACACAGTCTGTTTCAACACTGCATGAGTGCACCTACCCGTGCCACCCACCCACCTGGGCCAAGCAGCCCTCCCGCTTCACATGCCACATGTGTGTCTTCCACAGTTGTGCTTCTCTCTCAGGGGCGGACCTCCAACTGTCCCGTAGCACACAGACAGCACCGAGTCGGACTGGCATCCTGTTTGAATGGTAGGCACCCTCACACAACTACCTGTGACACAGTGGTGGCTGTAATGGCTATTGTGACTGCCATGGCAGTGTTGCTGGCCATGGCAGGGTACACTCACACACAATGCATACGCAGCTTTTCGTATCACTACTCTGCACATCGGACTGGCCACTGTCCCTGGTGTTGAACAATATTGCCGCCTGTCTATGTAATCTGTGACTGGATGCTGTTGTTCCTGTAGTCGGTTGTGTCTGTGTAGTTGCTGATTGCAGTTGTTACTGTGTGTGCATAGTTAAGTGAGGCACATGCCGTGTATGGTACCTCAACAATTGCAATGTCTGGTCTCACATTCCAATGTGTTTTACACGTGGCTGGGACTTCACTTCTTTCAGACTCTGCTACTTGTGTGTGTGATGAAGAAGTATTTATGTGACACGGATTGTCTGCATGTATTTGGTGGTATTTCTGGGAAAATGTATACGTGTCATGTTTGCGTGCAAGCAAAGCACAGGGTGTGAGTCTAGCCACAGGATGACAGGTAGCATGTGCAGAGTGTGCGGGTATGTGTGAGCTTACTTTCTGGGTGGCCAGCAGTGTAGGTGTATGTTAATCTTGTGATGAACATTGAGCCTGGGCACATGGCTTACTTTCAATGTGTGCATTTGGGAGGTGTAGGTGTGTGTGGTGTGAAGGGTGTGACTTTGGGGTAGTGTTGGTGTGTGTGTGTGCGCTCTGGCAATGTCGACTACACACATGTGTTACCCAGGGGCATGGTGGGTGTTTGTATCCGTGTTCAGGTCTGTGAATGTGAGCACGTGTGTATTGTATGTTGCACAGTGTGCAGTGTGTGGGTGTGTCCTTGCAGTTCAGGATGACTCCTACTTAAATATGTTTTGGCCATTGTGGGTCTGCAGGGTGTGTGACTGTCAAGATTGTGCCTTGTTTAATTAAGCATGTATGTGAATTTCTGCAGTTCGTACTCACTGTGCAGACCTGCCCACCCACACTGATATCGTGTGTGTGTTTTGTCATGCATTGCTGTAGCATGCTTCTTGCGTGGCTCCTAATTTTGCTTGATGAGTGTGATGTCAGACTGTGAAGGTAATTGTACACATATGTAGGACTGTGCTTTGTAGTGACCAGGCCGTCAGTGTTAATGTGATGATCTGTTGGGCCACGTCAGAGTCTGACAAGCCAAGGCCCACAACCTCTGGTATTTCACTAGGTCCACTGTGGCGGCAACTCATATGCATTGACATCCAATGACACTAGACTACATGGTCATCTCACGACTCTCGTGTACTTCACACACTCTCATCCTCTCTCATTCGTACTTGTCTTCGATAAATGATTCTACAGAGACACATATCTGCTTCAAGGCATGTATTTGAACCTACTTCCTCTGTGATGCAGTATAGTGGACACGACTGGCAGCGAAATGCATGTGGAGGATATACTTAGCATGATTACACATACAATAGGGGGTACAGGTAGATGTGATTAGTTGTTGATTGTGGAATTAAGGCTTCAGAGTTACAACTGCCTTGCCCTTGCTATGCTACAGTACATTTGCTCATTACTGAAGAGCTCTAGACTTTGACACAGACAGTATTCATTTTGCCTACCAGACAGCTTGACATCATAGGCACAGTACATCTCAGTTCCATGGTACAGGATTACTACAATAGTGACTCCGACACACCTGCGTCAGAGGTGACATCAGAGCATGAGCCTACATGCATGCAGCAGCGTCTCACAAGTTGTTGCAATGTGGTGGCTAATGAACATGACACAATAACTAGGACCATGTTGTAGGGGGTTGCATTTGTTGTCCATGCAAAAGTCCTGGCACGGAAGTACAGACAAAGGTGAGGTGACAGTTCTCACGTAATACAGCAGACAGATAAGTGTGCACTGACAGGTGCATGTGTTCAGGTGCGCAGAATACATATTATAGCATAGTTGTTCGTGCAGTATTGGCCATGTGGTTACTGTACACAAGTCCCATACCTCTGCCTCCCCCTGTTCATGCAGAGACACGGGATATGGTGAGGAACAGAGTGCATGTCCCGAAAATGTCAAATGTCATGGCAGTGGAGTTGATGGTAAGGTGTTTGTTGCAGATTGTATGGTATAGTTGTTGTACAGCTAACTGCCCACTCCGTGCGAAAGCCAAGCATAGGTACGGTGTTGAACATCAATGTTCAATTGGGGGTATTGAGTCGGGGACCCATGAATTGACAAGTTGTCAGGTATGCGATACCTTCCAGCAGAGCATCCCTCGCATTGGTGGTAAACATGGATGACATCCAATGAAGCGGATGGTGGGTAGCAACGTGTTCATCGTAAGTTGTCCCTTGTAGAAGCATGATGGGACATGTTGGATGACATTCGATGAAACTGTGATCCAGAATACGTTGTGTGGAGGCACACTGGTCCCATTGCAGTGTGTGTCCGATTGCAGCCACATACGCCATGCCCACATACACTGAACAGATCCTGTCGTGGGCGTCCAGGGGTGCAAACAAGTGTACCAAGTCCGCCTTTGGACATGCCGGGTTGGAGAGACATAAATCCACAGGCCAGTGGAACGGACACCTCCGACAGTAGAAAACGGGGATGACGCAGCTGAACATTGCAATGCGGTAAGTTACTCGGTAACTTACATTCAGCATAGCCAGGTTTGCACAGCCCACTATCTGTAGCAAGCTGTCACTGTACAGCTGCATCTGTCCGGCGTAGTTGGGAGGCACTGGTGCAACAGCCATTTTGCTACAGGGTGATGTGATGGCGTGCTCCGGCTGCCTGAGCAGTCAGCAGGGTGCAACCTCCGACGATGCTGGGAATTCTGGAATGGATGTACGGCGGCAGGACTTGGGGTATAGCTTGGGCGGAGGACACAGGCCCTCATCCCACATGCTTCAATGAATGGTCAAGGCCAGTGGTGTCTGACTCTTTCCAGATTACTTGCATTTGACCCACAAGGAGGAGTGGTATAATTGTATTTTGTAGTATTATCTTTCTTTCATGTTAGGCGCTATCTGCCAGTGGAAGGTTTACTCTGCATGGCTATGTTTGGCTTCTTGTTGGTACAATGGCTCCATTCTCCTGCAAACTTTGTTGCAATGTGATTTCAGAGTAGGAATGGAAGGCCATTCTGTGCTATCTGCTCTCCCGTGTGTGGGCGGGACACTCCGTTGCCGCTGTACATTGAGGCTTCTGTGTGGGTGTAGTAATTGAGAACACCTGTTCTCAGGCAGCAGGCTTTTTCTATCTTGTACATTGCATGGCTTGATATTGCGAGCAGGATGGAATAGGTATTTTTGGATGAGACTGGCGTGCCTTTTGCGGGCAATGTCCATATTCTGCGCTGTTATGTAGCAGCCGCCGTGTGCTTCTCCATGTTTTGCACACAAGGGTGTGTCCTATTTTGCCATCACATTACTCCCCTGTTTGGGACACTTGTGTGACATCCAGTTGACAACTGTGAGTTGTCGGTTGGGGACATGATTGATGCAGGGAGGCCACGTGACATGTGCCTTCAGGGTGGGGCTGGTGTGTGGGGTGTGTAGTTGTGACCCTGTGGTGTTTGTGTGCAGCCCATGCGTGGCGCTGTCGTTGGCCTCTGCGTTGTGCGCATGTGTACCTGCGTCATCGCCGCTGCGCTGCGGTGCCGTGACGGGGACGTCACTTCCTGGTCCCGGGTAGTGGATGCCCAGGACGTTGCGAGTTGTTTTATTTTAGCAGGTGGGACATGTGTGGGTACAGTGGTGGATGTGTCCTGTCCACACAGGGGTGCCTGCGGGGGCCATGTACAGTTTTTCTGCACTTGCATTGTGTGCAGTGTTTGCGTGCCCTTGTTGTGTGTCTGCCTACCTGCATCGTCGTGGCCCGTTCACTCCTAGGTGGTGCATCAGGTACAGCATGGGGATGGCCTGGAGAGCAGGATTCATTTCGGGGTGGGCCGCCTCTTTGGTCTCCGAACTCAACAGTCGGGTTTCCGCCTTGGAATCTCGTGCGCTGTCTCTTTGCCGGTGAGGCTGTTTGGTTGTGGCATCGTAATTTGGACGCCGGGCAGTACGTCATTTCGTCAGACAGTGTGTCTCCATTGGCTCGTGCCGCTATGTAGACGGGCGCACTTTGATGGCGGGCGGCGTCTCAGGATTACGGGCGGTGTTTGGCTGAGTTTTCACATCCTAATTTGGCGGGTGTGTGGGCCGTTGCTGGCGGACGGTAAATAGCGGTTTTTGCCTCCGACAGCACGGCGATACTGCTTCCGCCCGGCTTCGTAATGGGCCCCTTAATATGGACTTTGGATTTGTGATATCTATTTTTCTCAGCACATGAATTAATGGACTATTCCTTGTGAGGGAAACAGGGACCTGAGTATTAGCGCCGGGCTAATTTTCTTTTTTCCTTGTGTGATTGTTTTATATATATATATATACACATCCAACTCCAGCGTTTCCAATTCCAACAGCTAGATACCGACACCGCAGGTTCAGTTTTAAGTAAGTTTATTTATTTAGTTAATGTGCTGTTGTAACGCGTTTCGACAGGATCCCCTACCTTGCTCACACACTGAGCTCCACTGCTGCTCTCCCTTTGTTGGGAGGGTCAGTCACATGATGCCATAAACATAAACGACATACTTTTCAAATTCAACACTTGTTGAATAACCATCATTATTTAAACATCACAAATGCTACAAAGTTAAAATCATATATTTAACACCTCCCAACACGTGAACAATACTTATAAAAGTATTAAAATTAAACCTTATACATTTCGCATGCTATAGCTTTATCTTTTTCATTTATTTTTATCTTTGTTAATATTTTTTTTAACTATTTTTTGTATTTTTTATTATTTTTTACTGATTCGTTTTTCTATTTTTTATTTGCATGCTTGTGTATGAAACGTGGGATGTGAAATTCTGCTACCCTATAGTTGAACCCATGTTTGTCTAATCATCCACTAATTGTGATTTTCTTAAGTGCAACTAGACTGTGCCCCTTGATTAACACTCAATCTCATGTTTTTGCCATTGTACCTCAATTGTTTTCTTCCCACCCAATTGCACAAATATATCTCGTTCCCTGATATCATGGCGCAATCTGTGCACTGGTGCAGGAGATCACGAATTTACCTGAAGAGAGATCTGTATGTTTACGCCACTGGCCTATTCAAATAAAAATCTGCCAGTAACCCTTTGATAAAGTGCAAAATACAAATTCCGTAGTGCAAGGCATAAAGTGCAAGTACACTGGTACTTGATATTCACCCTGGGTGATATGTTTACATAATCCAATGGCCGTTATTTTATCGCTCAAGTGCACGTGTGCAATGTTGGATAGACCCATCTTAGTCTTTCTCTAGTCATAGTCCATTACAATAAAATACTGGTATAAGGACTCTGGGCTTAAAGTGCAGGTACATTTGTGCAATATTGCTTAAATATCAAAGTGCAAGTGCCTTTTCCACATTATCATGCGAACTTGGGGCTCAAATTGCAAGTGCAATTGTGCAATATGGCTCAAATATGAAAGTGCAAATGCCTTTTTCATATTTCCATGCACACTTTGGGCTCAAAGTGCTAATGCAATTGTGCAATGTTTCTTGAACACGAAAGTGCAAGTGCCTTATTCGTATTCTCCCGCAGACATGGCACACGGGTTATAGCTCCTACTTCCTTGCATCTAATGTTCTTGCATCTGCAACAAGGAAAAACCATCTCTTTGTACCTTTCGGATGATAACATACATTGCCAGTGCATCCTATGGAGTCCATCCACTTTATTCAAGGCTTGATCTAGTACCTGCTGGCTGTAACCCCTCTCTCTGAATCTTTGTGTCATATAAATAAATACAACCATGTTGTCACTTTAACCAATGTCTTTTTCATATATAAATATATTCCCTGAAATAGACATTGGTTAAAATGACAATATGGTTTGGTGAAAATTTCAGTGACAACATAACATTTTAAACTAAAAAAAAAACTGAAATTCACCAGTTATAGTTATCTCTAGTAACTATAACTCGTGCCCTAAGGTAACTATAACTTTCTGTCACTGAAATTTTCACCTAACTATACCGTCACTTTAACCTTTGTGTTTTTTCATTGAATGTCTAGTGTTCTTTAAATGTAAAGTAATATGTTATTGCCATACGTAGAGCCAACCCCCTGCCGTGCAAGGAGTTTGGCCATGTGCGGCGGCGGGGGGAGGGGGTTGGCCGCAGGGCTTGGCCTATGTCTAGGCCCCGCGGCAAAACCTTGGAAGGAAGACAATCTTGCGCCGTACACGGCCTTCGGCTTTGTGCACCATGGAGTTAGATGCAGGGCCTGGCCTGCAGTTTGGTCCTGCGTCCAACCCATTATCCCCAAGCCAGTTAAGGCCCCAGGACCCCATCACAGGGACCAAAACATATATTTTATGGCAAGGTGGCCATGCAGCCCCCTGCTGGGCCAAAAATGGATCCCAGGGGCCCCATCTCTACAGGCCATCACTTAAATATTGAGGAGGGGAGGGCAGCGCTTCTGGCAGGCTACTCCAGTGCCCACCCTGGGCACCCAGCAAACAATATGTGGGGCTGCTGCTGGGGGAGCCCCAGGTACCTGGCAACCCCAGCCGCACCCCAAATGCATCCATCCTGGGTGCTGCAGGAGCCAGCATTGCTCCTGCCTGGTGGGAGCATCTGTTTTTCTTTGCTCCTGCCAGGCAGGGGCAATGTGTGTTTCCCTAATGTGGCCCCCGGGACACAGTCCTTGAGCTGGCCCTGAGGGATGGGGTCCTCAGGGATTTTACAGGCTCAGAGAGAGGAACATCACACTCCCCTCCCCAATATTTAAGTGATGCACTCAGAGGATGTGGTCCTAAGGGCCTATTCATGGCTCAGGGATGGGGGCTGCATGTCCCCTTCCCCTAATAAGTTTTTTGACCCCGGGGATGGGGTTCTTGGGGCCTTAACTGGCCTGGGGAGAGGGGCCACATGCCCCCTCCCATTTTAAAAACTGAAATGGCTCTGAGGGATGGGGTTCTCAGGGCTGTAATGGCCCTAGGTAGAGGGAGCCTGTGTGCCCTCACTTTTCTTTATACTTTGCCGCCCCTCCTCTTTTTAGTTCACGGCAGCCCCTGGCCACCATGTCATTTTTTGGGGTATGCGATCCCACTTGACTCCAGCTGAAAAAATTAATAATAATAATTTTGGCCTCAGGGTGATCCCTCTTGGACCCCCCCCCCACACAGGGACTAGTGGGACAGGGTATCCCTACCCTGCCCCCTTACATTATTTTTTAAATTTAACTTCAGAGCAGGAAACTAAGTCCTTGAGTCCAGTAATGGCTGCCTGCAACATTTTCTTCATGTTGCAGGCAGCCAATCAGAGAGCTCGCTCCCATGGGGGGAAAAAACCCTGGATAAATCCGAACGCTCTATTATAATATTTTTGATCCTTAATATTTAAAAACTACTGAACGGATTTACATCAAAGAAAAAAAGCACGCTTTCTGGATCAAGATCTAGCTTCCTGCTGAATTCGCTGTAATTCAGTTCAGCAGTTTTCGCGATATCACTTTCCAAAAAGTCTATGGGAACTGCATGAGGATTTCGAATTTTTGGAACCACCTTTTCTTGCTCCCCTCCCCCCCACACACTTTGACAGATCACCCCAAAACTTTCTGTGCACTAACTAGGCAAAAAGAGCTCTTTTTTAGAAAGTTTGGGAAGATTTGTCAAACAGCGCCAAAGTTTTAAACTGATGAACTTCTGTGTTGTTTCTTTTAGTTCAAAATGTTAATGTTGTCACTGACGTATTTGCCTAACTTTAACGTTACTTTAGCCTTTGGTTTTTGCAGTTAAAAGAATATTATATAATTTTTTTTTAACTGCAAGAACCAAAGGCTAAAGTAACGTTAAAATTTGGCAAACACGTCAGTGACAACATTAACATTTTGACCTAAAAGAAACAACACAGATGTTCATCAGTTACCGTTAGCAGGTCTGACTATAACTGGCATCCCGCCATGGACTGCTTATGACCTCACCTATTACATCACTTATGACATGTTCTAAGACATAATTTATGACATCAGTCATCGACATATTCACCTAACTATAACGTTAATTTAACCTTTGTTTTTTTCGGTGAATTTCTAGAATTTTTATATGTAAAGTTATAATTTTTTGAAGGGAGAGGGAGGCCTCATAGCCCCCCTCCCCATGGCTCATTAGGCCCTGGGAACTCTATCTCCCAGGGCTATAATATTTTTTTAAAAGGGGTGAGGTGCTGCAAACCCCTCCAGCCTCAGTAGGCCTTAAAGACCCCATAATCTAGGGCCGTATATTTTTTTAAACGGGAGTGGGAATGTGTGGCACCTCTACCCGACCCTCATTAGATTCTGGGGACCCCAACCCCAGGGCCTTGTGTATTTTAAAGGGGAGGGGGATCAAGTGGCCCCCCTGCACAGAGCCTCACTAGGCCCTGGGGCCACCATCCCCCAGGACAAAGGGGGGGGCTGCATGGCCCCTCTCCCGAGTCGTTTTTGGCCCTGGGTATCCCATCCCTCAAGCATTTCTTCAATGTAAGTGGGTGCCCCAGTGCCTACCCTGGGCACCCATAATCAACACGGTGGCAGTGGGGGGAGTCCCAGGGCCCCCGTGGCCCCAACCGTCTCCCCGCATGCTGCGGGAGCCAGCATTGCTGCCACCCTCAGGGAGGCAAGAGCAATCTGTTGATCTCAAGTCTGTCTGCTCCCAGATGGTGGGAGCATTTCTAAAGCTCCTGCCCACTGGGAGCTGACTTTGTGTTTGCTTCCGTTTGACTGGAGATTCAAAATTCCTCCCACCAGACTGGAGCAAACAAAAGTTTCCATGCTCGTGTCAGTGTGGACAGGGAAACCACTGTGTCCGGGGTGGGCTCCCCGGGACACAATATGTAAGCTGGCCTCCGAGGATTAGGTAACCAGGGCCAAAAACAGAGTCCCATGGGACCGTGCCGAACATTGCCAATTTTGTTTATATTTTGGCCCCAGGGGTCCCTCGGGGTCCCCCCATGGGACTTCCCAAAGTCCCCCATGGAGTCCCAAAGTCCTGTAATACAGTCAGCAACTCTTTTCTGATGTTGCTGCCAGCCAATCAGAGTGCTGGATCCCATGCGAGTCTAACTCCTGCGGGAGCGAGATGGCCCAATCGAAATGCTCTATTTTTGAACATTTGGTCTGAGAGACTCTTGCGAGAACCTTTCAAAACCAACCATCCATATAAACAGTTATTTTAAACCTTAATTTCTCAAGGATACTGAATAGAGTCACATCAAAATTCAAAAAGCACAATTTGCGTATCAATATCTAGCTTCATGCCAAATTTGATGCAATTCCATTGACCATTTTTTGCTGTAGCATAGCTTAACTAAGTCTATGAAAAATGCATGTGGATTTTGTGTTTTGGGACCCACTTTTCTCGACCCCGCGGTCACCAGTAGGGAGTTATAGTTAAGATCTAGTTTCCCTAGGAAGAGTGTTTTTTGTTTTGCTAATAACTTTGGCGCCATTTGACAAATGTTCATGAAATTTTCAAAACTATTAGCCAGTCACTTCAGCTGCTGTGTGGAAAGTTTTAGGAGGATATGTCAAACAGAGGTCGAGAAAATGGGGATGATCCCAAAATGGGCTTTCCCCATTCAATTTTAGACACAACTATATCCTGAACCACTAAACAGAATTACATCAAATTTGTCTGAAAGCTAGATCTTGGTCCAGAAAGAATGCTTTTTGTAATTTGGTATACATCTTTACATTAGTTTTAAAGTTATTAAAGTAAAAAGATGTATGTATATCTAGAGATGTGGATCCATCGCGTATCCACCATGGCGGATATGCGGAGGCACGCGCCAGCACGCGCCAACAGCAATGCCACAACTGGCTGGCAGCAAGATGAGAGGAAAGTTGCGGCTGCCATTTTAGTGCATGAGGGTCCATTGATCCACTGCGATGTTCAGCCCGACCTACTGTGTGCTCCGCAGTAGATCTGCAGAACCAGACCCATCCACATACAGACCCACACACCTACTCACACACTAACTCACTCACACTCTCACTTACACACCCACACAACCATTCACACACCCAGGTACTCACACAGCCACTGACAGACCCACAAACCCACTCACACAGCCATTCACATACCCACTCACACATCCACTTACATACCCACACAACCACTCACATACCCACTCACACAACCATACAGCCACTCACACATCCACTCAGAGACCGACAAAACCACTCACACACGCACTCACAGACCCACAAAACCACTTACACGTCCACTCACAGACCCACACAGTCACTCACAGTCACTCACACTCACACACCCACTCACACAGCCACTTACACACACATAAGCCACTGACATACCTACTCACACACCCACACAGCCACTCCACTTACATACCCACACAGCCACTCACACACCCATATATTCATTCACACACCCACAGAGTCACTCACACAGCCACTCATACACCCATATACAGGCAGTGATACACTTGGACAAAATTGCAATAGCATATGTTTGTATTAGATTGCTATTTTAGCATTGAATGTGTGTTTTTGGTTGGGAACGAATCTGCGGATCCATAAAGTGTATTAAAGAGAGAAAGACTTGGTGCATTACACTTATAGAAAAACTACATAAGTTACCTCACCTTAATTGTTAGATTTTTAGTTTTAAAATATATAATAAGAATAAATGTGAGAATAACATATATTTATAAGCATCTGAAAATGTATTTTAGTAAATAGAACTTATGGGTCAAATTGTAGTACAATTTATATTAAAAACACTAAAAAACAAAGGTTACAGGGACATTATAGTTAGGATAAAGAATTAAAAACACCTTAGTAATTCACTGAAAAAAAACAAGATTATGGGGACATTATGGTTAGGTTCAGATTTTACACACACAAAACCACAGCACTTCAGCAGTCATAGTTACCTGAACTAACTATAATTTACAGCCCTTGCAACGCACTGATTATAACCTCACATATTACACCACTCATGACATGGTCAGTGACATCACCGATGACATCACTGATCTACTGCATAAGTTAAATTACTATTCTTTCTGTATTACTAATGAATTTTAGTATCTCTAACATCTTGTTGGAGAAGCTGTCTTTAGAGGGTGTCCCCAGAAGCATTTCCACCTGCCTGTGTGTCTTACTTTGTGAGTAGTATTTAGTTTGTGTGTAATATAGTACTTTTTCTTTTCAAAAGTACAAGCACTGAGTGGACAGCAATTCATCAGGAGTTGTCTGTTGCATTGCTGAGTTCTGATTCTCTAGCTCCTAACCTTTGCTACCCTGCAGTTCAAATACTGAAAAAGAGTACTTGGTTCTCAGCTTGGGGTTCCGCAATTCAGGGGGATAGCAGAACTCCAGACACAAAAGACATTTGGGGCCTAATACCTGTTGACTGTCCCAGAACCTGGTTTTCCTACATATTTGTGCTACTGAATGAGGTATGTTTTCTAATTGTTGAAAATGATGAGGAGCACTAGTTTTGTGACAAAAGATGTTGGTCATTTTGGTGCAAGTTTCATAATTTTTTTTAAATGTTTTTTTATTTTACAGAGTTTTATATAGCACGAACTTGACCCGAATCGGGTATCAGAGCGCTTTATATAGCACCAGTTGCATTACATGAGGACACATTCATTTTTTGTTAGGCACAGGGAGATTAAGTGATTTGGCCAGAATACGCAGGATGTTCAGCGTCATTGCCGAGACTCAAACCCAGTTCCCCAGATTCGAGGTCGACCGCCCTAGCCGTTAGGCCAACTCCTCTCCCCAATACTTTTCTTATATTTGATCAACTTAAAAGAGAAGTGATATATTGAGCGAATTCTTGGTAGAAGTTCCAAAATGCATTGTGGAAGTATATCAACAGATTTATGTCATCTATTTGATTGGATTTTTATTAAGAAGGGTGAATGTGGGGGCTTGGCCAAACAGCCCGCAAGATGGCCACCTGCTCCTGAATCTATCGCCACTTCAGAGACCAGCTATCCTCTCTACATGAACTGTGGCGGGGCAGAGCGTGCAGGGAGCAGGTACATGTTTGTTTTAGACCGTTTATTGGGTTTTTTCCTTTATTTTTTAGGGAGTTTTATATAGTGCGAACTTGACCCGAAGGTATCAGGTATCAGAGCACTTTACATGAGCAGCAGTTGCGTTACATAAGGACACATTTATTTTTCTTAGGCAGCGGTAGATTAAGTGATTTGTCCAGAATCATCGGATGTTGAGCGTCGGTGCCGAAACTTGAACCCGGTTCCTCAGATTTGAGGTCCCCATCCTCTTGGTTTTTTTTCTCCTGCACCACTTCCTTCATGCTCACCCATCGCGGCCTCCATTTTGAGTGCATTTTAGACTGGCAGTGAGCTCCTGACTCTCAGGCTTGTCTGGTCAAATTAAAGAGCATGCTGGGGGATTACCAGGAATGCCATCTCTGAACCTCTGAAATACAAGCATAATTTAACCTCCATTTTTGCCTTACATGGATGTTTCTATGTTTGAGTGACATTTTCAGTGTCTGTGAGGAGAGGAGATATACAGACATGATTATCCTCACATGCTTTTCCTTATGGTTGTGACTTCAAGTTATTCCCCTCTTCAATTATATTAAGTCTGTGACTTAACCCTGGGAATTCTCTTTTCAATTCTTTTTTTGATAAACTGGGGAGCTAGTATGTGGCATTCCTCTTCTTTTGAGCTCTGCAAGTGTTATGTTTCATAGGGTGCCCCAATATAGGCGATGAGTATTCTACTAACCTTTTACCTACATTTACTGCACCATTACACTACATAACAGGTTTTGGTATTGACCTTTTACCTAGTTAAACGCTGCATAAAATGTTGTGTGGTTTTCCCAAAAACCAGCCTCATTAATTATGCATGGAGATTCTCAGAATCACCCGCAGGATTACCATCTTCTGCATAATAACTATGTATAAGGGTCATCCCATCCGTCATCCACGACTGTCATGACACAGCAAGGTAGAATCCCCTGAGGGTACCTTTTGGGTATACATACACCATATCTTTGCCAAGGCAAGCAGAGGAGAAAGACTTCCATGTTGACACACTGACGCGAGACGCTGAGGTTCCTGCATGCAGACACTCCAGCTTGCAGTGGTCTGACATCCCTCGTGCGGTGTCCATCTCGAGACCAAGACGGGGTCCCACAGTCTCTCACAGGTAATGGGGTTGGCTTCAGCCTAGCGGGATTCATGGCTCTACACTTACATACATGCTAGGTACACTTAGGTACATCTAGTTAGGGTTGCATCGTAGGAGTACGCTTTATTACCGTCATGTATTTTTATACCTGCCTGTATTCATTTTTTTAGCATTATGGTAGGAATCTACCATCCATTTACTCTATTTGTGCTTATAATCATTTATATCTGTTTCTGTCTTATGGTTGTTTCAGCATGTACTGTTTCCATGATCTCTGATGGGACAGAGTTGTCATGTTCGATAGTTACCAAGAACTATTCTCTCCTTGGTAAGAGGAGTTTAGAGTGGCACTGTGAGCTAGCTAGGTATACAGGCGAACATACCTGGTGGGGGTGTCTGGAATCAGTCTGGATGTTGTCTAAACGTGCAGATCCTATATAGGTTTATAGGAACTACACGACACAAGTACCTCTCTTGGTATGCAGGCATGGACTCTGCCACTCCCTCCATCCAAAAGGTAGTGTCCCCGCCTGCAACAATGCTTTTTCCATGCAATGACTCTAATAGCAATGCAAATAAAAGGGAAAAGAAGGACCCATCCTCACCAACAAAGTCTCCACTTCCTCTGACACTTGAGGATTTAATTGACAAAATAAAACATTTAAAGCCCTTTATGACAGAAACCAATGCCACGCTTCAGAGAATTGAAGAGAAATGGTAAAGTCTTGAATCCGGATGAATGAGGTTGAACAACGTCCAAGCGATGTCCATGATACAGTAACAAAGGTTGAAGTGATGTCTAAAGGAATTTCTCTTCTTAAAAAAACAAACAGAAGACCTGGAAAACTGCAATAGATGCAACAATCTCCAAATCTATGGAATTCCTGAAGGTGCGGAGGGATGTAATATGATTGCTTTTCTTACAATACATATTCCACAAATAGTTGGTTTCAAGGAAGGAATTAACCTTTATTTCCAATAAGCTCACAGTGTTCTAGATGAAGTTCTTCCAAGTGCATAATCTTTATCCTCTCTTCTTCTCCTTACAAGCATTCCATTCCTCATCTTGCTTGGATCCCCATCCTAGCTGTTTCACTCAGTTATGTACCCTCCCCCAACCTATTGTTTACACTCTGTTCTCATTTGGTGATAAGTACTCCTACTTTCGATATTATGTTGTCCTAATTTATGCTATTTTCCGCTCTTTTATTCATCTTTGTTGGTTTATAAGTGTAGCCAGAGGTCTCCTTGTTGGCTTCTGGTTGACTCTCTGTCTTTTTCTTCATGTTTCACCACCTCACCATTGCATTGATGTTGCAATTTATGTCTTGTTGCTGATTATGGTTAAAGCCTCTTTGGCTTTTTAACATTTTCTCTTCTTTTACCAGTTTTCGTCCTTTCCCTTCCCTACCCGCAATCTTCTTTCTTTTTTCTACTATCATCTTATCATCCTATTCTAATAATCCTTAGTCACTATATGTTCTCTTTCTCCTCTCTTTTGCATTATAAATGATCGTTGTGTTGTGTCCTGGAATGTTAAAGGTCCGCGTAATCCTATTAAGAAGCAGGGGGTGCTTATGCATCTCTCTTGATTACAATGTAAAATTGCTCTGTTACAAGAAACCCACCGCTCATATAAAGACATTAATTAATTATGAAAGAATTGAGTAGTTCATGTATTCTGTTCCCATGCTAGTCAAAACAAGAAAGGGGTTGCCATATTGTTTCACAAATCACTTCCTCTGGTGGTTAAGTTTAACTGAGACCAAAAACTTAATTTTAACTGAGACAAAACTCTAACTTTACTACTCATAAATGTCCTTTGTAAATACCAAAAGTTGTAATGTTAGATTTTCGTCTCAGTTTACCTTTGTGAATCGGAACCTTAGAGTTTAAGAATCTTAAAGAACTTCATTGACTCCTAATAGTGGCCCCCAATATCTTCAAAATCTGCATTGTCACCATCAATGTGTGAATTTGAGCTTATAACTGGCAAACAAGGACAAGATTTCCAGGAGATGAGATATCCTCCGCAATATCAGAAAAAAATATTGTTCCAAGAATATCGGAACATCAAAAATATTGTTGAAAGGAATATCAAAGGTACAAATATTGTTTTTAGTGTTGTTTTTAATGTTGCTGTAAAAAATATCGATATCCAAACATCATTCTATGTAATATCATGTGACAGTGTTAATTAGTATGTAATTTACTGTAGTGTTTTTTTATTGTGTATGTGTATTAATGTTCTTTACTTGTATTTTTAGTTAGATCATTTTTAGTTGGGATATTGTTGAAATTTGTTGTTCAAGCTTTATTAATGTATATAATTAATTGCAGTTAGATATTGGGTTTTAGTGGATATAGGAGGGGAGATTTAAAAAAATAGCTTGTTGATGTAAATTTTAAGTGAATAATTTTAAAGATATGCTAATTCAGAATTTAGAAATGTTAATTTGTTATATTAATATTTTTTTTAATTATCTTGATGTTAATTGCATTATATATTATTATTAGTAATTAAAAAAACATAACATGTCAAATCATATACACATTATTTTAAATAAAGTAGAATAGTTGGAAAATATTTTTGTTAAAATGTAAAATTGTATTTTATTTTAAAAAATATCTAAAAGTGCCTGTAAATGTAACAATTTCAATTTTTTTAAATGAAAGCAATTTGTTTGAATGTTTAAAAATATAAAATATATTTAAATTTTTGTTAATGTATTATTATTCATTTTGTAATATGACTATACTTTCAGTTTATGAATGGTAGTTAATATTTTCAACAATATATCCTTTTTTAGTAGTCATTGAAATATAAATATTGCATTTTTCAATTTAAATATTCATATAAAGATTTGTATTTTAGATTAGTATGTCTTTAGATCAACATTTTAGTTAATTTTATTTTAAAAAAATGTGTGAATATGGAGTATTCATTGTGTATGTTAACTTTTAATAAAAATGTGTAAAATGTTTTATGTTGAGGTGGGCATGATAAAATTTATCTCTTCAGTGCCCAACACCTTCTTCAAACAGTCTAATAAATGTCACCCTTTTGAGTCCAACACCTTCCTTCAATGTGGTTAGATTGGAGTGGGAATTGTACATTTCACCCCTTTATTGTCCAACACCTTCCCTAATTGTTTTAGATTCCAGTGGGAATACTACATTTCACTCTTTTAGTGTCCAACACCTTACCCCAAGATGGCTAGATTGGAGTTGAAATAGTAAATGTTACCCATTTAGTGTCCAACATATTCTTCAAATTGGTTTATATTGGAGTGGGAATAGTAAATGTCACCCCTTTATTGTTCAATTCCTCCCCCAATATGGTCAGATTGGAATGGGAATAGTAAATTACATCCCTTTAGTGTCCAGCATCTTCCCAAATGAGTTTAGATTGGTGTGGGAATAGTAAATGTACCCATTTAGTACCCAACACCTTCCCCAGTATGGTTAGATTGGAGTAGGAATAGTATATGTCACCCCTTTAGTGCCCAAAATATTCTGCAAATTGATTTAGATTGGAGTGCGAACAGTAAATGTCAACTCTTTGGTGCCCAACACCTTCCCCAAACTGTTTTAGATTGAAGTGTGAACAGTAAATGGCATCCCTTTAGTGTCCAACACCTTCCACAAACTGGTTGAGACTGGAGTGGGAATAGTAAATGTCACCCCTTTCGTGTCTAACACCTTCCCCAAATTATTTTAGATTGAAGTGGGACTAGTATGTTTCACCACTTTAGTATCCAACACCTTCCCTCAATACGGTTAGATTGAAGTGAGAATAGTAAATGTCACCCCTCTGGTGCCCAACACCTTCCCCAAATTGGTTTAGATTGTATTGGGAATAGTAAATGTTACTGCTTTAGTGTCCAACACCTTCCTCCAATATGCTTAGTTTGGAGTGGGGATGGTAAATTTCATCTCTTTAGTGTCCAACGCCTTTCCCAAGTGGCATTAGATTGGACTGGGAATAGTAAACGTCACCCTTTAGTGTCCAACACCATCCCCGAATTGGTTTCCATTGGAGGGGAAATAGTAAATGTCACCCCTTTAGTGTCCAATACCTTATTCCAATATGGTTGAATTGGAGAGGGAGTAGTAATTTTCACCCCTTTGGTGCCCAACGCCTTTCCCAAATGGCTATAGATTGGGGTGGAAAACGCAAATGTCAGTCCTTTTGGGGCACATGCATCAAAGGCTTTTGCGATCGCAAACGGTGCGATTCGCAAAAATCGGCCGTTCGCGATCGCAAATTGGCCTTTGGAGATGCATGAACGTGTTTCCTATGCGCAATTTAAGAATCCGCAATTATTTGCGAATTCCTAAATTGCGATTACATTTAAGGAATCGCAATTTGCGATTCCTTAAATGCAATGCTAAAGCACTTTCAAATAGCGATTTCGCTATTTGGGACCGCAAATTACAGACAAATCAAACTTGTCTGTAATTTGCAATAACTTGAAAAATGCACTAAAATGCATTTTTAAAGTCTTAGGTTACACACACACATGCCCTCGGGGCATATGTGTGCGCAAAATGGGTGCACATCACAATGTCAGGGTGCAACAGGGTGTCATTTTGACACCCTTGCACTCTGAAATGCATGAGCAATTTGCGAGTACCTACTGGTACTGCAAATTGCTATGTCAATCTCAATTCATTCCTATGGGCCTGTAGGCCCATAGGAATGAGTGGGACGACATTCCTTAATTGCGACTCGCAATTTAAGATGCATAATTAAGGAATGTTTAGGAATCGCTATTTTTATAGCGATTCCTACATGCATAGGCTTTTGCGATTCCTTAATTGCGATTCCTTAATAATCGCAATTAAGGAATCGCAAAAGCCTACCTTGATGCATGTGCCCCTTAGTGTTTAACACCTTCTGCAAAATGGTTTAGATTGGAGTCAAAATAATGAATGTCACCCCTTTAGTGCCCAACACCTTCTCCCAGTATGCTTAGATTTGAGTGGGAATAGTAAATTTCACCCCGTTCAGTGTCCAACACCTTCACGAAATTGGTTTAGATTGAAGTGGGTATAGTATATGTCACCCATTTAGTATCCATCCCATTCCACTAATATGGTTAGATTGGTGTGGAAATAGTAAATGTCACTCATTTAGGGCCCGAATGAGACTTTTGGTCAGAGCGTTGGCACGCTGCTGCAAACCGCCGCACCACCAAAGGTCGCTGCTGCCTGCCTGCCAGATTACGACTTTTTAGTAGTTTGGCAGGCGGGCGGCGTGGCGGTTCCATGGCGGTTTCTCTTTTAAAGACCACGGTGCCTTTAAAAAAGGCACCGAAATGGGACCACACTACAAGGTTCCTGCACGGCATGGACTCGAAAGTCATAGGTGCAGGAACCTATGTGCATGCACACAGGGGGGCCCATGTTATGCCCCCCCCCATCTGCAGCCACATGCGGTTGAGGCACAGGGGGGCCTTTAGGGCCCACTTTGTTTCCTCTCCTCCTGGAGGAGGGGAAACTCGTAAAATGCTTGGCGGGACCGAATATTGCAGCCTCTGACCGCCACAATGCCAGGGAACAGCAATTTCCTGGCGTAGCCTGCGGTCCCAGGGCAGTCTGACTGGCAAACTCCTAATGAGGCGGTCGGACCGCTGGTGCGGCGGTTGCTAGATCGCTCGCCGCTGTGCCACCACGAGTCTGGCAGTCCTCCGACCGCCAGACCCATAAGAGGGCCCTTAGTGTCTAACCATTTTTTTTTATGATTTATGTTGGAGTGTGATAATTTATTTATATCCTTTTATTAACAAACATATACTTACATTTTATTTGTCTGTAGTAGAAATGCTTTGCATTATTTTATTAATTGTGTTGGTGATCAGCAACATAAAAACAAATAGTTGTATGTTTATTAACAATAATGTTATTCATTTCTTTTTGTAAAATAAAGATATTGCATTTGTCTATTATTATTTTTGTTTTCAATTTTTATTTATTGTATACTTTTACATTTATATTTATGCATAATTTAAGTAAGAAAAATTATATAATGTTATATAAATAACACATTTTTAAATTCTTTTTACAAATAAAAAGCATATAAATTATATTTATATACATTTGAATGTTGTACATTTTCATTTTTTTATTTTCCATTGTTTAACACATTTTTTACATTTCATAACTATTTTTATATACATAAATTCAACATTATTTTTCATATGTTTTCTTAGTATATATGAAATAATTGTATATACTGTACACTATTATTTAATTTATACTTTACAGCTTTTTGCATATTTTTTATAGCATTGTAGGCTATGTTTTCCAGGTTTAATAATTTTTTACATGTTGCTAAACATTAAGGGGCCGATTCCGATTCGGGCCGGAAATCTCTCCGATTGAGCCGGACCCGGAGAGATTTCCGACCGAATCGGACCCGTGCAGCCCGACCGAATGAGTACGATGCGTCCGTATGCTATCGGACTCGAGTCGGTCGGACTCCCATTGAAGTCAATGGGACCCGGTCGTACAACGCGTACGCGGGCTCCCATTGCCTCAATGGGTGCGAGGCGAACAAGGGCGCCCCCTACAGCGGGTACGCGGCGAGCGACTCACGCCGTACATGCACAGGTAGGGGGACCCATGGGTCCCCCTGTGTGCGACTCGCGCGGCTACGCGTACAGGGGGTCCGACACGGACCCCGGAGTACGGCTCTGACTGCTCTTTCGAGCCGGGCGGCGCGTGTCGGTCGGACTCGCTCGCGGCGCGCATCGTACTTACCCGGCCGGGGAACGTCTCCATTGCGCGGTGCGAGTCGTGTCCGAGCGAGTCGGTCAGTGCGGTTCGACCCAGGAACGAGTCGGTCGGAGCGGTTGGGACGCCCGAAAGAGTCGGTCGGCGATTTCGCATCGTACTCGCTCGTCCGGACGCGCGTACGAATCGGTCGGGAAATAGGGCTCCGAATCGGATCCGGTTATGCCGAATCCGATTCGGAGCCCTACCGGCCGAGATCAGAATCGGCCCCTTAGTCTACAATTTTACAATATTTCCCATTTATTTCTATGGGGAAATAGTCTTTTTTTATTCATTCAGCTGCCTTTTCTTTTACGGCCACCTTCTATTTTGTAATCTATTTGTGTAATTTTTAGTTTATTTTCTCGAACAAAGTCGCTGCTGTATATTGAAACAGGTAAGTCCATTTTTAAGGATTTTTTAAGGGTTTTGAACATAGGGGAATTTAGAAGGGAGGTTTAGAAGTTAGTTATAGTGTTGTTTGTATTTTCTTTCCTATATTTAGAGGTATTACTGTTAGGGCCCTATTACGAGTTTGGTGGTGTGGGAGCGGCCCGCCACAGCAGCTGCCCACTCCCACACTGCCAAACCCGTGGTCACATAGCCCGCCAGATTACGAGTTTCCTTGTGTCTGTTAGGCTGTTTTTGGCGGCCCCGCGGCAGTGCCTATGAAAATGGGCTTTACATTGAGCATACCAAAAACCGTTCCTGCACCGCATGAACTTGCACGGCATGGACTGCAAAGTCCATGCCGTGCTGGAACTGGGGTGCATACGCTTAGGGGGGCACACGTCAGGCCCCCTCTGCATGCATCCCCATGGGCAACAGGGGGCCCTGTAGAGCCTCCTTTGTTTCAGGACCACCAGCCTTTTCATGAAGGAAAGACCTTCATGACACAGCTGGCAGTCCTGAAACTTGTAATATGCATGGCGGTGCCGCAGAGTCACCACCAGCATTTAATGGGACATTCAGACCGCCGGTGTGGTGGTGACTGGACCACCACCGCTTCGCCCCCACGAGTCTGGCGGTCCTGGGACTACCAGACTCATAATGAGACCCTTAGTGTTTTTCATTAGTTTGTAGTTTGGCACTTTTGAACACTATGTTAATAAAGTATCACTAGGTTATGTTAAATTGTGTGATGTTAGTTATATTTTGATGATTAAATGTTATGTATATGTGTTTCTGGGAATTTAATATGTTTTGCAGGTGGGTTTCTTTATTTACTTTACAGGTTTTTGTCTACAAACATGTTCTTTGGGCATTTGGGGTCTATGTTTTTTTTAAGGAAATCAGTTTTGGTTTATTATAAACCCATGGTTTTTACTTAGATTTCCTTTCTTCGGATTTCCTGGAGCGTTTCTTTTTTAAAACACATTTTGGGTTTTTTATGGATCCTAGATACTTTGGATTGCTTCAAGGGATTTCTTTTTGATTCCTTGTACTTTTGCATTTTTGGATATAATTTACCAAATTTTCGGCGGTTTACAATTTTTTATTACATGGCTACAGAGCAAGATCTGCAGCTACAGAATGGTAAGTTTTTTTTCTCCCTTTTCTTCCGGGTGTGAAATGTGATATTATATTGTTTATGTCAAAATGATGTGATTTTTATATGGAATTGTTTGATTTATTTCTTGTAATTATTTTATGTGATGGATTGAATTTCTTTTATCTTGGTTGGTGATGATTACATTTAAAAAAAAATCATATAGAGTTTTATTATATCAGTCTTTATTAACATTGGGATTTTGAATAATTAAACTATTCAATTATATAAATTAAAATATTAAAGAAAAATAAGGATTGGTATGTTGGTTTATAGTTTGTCCTAGTTTTTGAGGAATTTGGTAGGTTACTATTTATTTTATACTGTGCTTTTGGCTATGATTTCTAAGTAATCTACTGCTTTGGAATTTATGAGGAGTTTGACTTTAAACTGTAGCATGCCGTGCATCCTTTTGGTTTGTTAGCTAAGTTTAGGGGCAATTTGGCTAAAAGATTGCTCCATTTGTAGTTTTAGTAGCTTTGCTCTTTTTGTAATGCTTCTATAAATGTAGGTTGAGTTCTGTCTGAAATGGATTGGGAGGCATTGTGCCACCCTTCCACTTTGTTAGTTATTTTTGCTTTCTGTGCCAAGGTGATGCCATAGACATTTCAGCATGGTATTTAGAATTTGGGCTATCGTCTGTGTCTGGAGGGATGCAGTCTGCCAACCCAAGTGTCTTTGAAATAGTTCATTGGGTACTAATTTCTTTTTTATTTTGTTAGTTGAAACAGCTTTCTAATAGTAAATTGTAGTGGTTGGCTAGTTTTGTGACCGGGACAATGGCTAATGCTATCATTTTTTTTTTTATTTCAAAGGCGACTTGGCTGTTTGTAGCATATTCTACACTTAGGGCCTCATTAGGAGTTTGGCGGTCTTGCAGCCGCCCGCCACGCCAGAGCCCCGCTGGAAGACCACCAAACTCGTAGTCAGGCTGTCTGCCAGATTGCTGCGGCGGTCGAACAGCAGAGCGTATCTAAGGCACATACATGTGTCTTAGACATGCACCGCCGTGAGATCGCCGCAGCACAGGAACAGAGGGTGCATACATACAGGAGGGCACAACATGTGCCTCTCTGCATGCACCCACAGGCCCAGAGGCAACAGGGGGCACTGTATGGTCCCCTTAGTCTCCTCACCGTCACCCTTTTCATGGCAGGCTCACTGCCATGAAAAGGAGGGCAGTGAGGAAACTTGTAATGTGCTTGGAGGTGCCATAGTGGCACCACCAGCTTATTGCGGCCTCTGACTGCTGCAACATCACTGCAGGAACACGGATCCCCATCTGTTGCAGCGGTCCCGTGGCACTCCCACTGCCAAACTCAGAATATGGCGGTCGGATCGCCGGTGAGGGGGTGGCTGCACAGGCACCAAGGGTTCGGTGGTTGTAATTAGGTCCTTAGTGCAGATTTTTGGAGGTGTCTCCATATACTTTGATTGAAATGATAGCAATGGCCTTGTATGGCTGGGTGGGAGTAAATTTTTAGAATGGTTTGTATCATGGTGTGCTCAAAATCTATGGTTCTTTTTTGTGAGTCATAGTTATTTGTTTTATGTTTTATATGCTTTAAGAGTTTGTAGCAAGTGCTGCTTTGCTTATTTGGTAGTAGGGCATATATAAAAGGGATATTTGTGTTGCTGGTGTATATCTGTGTGAATGGTTTGGGATACATTTTGAATGTGCCATCCATCATCCAGGTTTGACACTGGGTGCGTTTTATTAAGTTGTCCGCTGTAGAGAATATTTGTTTTTCATTATTTAAGTAGTCTTGTAAAAGGAAAGGTTACTCGTTATGTGTTATTGTTAAATGTTCAGGCATGTCTTGGTATCTTCTAGGGCAGGAGGGGTATCAGTGGTAGCTTTTTTAGTTTGTGCCATTAAACGTTTTAAAGTGGGTATAGTTAGGTAGTATATCTTTAAGGATTTTGCTTGTGGGTTCCTGGAAAATAGTGCTTGCTTCTCTTATATCCTGCAATATTTCTCTTACTTCTATTTTTGTTCCATTTGTGGGGTGGTTGTGCTCTCTCTTACATGTATTAAAATTGTTTGTACTTGTCCTCCCATAGCATGCACTAGATAATATTTAGTACATTTTCAGTTTATATTCTCTGATGATGCACTTTCTTGGCTGTTGGTGTAGCCCTTGTGATTTAGTAACTTCTTTCTTTTCTGTGAAGTGATACATTTGGCAGCCTCTGCCATTGAAACTGAAAGTAGTATAATAGTATAAGTATATATTATATTTTAACTTTAGCAATTTTGTTAGTAACATGTAAACAAATACAACTACTTCTATTTAGCATACTTACATGTATGTTCTGCTTAGATGTTTCACATGGTTTTGCAGGCAGCTTTTCCGTTGGGGGTGTTCTAATGTGGAGCAGGTGCCTTCTTTTCTGGTGGATAAAAGAAAAATGTAAGTTTCACTCTAAATATTAATTTGTTGGTAGTTTGTAGAGTTTGAGGTTGTCAGGTTTATTTTTGATCATTTTATGGGTGAGTTTACACTCTTTTATTAATTTACGTTTCCTTTTTTATATGTTTTTGCTGGTTTGTTATAGTTGTTATTTTCTGGCAGTTTATCGGTTTTCGCATCGTAGATTTTTTTCTTTTAGGAAGTCTATGTAAAGAGATAGATGTTAGAGAGTGTGTTAATATTGTTTTGCTATTTTACTATTTTACGTTTTTAGGTTTAATAACAGTTACGTTTTAAATAAATTTAAGTTTTACGTTTATTTTTTCTCTAATGGTGTGGTTAAAGAATCCAGCAGAGTTTCCTCATCTTTCAGCATTCGTTATTTTTTTTTTACTCAATATCTTTCTATTAACCAGTTTCAAAGTACAAAAACAGAAAAGGGACAGGATGCAGAAGCATAAAAGAGCATCCAGCATTCCGAAACCTAAGATGGACATAAACTGTTGACAAAGGCTAAAATGGTAGTACATAATACACATGGCTATGTGAGCAATGACATCTTGAAAAGCATTAAATGCAGCATGCTGTCAAAAAGAAACAGATTTCAACAGCACTGAATAAAAGAGACTCAAACAATGGTGCTGAAACGATCTAGGTTGAAAGGAATCTGGGGGGCCAAAGGGGGAACAGGAGGAATAATGGATGGGTATGAGTGCAAATGTATAGAGGGATGAGATATTGTGATTATTGGGTGGTCCCACTTATATAAGAATCTATACATTGTGGGTAGGCTTTAGTCAAACAACTGGAGGGCCCTGAGTCTAGGAGGTGTGAAACATATGTGTTCTAGTTTTGTAAAGTATTTTATCAATGGTTGCCAAGAATTCACAAATTTGCCTTCTGCGCACGTAATCTTATGTGAGAGAGAGAGAGACATTCCATAGCCAAGACATGCCAGAGGTGTGTAAACCATTTTGAAATCCTAAATGTTGCTAAGAATTTCTTTCCAGAACGTTACAATAGTTGGACATGACCATCATGTATGGGAGAAGTCACCTGGTGCCGAAAAAATTGCAAATTGCCCCGTAACAACTGCTTACCAAAATAGAATGGTAGGCACAATTCCGATTTCCACAGATCAAGAGGCCAGTGGCGAGTTGTTTCATTAGTATCCCTTCTCCAACAAATAGCTGCCACTTCCAGTTATTCAAATAGTATCCCTTACTCAACAAAGACATACCACTTCCAATTTAATGGCATCCTAAACATAAAGAAACAATGTTGAAACCTATCATAAATGAGCACTCATTCTAATTTGCTAATGTCTGGACCTAGCGACAAAAAATAAATAAAGGGCATATCCCTACCTTCACGTGAATAATATGGGCAAGTCCATCCCTAGGGCATACAACAAAAAGAGGGAGAAACCCTGATCTTACTCATGACATTCCAAGGATCACCTGGTCTGAAAACGTACAAAATAGACAGGTCAATAGTCGCAAAACGGCCATATGTTTAACTTAGCCACTAATTGCATGTACTGATTATTAAGATACCAAAGCGACCGCATATCTGGGCTTTATACATGTGAAATAAGCTGATTCTTTAATAGGTCTATACATATCGCTTATCAGGTTGAAAATTCAAAGCCATGTGTCAGAAATCAAAGACAGACACTGGCCATAGCCACTATCCTTACTGCCAGGTCCAATGCACGCGAGAGCCAATGGACAACCATACACGTCCGCCCACATCTAAAATAAACATAGAGCTCTCACCACGCAATACAATCCATTATTGTCAATTGTCATAAGGTCTAACGGTTTGCTTTTCGTGAGGTTTGACAGTTTCAAGAAGCCCAGCTAGTAGTTACAAGCCCCTTAAGCATTTTGTCATAAGCGCGGTAAAAACAACACAAAGTTAATCTTCAATCATATACTCTGCACATGCTAATTTTTGTAAGGTCTGACAGTTTCAAGAAGCCCAGCTAGTAATTACAAGCCCCTTACGCATTTTGTCATAAGCGCGGTAAAAACAACGCAAAGTTAATCCTCAATCATATACTCTGCACACGCGGGGGCGTGGCTAGCAGCCAGGCATGGCGGACGTCTTCTAGACGAGCTCCGGACCTGGGCCGCTAAATCCTGAAATATCCTGATGTAGACTGCAGGACGGGGGCTGTAAGTGAGCGGGCGGCTGGCCGGGTGTGATACGAAGACTCGGAGCTGCGTGGATGTCGAGGAACGCAGATACGGGCGGAGGTATCGACCCCGGTGCCTGACTGCGCAGACGATAGCGGAGAGATGCTTGGGGCCCGGTGCGGGCAGGCCTGGACACCTCCGGTAAGCGGAATTGCTGCCTGCTCCCCTGTGGTCCGGAGTTGTGCGCGACGAGCGCTGGGGCAGGACTGTGTTCACGGAGGAGGTGGCGCCGCGAGATCCGCATGCGACGCCATTGTGGAGCGGGAGTGCCTGCGACTGGGGGAAGACAGATTAATTGAGCCCGGGGATGAGTTGCGGCCCATCCCCCTCCTGGGTCTGCGCGTCGGAGGTGGTGGAGCTGGGCGATGGCAACCGACCCTCAACAGTGCCTGAAGCAGGGGACAGTGACGTGCAATAGTGAATCCGTCTGCACGGAGGAGGTGGGGGCGGTGGATGAGGGACACGCGGCAGTTGCGGCACACCTTGGGACGACCGGCGGCCGGGTGGGCCCCGCTGGTCGCAGGTTTCCTTTCCTTCCTGATTGACTTTGGTTTCGCTGTGGAGCCCTCACATGGCCAATGAGGAGTGGGGCTTGGCACACCTCGCGCTGTGGATGTGCAAGTTATAGGCCCCCCCCAAGCTGAAGGTGTGGATTGCCTGCAGTCCCCTGCCCCCCCCTGCTGCTGTACCGCCTTGCCATAACTAGACCCTGACCCGGAGGTACATTGGTGGTGCCACGAGTTGTGCAGAGGCCGACACTAGACTGTGCTGTAACGAACAGCGACTGGGCTGCTGTGTGGCGCTACTGGAAGTGGACGGAGGTGTCTGCTGGACGGAGGTGTCTGCTGGACCACACGACTTGCGCACTGCTCCTGAAGTGTCCGGTAATTGTTATTGCTGCCAGTTGTATTGACTATCTCTCTCCTGTCTCACATGATGGGGCGTAACAGAGCAAAGCAACAAGATCTGGGAGGCCCAGACTCTGTCCCAGACACCGCGGAGAACGTGGATGCCTCGCTCACGTCTGGGTGTGTCCCGTCTACTGTTGTACCTGCACCTGTGGACAAGTTAGATCTGATCTTACAGGAGGTGAGGGACTCCAGGAGGGCGATCGAGATGCAAATTGGGACCCTGACCACTGGCCTTACTTTGCTACGGGCGGACCACACGAAACTTGTGGACAAGGTGAAGGATAACGCTACGTCGCTGGAAGGCTTAGCACCGCGCCAGGCACAGAGTGAGACCCATATTAAACAACTGCAGGACCAGGTTGTTACCCTGCTAGACCGTGTGGAGGATGCGGAAGGCAGAGCTAGACGGAGCAACATTCGCGTCATTGGCTTGCCAGAAAGGAGCGAAGGGAATGATGCAACACGCTATATGGAACAATGGTTCAAAGACCACGTCACGACGGAGGGACTTACCACGCAATACTGTATTGAACGAGCGCACAGAATACCCACCGGGCGACCAAAACCGGGGGCTCCCCCACGACCTCTTATAGTAAAATTGTTAAACTTTCGCGACAGAGACACTCTACTGCAAAAGGCTCGCAAACTGCCTCAGATACAATTGGAGTCAAGCTATCCTGGCTGATGAAGGCTGATAGCCTGAAACCGGTCCTAGGATGCTTGATTCCGGTCCAGGGAAGACATGGCTTGGCAGTTCGGTCTGGACTATTCCCATGAGGCACAGGGTCAAGACTGATTTGCATATGGCTATGTCTGAACTGGGGTGGCGTGGTGAAGCAAAATAACGATGGATTAAACCCAGATCTGTGACTGGGGGTGAATGTTTGCCAATGTGCAGCATTCCGTCCATCATCTTGTGTGTTTTGCATTTTGCCCTAAGTGGGAAGGGTATGCCCAGACGTGGATCCCGTGCTCGCTACGCCACTGGAGTCAAGCTATCCTGGCTGATGAAGGCTGATAGCCTGAAACCGGTCCGAGGATGCTTGATTCCGGTCCAGGGAAGACATGGCTTGGCAGTTCGGTCTGGACTGTTCCCATGAGGCACAGGGTCAAGACTGATTTGCATATGGCTATGTCTGAACTGGGGTGGCGTGGTGAAGCAAAATAACGATGGATTAAACCCAGATCTGTGACTGGGGGTGAATGTTTGCCAATGTGCAGCATTCCGTCCATCATCTTGTGTGTTTTGCATTTTGCCCTAAGTGGGAAGGGTATGCCCAGACGTGGGTCCCGTGCTCGCTACGCCACTGGAGTCAAGCTATCCTGGCTGATGAAGGCTGATAGCCTGAAACCGGTCCTAGGATGCTTGATTCCGGTCCAGGGAAGACATGGCTTGGCAGTTCGGTCTGGACTGTTCCCATGAGGCACAGGGTCAAGACTGATTTGCATATGGCTATGTCTGAACTGGGGTGGCGTGGTGAAGCAAAATAACGATGGATTAAACCCAGATCTGTGACTGGGGGTGAATGTTTGCCAATGTGCAGCATTCCGTCCATCATCTTGTGTGTTTTACAATTTGAGAATGCCAGGATATCACTGTATCCTGACTACACGGTTCTGGTGCAAAGACGGCGCTCTTCCTTCATAGCGGTTAAGAAAAGACTTAGAGCTTTAAACCTGAAATATGCGCTTCTTTTTCCGGCCCGATTAAAAATTTTGCACTACCAAAAGGCTTACTTTTTTGAGAGTCCCGGAGACGTGGACGACTGGCTGGAGGTGATGGAATTGACCAATGCTGCAACATCTGCCTCTCACTCCACTGCAAAGACTCGGAACAGTCCTGTTGCACCCACTGGTCGCGGCAGCAGACGATCGCGCAGGATCCCTGCGCGGACATATCTCACTTCGCAACAGATACAAAGGAACAAATCGCAGGCGATTGTCGCAGCAGCCACCTTTACACATGCCGCGAGAGCTGAGGCCAAGACCTCCTCCGAAGAAAAAGAAACGCACGACACGGACTCGGAGGGCAGTATGGCCCTTTTTCCTTCTGCAACCCCACAGTTAATTAATGATCTATACGGCTAAATTAGCCGCTGCTCGCATTGTGCCTCCGACTGCAGGATGACTCTGTAACGAATGTTGGAAATATGTGTATGATTATTTGTGAAGTAACATGTTTGTATGGCCCAGGTTCCGTGGTAGCTTACATGTACTGTTGTAGCGAAGGTCGCACCACATGGAGAGCGCTAGCGATGTCCCCCACATGGCGAATGCGCTTTACGTAACCATTATGTTTTTTCTTGTTCAGTGGGGTTATATGGTCCGGTATTGTTTTTTAACCAGACCGAGTATTGGGGTTTTTGGAGGGAGGGTTGGTCCCAGGATAGCTATAGTTCTAGATAGGCTATGCAGCTTGAGCACTACGCTAGTTTTTAAGTGAGTACTACCTATACCACGATGCATACGCTGGGTAAATATATCATACTGACATGGAATATTCGGGGCCTGGGTTCGGTGCAAAAACGCCATAGAGTGCATGCGCAACTGCAACGCCGCAAGGCGCAGATCGTATATCTACAAGAGTCGCATATGGTGGACAGTGAGATGGTGAAACTCCGCAAGAAATGGAGAGGGCACATTTTTTCTACTACGTACTCCAGCTATGCGAGGGGTACTACAATTTGGGTGAGGCATGGAGTGCCATTCCTAGCTTTGGAACAGAGGATAGACAAACAAGGGCGGTACATATTTGTGAGAGGAACGCTAGATGGTCAACCTGTGGTGCTTGGCAATGTATATGCCCCGAATTTTGATCAAGATAAATATTGGGATATGTTAAATATTGCATTGGCTGGGTGGGAATCGCATGCATGGATTGTAGGAGGTGATTGTAATGCAGTAATGGATGTCTCGCTGGACAGGTCGCACCCGCCCCTGCATGGAGCGGGAGTTTTTAAACAGACTGAGGTGCTGGGCAGATGGGCAGATGGGTGGGAACTGTGTGATGTCTGGAGGATACGACACCCAACACACAGGGAATATTCCTTCTATTCCCCCGTCCACGTACTCCACACGAGGATAGATAGAATATATTGTTCCAACAGGATTGCTATGCAGGTGCCCCAAGCTACATATTTACCAAAGACGTTTTCGGATCATAACCCATTGGAGATTGTTCTTACCTGGGGTAGGGTACCCACTCCGGTTCCCACGTGGCATATGTGGCCGCAGATATTGGAAGACTCTGTCTTCCGCACTGATCTGCTAGATACCATTGAGAATTATTTTGCAGAAAATAGTAACACAGCGTAGACTAGACTGATTGAATGGGACGCTTTCAAGGTTGTGGTTCGGGGGAGAGCAATTAGCACGACTGTGGGAGCCAGGCAGGAACTTCACAAGTCCCTACTGGAGGTGGAACATGCTATGGGTAGGTTGGAACAAGACGCAGTGACTGATGAAACCAAACGGGCCCCACTTCAGGAGTCTCTGCGTGTCATTGATTATCAGACATATTCGCGGCGAACTCACACCGAAGCGGATAAGTCTGGAACTCTGCTTGCCAGGTTGATCCGAGATACCCCTCCAGCGGTGGTTATAAATGAAATACATACCTTAGAAGGGGTTAGCGCCGTTACTCAAGGGGATATCAATGCCGCCTTCCGTCAATACTATGCCACCCTATATAGTTCATCGGATAACAACGCGATGACCCACTCGGAGACTTTCTTGTCCAACCTCACATACCCGCAACTCACGGCGGCAGCCCAGAAAGGATTGACGGGGCCCATCACACAATCTGAGATTAGGGTTGCTATGAAGGGACTCCCGCGTAACAAAACCCCAGGGCTGGACGGTTTTCCAATTGAATTTTATGCTACGTATGCAGATTCACTAGTGCCTCAATTGGAAATACTGTATAACACAGCACTGGAAAGGGGCTCTCTACCACTCACCACGGTGCAAGCATTGGTAATATCACTCCCAAAAGCAGGTAGGGATCCCACAGATATGGCCAGCTATCGTCCGTTGTCCTTATTAACCACGGAGTATAAAATACTGAGTAAGATGTTGGCCAATAGACTACTGCCCTATCTGTCCCAGCTCATCCATGTAGACCAATCCGGCTTTTTACCTGCACGCAGCACATCACTGAACACTAGAAAGCTCCACTATCTCATGACTGAAACGCCAAAACGGTACCCTCATGCGGGTTGCATTTCCCTGGATCTGCGGCAAGCATTTGACTCCATTAGATGGGACTATATGTTTCAGGCGCTGGGGAAATTTGGGATTCCGGAAGGCTATATTTCCTGGTTGCGCCTCTTGTATGATGCCCCCACAGCGCGTGCCCGTACTGGTAACCACATCTCAGCGGAGTGGATATACACAGGGGGACTAGACAGGGCTGCCCTCTATCGCCTCTTGTCTTTATACTGGCATTAGAACCACTGGCCATAAGGATGCACCAAGATCTCCTTGACAGGGGTATACAGCTAGGGAATACGACGCATCTGTTCTCTGCGTATGCAGACGATATTATTCTATACTTGTGCGATCTCCGTCTACCCTTGGATCCGATCTATGAGGTATTTTGCCATTTCGAAATTATTTCAGGCTTGGCCATTAATGTTGCAAAATCACACGCTTTTTTCTTCATAGACCATGCAGAAATCACGGAAGTAGAATTTGGAGATACCAGGCTCCAGGTGGCGCCGCACACATTTAAATACCTAGGTATTCAGGTATACCGGACCGATACTGATATGCTGGACGGTAACCTACACCGTGTGCTTAGAGCCTTGCGGTCCAGCATCACTTTCTGGACCTCATTGCCGCTGTCTGTCATGGGTAGGGCGGCTTTGGCAAAAATGGTGGTTCTACCGAGACTGCTATACTATTTTACTAACTTACCATTGATGGTGCCACATTCTACGTTTGGTTTGATGAACACTTTGCTTATTGATCTTATCTGGGGCGCTGGCAGAAGACGTATTAGTCTGAAGAAGTTGCAATTGGATACAAATAGAGGGCGCCTGGGCGTTCCGGACTTGCGTGCATATTACTACGCATGCCAATTACAATGGCTGTCATATTTGACAGCGGGGCGTAATTTACAGGAGATAGGATACACCGAGGTGGACATAGATCATGGTGCGTTACATACCTTGCTGTTACCTGGTGGAGTGGTCCCGAAGGATCCCCCCCCCTCTGCTGCGCACGGCGCTCCAATGTTGGAAAGCAGCTCTGCAATATACGCTTGCACCCCATGCATATGCGGGTAACATCCCGCTACTGGGTATTCCACTGAGGGACGGCAGGCTTACTAAGCGCAAGATAGCACTGTGGCTAGATGCAGGGATTAGCACAGTAGCGGATCTGTTTGGGGCGGGAATGCTACTAGATCATGACACATTTGTTAATGAAACGGGTGCCCCAGCGCACTTATATTTATTGCATGCTGCACTGTTCCAATATATAAAGAAGCACTGGGCTCCGCAGAGACAGGAACCCCCCACTCACGACTTGGTAAAAATGCTTTACTACATGGGCAGAGGCAGACACCTTATTAGATGGCTTTACACTGGTTTGCGCTCACATACGATGGTAGCTCTGGATTCATTGAGGGCGGCATGGAGTGAGGACATAGACAGAGACTTGGCAGATAAAGAATGGATGAGTGTACTTGAACACCCCAAAAAGGTCTCTAGAAATGCAAAATTCAAATTTATTCAAACTATGATACTTCATCGAGCTTACCTTACGCCACATAAACTGGATAAAATGTTTCCACAGACGCAGCATCACTGTCCGAGATGTCTGTTAGAAGGGGTGGACCTGCCTCATATGGTATGGACTTGCCCGAAAGTGCGGGAGTACTGGGACCATGTTCGTAACCTGATTAACGGGGCTGCACACCATGAAATACTAAACACTATGGAAGAATGCATACTAGGCCTACACAAACAAGTCTCCAAACATAAGGTACAATATCGATTTATAGACCTGGCGCTTATTTTAGCAATACGTGCCATCACTATGCGCTGGAAATCGCGGACCCCTCCCTCTGTGCTTACGTGGCATAGTGAGATGCTGCGTTGGGGCAATGCAGAAAGTGCTGCTTTGCGCAGAGAGGAACTCAGAGGCCTACGCAAGACTCCTATAGCGCTGGAATGGGATGTGATGCTTGAGGCTTTCAAATCAGTTGATGTTCATCAATATGCCACTGAACTCCCACAGTTGACTGCACATTAGGATGCCTACTCCCCATATGTCGTGTTACACGTAGTGGTTTTTACTGATTATTGATACATACCTTTTATATGTAGCCTACAATGTCTATCACACGATATTTTTAATATACTGTATATTCATGGGACCAAAGGGACAGGGGATGGGGGAGTTGGAGATTAGTTTGTTTGGTACTTATTTATAAATATGGCTATAGACACGAGATGTGCTTCTGCAGCAAGGTACTGTTGGACGTTTATATCATGGCAAACATCACTAGAAATGTTGGTTCCATAAGCTATATATGATGTTTTTACCTATATGTTGTCTGACAAAAGTGGTACTCCTTAGGGTCATAATGTAATAGCACCAACTTATCAGTGCATGATACCTGAAACATGTCTATGGTCATATATGCCGTGCAATGCAGTAATGTATTGTATATGTTCTACGAAAATCAATAAAATTATGTTTAAAAAAATATATACTCTGCACACGCTACTTACGAGTCCAAAACGTATCCTGTGTATGGAACGAGTCTGCTGCATCGTTACAGAGTTTCCCTCATTTATTTCAAAACTGGAAGTGAGTGTACTCTTGACTCACTTCCGGTACAGGAACACTGGCGTCAGACGTTCGCCCAGTCCCACCCCAGTAACCGCTAGACCGCTAACCACCAGAGCCAAATGTAATGTAACCCGCATATTCTTTACTCATGTCCGGTATGGGAACTCTGGCATCCGACCTTAGCCCAGTCCCACCCCTGTAATCGCTAGACTGCTAACCAAAAGAGCCAAATATAGTTTAACCCACATAATCTCTTACGTATTCATCTCGGAAGCCCCTAAGTGGCGGCACACATCCAAAACACCAGTGTCATAGCTATGCTGGCAACGATTATTCGTGGTGATTACATCATATGTCTAAATGAGCATGGTGCCTTGGGCAGCCCATCAATACAACCACAAACTTGCAGTAGCAGTGCTGGCAATGAACCAAATTAGTAAGATCCCCCATACATGCATAATACATCGGACAACTCTTCAAAAAACATAGCAACGCTAGGTCCACCAAATCAGTTATAATACTCAACAAGCAATATAAAGTGTACTTGGCTATTCCCTCCAAATTGTGTTAAAAATCTGCTCAGTCCCATACATAACTACAGTGTTAGGGCCCATAAAAATTACTGTCCCATAGCGGACAGTAATAGCCCATCTTTGTGACCATGCAGAAAGGCATATTACCGAATGGAAAATACCATAGACCCATAGATACCCAGAAAAAGGAAAGACGGAGGAGAGAACAAACAGTAAGAATTATGTAGGGAAAGCAGAATAACAACAGTAAGAATTCTGTAAGGAAGGCAGAATAACAAATTCTCGTGTTAAGATGTATATCTTGCACATATCCATCTCCGCAATTTTGTCATGAGGCAATACAGTCCTCAGGCAAAAACAAGCCTTTCTAGGTGAAATCATCGGGTAGTTACAATTGATATACCCAGATCCAGATACAACTGGGGAGCATCAAGATTCATCTTCTAATATTTTAACATTTGTATAATTGTTTATGAAATTGTAAATGTAGTATTTTTCATTTTATTCGTTAGTATTTTAAATGTTAGCTTTGCGCAAGGTAGGAATTCGATCATGTTGTTCCGACGGCCTACTGTAATGTGAATTTGGTATTATGCATTTTATATGAATCCCCCTGCTCTACTCGATATCCTTAATTTTATTCTTTTAATTTACAAAAATTTTTAAATATGAGGTTTATATGTAATGAATTTTATTCTGATGAAATGCCTTTTTCGTATGCTTACTTTTATGGCATTGATTTGTCGAATAAAGTATCTTTTGACTTTGATATATATACAGTTAATTGAAACAATTTAAAAACACATGACCACATATAGATAGTAGCAACATTCATGATACGGGTTGTGATCTCACAGTGCCCGAATTACACACTCCGAAGCTGGAAGCTGGAAGCAATATACTCCAATCAATGAAGCTAAAGGTATATACAGAAATAGAACAGTCAGTTGATGACAACCATCTATCTGACCCTTCTCCCTTGGTTAGTTATTGAAGGCAAACAGGAAATTCATTGAAAAAAATGCATTTCATTATCCTTGTTAAAACCCTCTATTACAGATCTCAGGTCACAAATCCACCTAGCTTCGAGTTGTCTGAGGGACAGCTCCCTATCCCCCCCCTTTTTTTTTGATAGTGCGACATCTATACTGTTAAAGCAAAACTTGGATCGGTCCGCACCTGCAATGCAATCATGTGACTCAAGCGCATGCCCTGTGTCTCCTTTCAGGCATGCCCTCCGATGTTCCTGTATGCGTGTCTTGAGCTGGCGTGTTGTACTGCCCACATATATTTTCTTGCACATACAGATCAGTACGTAAACCACATGACTAGATGACTAGTTAAGCAGTTGATAAAATGTTGTATGGTGTGCTGCCTTCCCGTGTTGTAACTGAAACACTGTGTTTTATTATAGCCCAGATTGCAGATGTTACAGCCGCCGCAGGTATAGAAGCCCAGCGGTTTCTTAAGCCAATTTTCTCTAGGTGGTTTTTGGAGCATGTAGCTAGGGCAGAGTGTGTCTTTGATGATTTTGCTTCGTTTGTAGGTTATAGAAGGCTTGGTTGAAATCAAATTACCCACACCTGGTACTCCTTTGAGCAATGCCCAATGTTTATTCAGCACTTTAAAGATGTCATGATTAAGTGCAAAATAGGTGGTAATGAAGTACAATCTTTGATTACTCTCCTCCCTTGTTCTCTTCTTTTTTGTAAAACTTAAACAAGCTTTTACTACAGCTCCGATTATAGGCCATCCAGATCCTGATCAGCCTTTCTATGTAGAAGCAGACGCCTCACAGGTTGATATTGGTGGGGTACTTTCACAGAAAAATCCAAATACTGGTCATCACCACCCAATAGCTTATTATTCTCGGAAATTACTCCCAGCAGAGCAAAACTATACCATTGCGGAACGTGAGTTACTTGCCATTAAATCTGTCTTTACTAAGTGGCGACATCATTTTTTGGGAGCAAAACACACTGTCACTATTTATAGTGATCACAAGAATTTACAGTTCTTCACATCTGTAAAAGCTCTCACACCCAGGCAGATGAGATGGTTACATTTCTTTAGTGAATTTGATTTTATTATTACTTTTCAGCCCTGGAACCAAACAAATTTAATCAGACACATTATCCAGATATGGTCTGGATGAAAACAAGCAAACTCAAATAAATACCCAAAGCATCATCCCTGCTGATAAATAGTAGCACTAACAGTTGCTGATACGTTTCTCTCTGAAGTAAGAAAAGCCACAGAACACATAAAGGCACAAGACTGGTTATCAGGTACTGAAAAAACCATAACAAATTGATTTTATTTTAGAAAAGACAAACTGCTCATTCCTCAGGGTCCATTACCACAAAAAGAATTAGTTTGGCATCATGACACCGCACTTGCAGGGCATCCAGGTGTTCAGAAGACACTAGACAGTTGTTTGAGACAATTTTGTTGGATGACATCCGAAAGGATGGTCAAGAATATGTACAAGCATGTCCAGTTTGTGCTTGAAATAAGAACGCTCACACTGCCCCTGTAGGCCTTTTACAACCATTACCAACCCCTCTGGCTCCTTGGCATACTATTAGTATTGACATCATCACAAATTTACCTTCCTCAAATAAATATTCCACCTTGTTAGTAATTGTAGACACTTTATCCAAAATGGGACATTTTGTCCCCTTACAAAAAATACCAACAGCCACTGAGTTTAGTAATATTTTTATTAAAGAAGTAGTGCGTCTTCGTGGATTGCCCAGTAAAATTATATCCGACCATGGACCCTCAATTCACGTCTAAATTTTGGAAAAAGGTATGTTCTGTCTTAGGAATAGAAGTAGCCCTTTCATCAGCATTCCACCCACAGACAGACGGACAGACAGAAAGGGTTAATCAGGTTTGCCCACCTCCTCCGATCAAGTGCCATCAGTTTCTGCCCACATTCAGCAACTCCAAGAGATACAAATTCAAGCCTGTAAGCATCTTACACAAAATAAAATAACCGTTAAGAAGCAGGCAGACAAACACAGACTACAAGAACCTAGTTATAAACCAGGAGACTTGGTATGGTTATCTACGAGAAACATCAGATTAGATGGACCCAGGAAACTACAACCTCGGTTTATAGGCCCTTTTCCCATTTCGAGTATAATCAATCCAGTTGCAGTTAAAATAAAATTACATGAAGATTATGTATACACCCCGTGTTTCATGTGTCTATCCTAAAACCCTATCATCCAAACACACACAAAGACCATCCACCTCCCCCCATCTTAATAGACGATCATGTTGAGTATGAGGTACATCGAATTTGGATGCCAAGCGCATTCATGGCAAACTGTATTATCTAATAGCCTGGAATGGGTATAATGCTTCCAAAATATCATGGGAGCCAGCATCTTTTGTACATGCTCCCCGTCTTATTAGGCGGTTTCATATGCTCAATCCTTATAAGCCCCGCACGGTAAGGCCTCCTTTGTGGGGAAGAACTGTCATGAGCTCCACGCCATGTGTCATGATTGTTTGTTCACACACTTCTCATTTGTGCAATCATGCACAGTTGGCTGCATAAACATAGCAAGTATTAACTCTGAAGACATCTATAAACAGGTATTGTTATGTCCCGTATATAGGCCCTAATGTAGGCCCGTTCATACATGCCCTAAAATGGATGTATTCATACTTGCCCTATTATGGTCATAGCCGCATATGCCCAATCATAATTGTACATGTCCTATTATAGTCATGATTCCTTATATAGGCATGATCTTTCACCTACATTGGTCCTCGCTAGTACACAACGTGCTCTGAGGGCTGAACGTTATCTATCCTGTGGTTTTGAATACAGCAGGGTTTTTCCCAAACACAGGCCCACACTGTACTCATCAATTATGCATGGCTCTCTAGGAATACACCACCTGCATAATATGTATGTACAAAGTTCACCCCTGACGTCTTCCTCATGTCTAACGACAGACCAATACAAACCATACTGAGGACCGAGACTCTTTAGGGTATAAATACACCACATCTTGCCCCGGTAAGATAGAGGGAACCGAGACTTCCATGCTGACACACTGACCAGAGACGCTGAGGCTCCTGCATGCAGTCGCTCCAGCTGACAGCGGTCTGAACAGCCCTTGCGGGGTGTCCAACTCGAGACCAGGACGGGGTCCCACACTCTCTCTATTCAGGTATGGGGGTTTGACTAAATCCTAGAAGGATTCTTGGCTCTTAGGCTTTTAGACCTACATACATATGCTAGGTACACTCAGGTACATCTAGTTAGGCATCGTAGGAGTACGCGCACTTTTCATAATGCTTTTTATATTCATCTATGTATTCATGATTATTGCAATATGGTAGAACTGTTCTATCCCTTTGCTTTTATCGTACTGCTGATAATATATCTCTGCTATTGTCTGCTGGTTGCCGCAGCACATATATTTTACACTAGAATAACAACTGTTCAATAAATACTTATTGAAACTCCCAACTGTTTATTCTGTGTAACTCTCTCAGACAAACCGAATAAGTAAGCACGAGTGACTGAGCGAAAGGTAGTATATTGTTTCCACGATTCTGAGGAATGTGGGTTGTCATGGTCTAAGGTTGCCAGAAACTAATCTCTCCCCGATAAGAGGAGATTCTAGTGGCACTGTGAGCTAGCTAATGCAAACTAGGCTAACATATGCGGTGGGGGTGCACAGAATCAGTCTGCCACCAAGCCCATGGTTTATGTTATCCAAACGCGCAGGTCCTGCATGGGTACTATAGGAACTACACGACAGTATATTTATCAAGAAATCATAATAACTTCCAAACATGAAAGCTATATCTTACTTAGAAAGCTTTTTTTTTTAAAAGATCTTTTTCGTAAAAAAGGTTTTCTTAAAAACAGTTGTACTACCAGCGTGACCCAGAAATCGGAGAAGCAAAGAATAAAAATCAGCCGTGAAAAGTCCTGGCAAAAAGAGGAAAGTCCACCATGCCTAAAGTCGTGCTGAGATAACTAGAAAATTCCCAATTTTAAAATTATTAGAAATAAAAAGGAAGAAAAACGAAGGAAAAAGAAGAGGAAAAGAAAAACCCGGTGCGACGTTGTGAAAAGAGAAGAAGCAAATTAAAAAAAACTATTACAAACTCAAACGAGTTATTTTGTGCAAGTGCTGCCCAGCAACCGGTGTTCCCTATATTGTGAATCCAAGAAGACACACGGATTGCCAAATAACAACTGCTTACCAAAGGAAAACGATGGGCACAATTCCAATTTTCACACAGCACAAAGCCAGTGGCGAGTTGCATTCTATAATTTCTCTTCTCTCAACCGAGTGCACGCCACTTCCAATTAACTGGCATCCTAAGCACAAGGCGATAACGTTAAAACCGCCAAGCAGAATATGTTCCCCACATTATGTGTCCAAGAGAATACACAAATTGCCCCGTAACAACTGCTTACCAAATAAGAATGGTAGGCACAATTCCGATTTCCACAGATCAAGAGGCCAGTGGCGAGTTGTTTCATTGGTGTCCCTTCTCCAACAAATAGGTGTCAATTCCAGTTATTCAAATAGTATCCCTTACTCAACAAGGATGTATCTCTTCCAATTTAATGGCATCCGAAACATAAAGAAACAAAGTTGAAACCTATCATTATTGAGCACTCATTCTAATTTGCTAATGTCTGGACCTAGCGACAAAAAATAAATAAAGGGCATATTCCTACCTTCACGTCAATAACATGGGTCAACCGCAGGTAAGTAGATGCAAATGTATCATTCAAGTTCAAATGGGCAAGTCTATCCCTAGGGCATACAACAAAAAGAGGGAGAAACCCTGATTTTACTCATGACATTCCAAGGATCACCTGGTCTGAAAACATACAAAATAGACAGGTCAATAGTCGCAAAATGGCCATATGTTTAACTTAAACACTAATTGCATGTACTGATTGTTAAGATACCAAAGCGACCGCATGTCTGGGCTTTATACATGTGAAATAAGCCGATTCTTAATAGGTCTATATCTGTCGCTTATCAGTTTGAAAATTCAAAGCCATGTGTCAGAAATCAAAAACAGACACTGGCCATAGCCACTATCCTTACTGCCACGCCCAATGCACGCGAGAGCCAATGGACACCCAGGCACGTCCGCCCACATCTAAAATAAACATAGAGCTCTCACCATGCAATACAATCCATTATCGTCAATTGTCATAAGGTCTAACGGTTTGCTTTTCGTGAGGTCTGACAGTTTCAAGAAGCCCACCTAGTAGTTACAAGCCCCTTAAGCATTTTGCCATAAGTGCGGTAAAAACAACACAAAGTTAATCTTCAATCATATACTCTGCACACAAGACTTTTCGTGAGGTCTGACAGTTTCAAGAAGCCCAGCTAGTAATTATAAGCCCCTTAAGCATGTTGTCATAAGCGCGATAAAAACAACACAAAGTTAATCCTTAATCATATACTCTGCACACGCTACTTTCGAGTCCAAAATGTATCCTGTGTACAGAACGAGTCTGCTGCACGTTACATAGTTTCCATCATTTAAGTACAAGTGCCAATGGGAAGCACGTGGGATCAAGTGCGTGCAACCACTGGCAAGCTAACCTTCAAAACCGGAAGTGAGTGTAGTCTTGACTCACTTCCGGTATGGGAACACTGGCGTCAGACGTTCGCCCAGTCCCACCCCAGTAACCGCTAGACCGCTAGCCACCAGAGCCAAATGTAATGTAACCCGCATAATCTTTACTCACGTCCGGTATGGGAACTCTGGCATCCGACGTTAGTCCAGTCCCACCCCTGTAACTGCTAGACCGCTAACCATCAGAGCAAAATATAGTTTAACCCACATAATCTCTTACGTATTCATCCCGGAAGCCCGGAAGTGGCGGCACGCATCCAAAATGCCAGTGCCATAGCAATGCTGGCAACGATTATTCGTGGTGATTACATCATATGTCTAAATGAGCATGGTACCTCAGGCAACCCCTCAATACAACCACAAACTTGCAGCAGCAGTGCTGGCAATGAACGAAATTAGTAAGATCACCCATACATGCATAATACATCGGGCAACTCTTCAAAAAAACGTAGCAACGGTAGGTCCACCAAATCAGTTAGAATACTCAACAAGCAATATAAATTGTACTTGGCAATTCCCTTCAAATTGTGTTAAAAAGCCGCTCAGTCACATACATAACTACAGTGTTGGGGTCCATAAATATTACTGTCCCATAGCGGACAGTAATAGCCCATCTTTGTGACCATGCAGAAAGGCATATTACCAAAGGGAAAATACCATAGACCCATAGATACCCAGAAAAAGGAAAGACGGAGGAAAACAGAATAACAACAGTAAGGATTCTGTAAGGAAGGCAGAATAACAAATTCTCGTGTTAAGATGTATATCGTGCACATATCCACATCCGCAATTTTGTCATGAGGCAATACAGTCCTCAGACAAAAACAAGCCTTTCTAGGTGAGATCATCGGGTAGTTACAAGTGATATACCCAGATCCAGATATATACAGTTAATTGAAACAATTTAAAAACTCATGACCACATATAGATAGTAGCAACATTCATGATACGGGTTGTGATCTCACAGTGCCCGAATTACACACTCCAAAGCTGGAAGCGATATACTCAAATCAATTAAGCTAAAGGTAGATACAGAAATAGAACAGTCAGTTGATGACAACCATCTAGCTGACCCTTCTCCCTTGGTCAGTTATTGAAGGCAAACAGGAAATTCATAGAAAAAAATGCATTTCATTATCCATGTTAAAACCCTCTATTACAGATCTCAGGTCACAAATCCACCTAGCTTCAAGTTGTCCGATCTATCCCCCCCCTCTTGTTTGGTAGTGCGACATCTATACCATGAAAGCGAAACTTGGATCGGTCCGCACCTGCAATGCATTCATGTGACACAAGTGCATACTCTGTGTCTCCTTTCAGGCATGCCCTCCGATGTTCCTGTATGCATGTCTTGAGCTGGATTGTTGTACTGCCCACATATATTTTCTTGCACACACAGATCAGTATGTAAACCACATGACTAGTTAAGCAGTTGATAAAATGTTGTATGGTGTGCTGCTTTACGGTGTTGTAACTGAAACACTGTGTTTTATTACAGCCCAGATTGCAGATGTTACCGCCACCCCAGGTATAGAAGCCCAGCGGTTTCTTAAGCCAACTTTATCTAGGTGGTTTTCGGAGCGTGTAGCTAGGGCAGAGTGTGTCTTTGATGGTTTTGCTTCTTTTGTAGGTAATAGATGGCTCGGTTGAAATCAAATTACCCATCACCTGGTACTCCTTTGAGCAATGCCCAATGTTTATTCAGCACAATAAAGATGTCATGATTAAGTGCAGAATAGGTGGTAATGAAGGACAATCTTTGATTACTCTCCTCCCTTGTTCTCTTCTTTTTCGTAACCAAAGTATCCCTCCTACTGATGGTCTTGGCTGTGCCTTTGGCCGCTTGCAAAACCCTGGGGTCATAACCTCTCCTGGCTAGTCTATCAGTCGCTAATTTCGCTTGGACCTCAAAGGTGGCATCATTACTACAATTTCTACGAAGATGTAGCAACTCACCATAGGGGATGGCTTTCTTGGTAGAGGGTGGATGAGCACTGTCATAGTGCAGGACATTATTCACCGCTATTACTTTTCTATATAAGGTGCTCTGTATTCTGTTATTATTGATATAGAACTCAAGATCTAGAAATTGTATCCTAGTTTTGAACATGTTCAGAGTGAAAGTGACATTCAGGGTGTTACTGTTCAAAAAACAAAAATACTCTCTTAACTGGACCTCCGTGCCAGTCCAGACGATAATAATATCGTCTATGTAACAACACCAAAATTGTACATGTTTCATCCATTTGGCAGCCGCCATGGCCCAAGCATATGTGCGCTCCACCCACCCCATGAAGAAGTTGGCATATCATGGGGCAAATTTTGACCCCATCGCTGACCCTTGCTGTTGCTTAAACCAGGTTTCATCAAAGAGAAAAAAGTTGTTGTCCAAAATGAGGTCAATGATTTCAAGCAACATCCCATTGTGGTCAAGGAGATTGGCCCGTCTGGTGGATAGAAAAAACTCCACTGCCAACTTCCCCAAGTCCTTCCTTATACAGGTGTACAGGGATTCAAAATCCAATGTAGCGAACCATATGGAATCCTCCCATTCCAGGTCCTCAAACTGAAGGTAGGAATATGCCCTTTATTTATTTTTTGTCCCTAGGTCCAGACATTAGCAAATTAGAATGAGTGCTCAATTATGATAGGTTTCAACGTTGTTTCTTTATGTTTAGGATGCCATTAAATTGGAAGTGGTATGTCCTTTTTGAGTAAGGGATACTATTTGAATAACTGGAAGTTGCACCTATTTGTTGGAGAAGGGACACTAATGAAACAATTTGCCACGTTGTCTCAGCACGTCTTTAGGCATAGGGGACTTTCCTCTTTTTGCCAGGACTTTTCACGGCTGGTTTTTCTTCTTTGCTTCTCCGATTTCTGGGTCACGCCAGTAGCACAACTGTTTTTAAGAAAATCTTTTTAACAAAAAAGATCTTTTTAAAAAAAAAAAGCTTTCGAAGTAAGATATAGCTTTTATATTTGGAAGTTATTATGATTTCTAAAATGGTTCAAATTGTATGCATTTACAGCCCTGAAGAAGCCCTGTTTGGGGTGAACGCGTTGGCTGTACGCATTTGTGCAAAGAATACAAAGAATAAAAGAATTGCAACGCGCAACAAAGAGGATTTGAGAAAGAATTATTTTTCTTTTGTCGACTCAATTCTGCACTTTTTATATTGCCTCTCATCACTCTGTCTTAATTGTATTGTATTTATGTCCATGTGGCAGCTGGTCATTTGAGGTGGGCAATATGTGTCCGAATATATATTTGTGATTAGTACAGGTAGAGCAGTGTGAATCAACCTAGCGGCCTCTCTTTGTTTTGAATATTTATCAAGAACTCTTGTGTTTGTAAATTGTCAGTTGGAAAGCCTTGCTGCACATGACTTTGAAAAGCAAGCATTCACAAGAACTGCCATGTGTATTTAAATGAGGATGCACATGGCTTAGAAAAGCAGTTAGTCACAAAGACTGCCATGTGAATTTAAATGAAGATTTAACCATTTTACACACACTCCATCCAGCATGTGTATTCTTATTAGGTACCTCCTGCACAAGTGATTGCAGCCATCAAGCACCTGCCGGTGGTTAAGCAAATGAGTCTCCAGCACATGTGCCCTCAACCTATTTAAAGCTCAAGCATACAACTGAACATTGCTTAGCTTCGTTTCCAGAAGAGATTCCACTTACAAGAAGTCTCCAGTCTTGTGATCCGGAGCCGCCTTGCTTCCTGCTCTGGTTTCTGACTTCAGAGGCATTTCATGTGGCCTTCAGCTCTCGGCAACGTCTCTCTGACTCGGCGCATCTCTTTCCAGAGGCGTTCCTTCTTCTCAGCCGCTCTCATTGTCCAGATACCGGCAGAAAAGAAAAAGAGGACAACATTTACAGTAAAGGCGAACCATTGTATTTTGATGAGGCATTATTTAGTTGAACCAAGCTGTCGACAAACTATTACTGTGTGAGAAATGTTTTGGAACTTAGAAAAGTTACAGAGACAAAGCGCTTGGAAATATTTGAAAAGAGACAAAGTGCTTAGAAATATTTGAAAACTTTCATTTTGAGACAATTCTGTGACATTCGGTGAACCGTTCTGAGATAAAGAAAATAGACTAAGAGACGCTACAGAGATAAATCGTTTTGGAAATATTTTATAACTTTCTTTAGTGGTTTAATGTCATTCTCTTATTGAATGGTATAATGTTTTTTCTCTTTATTATAATAGTGTAACAGTTACAAGTGAAAGGACATAACTTCTAATTATTATTATTTATTCATTCACAGATCTCTCGTTAATTGAACATTGTTCACAGATTTCTACCCAGCTAATAGCAGCAAAAACCCATGTGTACCTATGTTGATTCCTTGATGTTAAGATAATTGTTAGACTCTCAGTTGCATGCATATATTTTGTACAACATCACACAATAGGTTATTATTGTTTAATGATGTTTCTTTTATTCAGAAAACTGATCAAAAGGTACTATAATATATTTGGTGACACTTCAGAAGTCAGTAATTGAACAATTGTGAACCCCACTAAGAGCCAGTTTGAATTCCCAGAAGATTCCAGTTCCTATCCTGAAGCAGCTGGCAGCCTTGTTTTATTTCTCTTGTTTTGTTTCTTCATCCATATCCCCCTTCCCCCTGGGAGATCGTAACAGTTTGATGCATAATAAAATCATTATTCCTTGCGTACTTTCAGAGGGGTTTGGGAACAGTCCTCGCCCAAGTGGAACCGCCTGGATTTCAGGTGAGTGGCTATCTTTACAGAAAGCTAAGCCACAACAAATAGAGTTCCTTTTGGGCGACAACCATGGATACCCCTTTTTATCAAAGAAGTACACCAGATCTTCCTTACTTAACCGCAGTCATTCAAGGGTTGCATGAGGAAATGCAACAACGAAAACAAGAAAATGCAACACTCAGAGAGGAAATTACAAAAGCAAAACCAGATTTTACACAATGGAGGGATACTACTGTAAAATAACAAGGCCCAATTTTAGTCCCTCCTAAATTTGGAACAAATACCTTTGCAGCACCTAGTTCAGGTCCTTCACGTCCGGATCAAAATTTGCAAGTCACTGTCATGACACCTAGTCCAGTACCCTTGGCTAATCCAGAGCGCTTTTGTGGGGGTAGTGCTTCAATTTGCCACCTTTATGAGTCAGTGTCAATTACACTTTCTCTGCAAACCACAGGTGGTTCCCACAGATACTACCAAAATAGCATTTATCATCTCCTACCTTGGAGGTGTGGCGGCCAATTGGTCCATTCCTTTAATTGAAAATAATGATCCAATATTACATAATTTTGCAACCTTCAAAGAAACCATGACTAAATTGTTTGCCAGACACACTTTTATGCATTCAAGCGATAACGACCTATTAAATTTCCGCCAGGGATCAAAAGACCTCCTTACATATATTACTACATTTAATCGTTTCATCACAGAAACACAATGGCCCGAGGAAAAATGTTCATCATTATTTTAAAGGTGACTTAGAGATGAATTAAAGGATTCCTTAGCCCATATAGTAGACCTACCTGAAGATTGCTCCAGTCTGATCGATTTAGTAGTACAGTTAGATCACAGATTAAGTGAGCGTAGGCGTGATAAACCCAGAGGAGAGCCTAGATTGGTGGTTATTAAAAGTGACAAAAAGGAGAACAATGATACGAGTAATGACATAGAACCCATGCAGATTGGAGGACTCAGAGGGCCTTTAACCACAGAAGAGAAAGAGAGGAGCAGAAAAGGGAATTTGTGCCACAAACTAGAACATCCGGAAAACTAATACTCTCTGAGAATTCGGATATCGTTTCTTCGAGAGATCCAGATCTCCCAATATATAACTAATGTGGAAAATAGAGTCCCAAGACACATGACTATTAGGATAACCTGTATCCTTTCTGCTCAAAAAAGACACTGCTTATCTCTTCTAATAGATTCTGGAGCAACTGGTAATTTCTTTGATCTGGCTAGCTAAAAAACTCAGAATAGTCCATGTCCGAAAAGAAGAACCAGAACCTGTGAGAGCAGTGGATGGGTCTGCCCTCTCCTCCGCTCTTATTCGTTTTCATACAGAACACTGACCTTGGTTTGTGAGAACGGTCATACCGAACAAACAGTGTTTGAGCTCATTGACACTCCCACGTTTGGAGTAATCCTTGGTATACCCTGGCTAAAACATCACAACCCAAAAATAGAGTGGGTATCTCGAACTGTGACATTAGATTAATCTTTTTGCAGAAATCACTGTTATCAAGAAACACCTTACCCTGATTCTCCTTTACATTGTGCTGCCTTGCAACCAAATGCTAACTCTTCTGTATCCACATTACCACAAGTATACCAAGACTTTTCAGATGTGTTTGAGCCAGTTCAGGCAACGAAATTGACTCCCCATGGGCCGTTTGATTGTAGAATAGACCTTATACCAGGGGCAAGTTTACCCTGTAGCAGGGTTTATGCCCTTACAGAACCAGAGACACAATACCTAAGGAAATATCTGGATGAACTGCTCGAGTTAGGTTTTATCAGACATTCAACCTCACCAGTATCTTTGCCACTTTTCTTTGTGGCTAAGAAAAATGGGGATCTGAGACCGTGCATAGACTATCGCGCTGTTAATAAAGTAACAATTAAAAACCGTTACCCTTTGCCACTCATCCCTGTTCTTTTAGACTAAGTACAAGGTTCCACTATCTACTCCAAATTAGATCTGCGAGGTGCTTATCATCTCATACGTATGAATGAGGGAGATGAATGGGAAACCACTTTTAGAACCAAATTTGGCCTATTTGAATATACAGTGATGCCATTTGGTTTCTGTAACACCCCAGCGTCTTTTCAGTTTTTTATTAACGTAGTTTTGCACGACTTTTTGGGTGTCTATTTTGACGATATCTTGATCTTTTCAAAAAATGAAAAGGAACATATCCATCATGTCAGAGCAATTCTCCATCGATTAAGGGAACATTCAATATATGCTAAACCTAAAAAATGTGTTTTCCATGTCACACCAGTAGAATTCTTGGGTTACCATTTATATCCTGAAGGAATAACAATGGATCCAAACAAGGTGGACGCCATATTAAACTGTTCCTCTCCAGCATCAGTAAGAGAGGTACAAAAGATTCTTGGAGTCGCCAATTTCTATAGGCAATTCATTTCTGATTTTTCTGATATTGTGGCCCCAATCACTCAACTGCTAAGAAAAGGTCAGTCTTTTGTTTAGACAGACAGGGCCGAAAATGCCTTTCAAAAACTTAAACAAGCTTTTACTACAGCTCCAATTTTAGGCCATCCAGATCCTGATCAGCCTTTCTAAGTAGAAGCAGACGCCTCACAGGTTGCTATTGGTGGGGTACTTTCACAGAAAAATCCAAATACTGGTCATCACCACCCAATAGCTTATTATTCTCGGAAATTACTCCCAGCAGAGCAAAACTATACCATTGCGGAACGTGAGTTACTTGCCATTAAATATGTCTTTACTAAGTGGCGGTATAATTTTTTGGGAGCAAAACACACTGTCACTATATATAGTGATCACAAGAATTTACAGTTCTTCACGTCTCTAAAAGCTCTCACACCCAGGCAGATGAGATGGTTACATTTCTTTAGTGAATTTGATTTTATTATTACTTTTCGCCCTGGAACCAAACAAATTTAATCAGACACATTATCCAGATATGGTCTGGATGAAAACAAGCAAATTCAAATAAATACCCAAAGCATCATCCCTGCTGATAAAATAGTAGCACTAACAGTTGCTGATACGTTTCTCTCTGAAGTAAGAAAAGCCACAGAACACATAAAGGCACAAGACTGGTTATCAGGTACTGAAAAAACCATAACAAATTGATTTTATTTTAGAAAAGACAAACTGCTCATTCCTCAGGGTCCATTACGGCAAAAACAATTAGTTTGGCATCATGACACCGCACTTGCAGGGCATCCAGGTGTTCAAAAGACACTAGACAGTTGTTTAAGACAATTTGGGTGGGATGACATCCGAAAGGATGTGCAAGAATATATACAAGCATGTCCAGTTTGTGCTCGAAATAAGAACACTCACACTGCCCCTGTAGGCCTTTTACAACCATTACCAACCCCTCTGGCTCCCTGGCATACTATTAGTATTGACTTAATCACAAATTTACCTCCCTCAAATAAATATTCCACCTTGTTAGTAATTGTACACTTTATCCAAAATGGGACATTTTGTCCCCTTACAAAAAATACCAACAGCCACTGAGTTTACTAATATTTTTATTAAAGAAGTAGTGCGTCTTCATGGATTGCCCAGTAAAATTATATCCGACCGTGGACCCTCAATTCACGTCTAAATTTTGGAAAATGGTATGATCTGTCTTAGGAATAGAAGTAGCCCTTTCATCAGCATTCCACCCACAGACAGACGGACAGACAGAAAGGGTTAATCAGATTAGCCCACCCCCTCTGATCAAATGCCATCAGTTTCTGCCCACATTCAGCAACTCCAAGAGATACAAATTCAAGCCTGTAAGCACCTTACACAAAATAAAATAACCGTTAAGAAGCAGGCAGACAAACACAGACCACAAGAACCTAGTTATAAACCAGGAGACTTGGTATGCTTATCTACCAAACACATCAGATTAGATGGACCCAGGAAACTACAACCTCGGTTTATAGGACCTTTTCCCGTTTTGAGTATAATCAATCCAGTTGCAGTTACAATAAAATTACCTGAAGATTATGTATACACCCCGTGTTTCATGTGTCTATCCTAAAACCCTATCATCCAAACACACGCAAAGACCATCCACCTCCCCCCATCCTAATAGACGATCATGTTGAGTATGAGGTACATCGAATTTGGATGCCAAGCGCATTCATGGCAAACTGTATTATCTAATAGACTGGAATGGGCAGAATGCTTCCGAAATATCATGGGAGCCAGCATCTTTTGTACATGCTCCCCGTCTTATTAGGCGGTTTCATATGCTCAATCTTTATAAGCCCCGCCCAGTAAGGCCTCCTTTGTGGGGAGAAATGTCATGAGCTCCACGCCATGTGTCATGATTGTTTGTTCACACACTTCTCATTTGTGCAATCATGCACAGATGGCTGCATAAACATAGCAAGTATTAACTCTGAAGACATCTATAAACAGGTATATTTATCAAGAAATCATAATAACTTTCAAACATGAAATCTATATCTTACTTAGAAAGCTTTTTTTTTTAAAAAGATGTTTTTCGTTAAAAAGATTTTCTTAAAAACAGTGTTACCACTACCGTGACCCAGAAATCGGAGAAGCAAAGAATAAAAACCAGAGTGAAAAGTCCTGGCAAAAAGAGGAAAGTCCACCATGCCTAAAGCCGTGCTGAGACAACCAGAAAATTCCCAATTTTAAAATTATTAGAAATAAAAAGGAGGAAAAACGAAGGAAAAAGAAGAGGAAAAGAAAAACCCTGTGCGACGTTGTGAAAAGAGAACAAGCAAATTTAAAAAAACTATTACAAACTCAAACGAGTTATTTTGTGCAAGTGCTGCCCAGCAACCGGTGTTCCCTATATTGTGAATCCAATAAGACACACGGATTGCCAAATAACAACTGCTTACCAAAGGAAAACGAAAGGCACAATTCCAATTTTCACACAGCACAAAGCCAGTGGCGAGTTGTATTCTATAATTTCTCTTCTCTCAATCAAGTGCACGCCACTTCCAATTAACTGGCATCCTAAGCACAAGGAGATAACGTTAAAACCGCCCAGCAGAATATGTTCTCCACATTATGGGGTCGATTCCGATTCGGGCCGGAAAAAGCACCGACCGACTCGGAGCCGGAAAAATTACCGACCGACACGTACCAGTGGCGCCCGACACGCCAAGTACGATGCAAGCCGCGATAAATCCGACCGACACGTCAGGAAACCAAGCCGACCGACCGAGCCGCTCGGAAAATAGCAATCCGGCCGGAAAAACACGCGAATCCAACCGACCGACACGCACCCGGAACAAATCCGACCGAATCGTACCCGCCAACTCCAACCCGCAAAGTACGATGCAAGGCGCGAAAAACACGACCGAGTCGGACGGAGGACAAGCCATACGACCGACACGCATACAAAACCGAGCCGAAGCAACACAATACACCGCGACCGACGCGTACGCAGCATACAAAACTGCACAAACACAGCGTGAACGAAACGGAAAACACCGTACGAGACCAATGCAGGGTCCGACTCGGTCACAAGAACGTTTCCAACATACACAAACAGCACAAAGGAAAAATCAACCAAAAAAAGGCCAAACAAGCAATTACCAAGCCAATAAATACTGGGGGGGTGGGGACAGAGAACAAAGACACACCCACAACTCCACCTATATAAAGGACACAAATCACTACCATGAGCCTTTGCAAATGCCATTCCACTGCCAGCACCCAAGAGAAAGCAACCACACACCCACAGCTCATCCCTCACACAAGCCACACACCAGCAGCACACCAACAAATACCTACCTCACATACACCCAGCACAACACACACCCACACACCCTCACCTGCACACCAACACACACATCACCCACCATCACCACCCATCACCATGCCCCCCAAGAAGAATCCCAAGTTCCTAGATAGTGAATTGGAAGTCATGGTAGACGAGATCCTCAGGGTGGAGCCACAGCTGTTTGGCACTCTGGTCCAACAGACCCCCATGTCGCAGAAAACCAAGATGTGGGAGAGGATCATCAACAGGGTGAACGCCCAATCACCATGTCGGCGCACAAAGACGGACATCCAGAACAGGTGGTATGACGTGCGCAGGAGGGTACGGGACCTGCTGAAGATAGACTACATCAACAGCCAACACACCGGCAGTGGCCCTCCTGCCAAGCCAATATACCTCAGGCCCTGGGAGGAGAAGGTGCGGGCCATCCTTCCGCCAGTGAGCGTATATGGACTAGAGAACATCCCAGAGCCTGGTGAGTACACAACAAATGTACACAATAAACTGCCACAAAACACACACATCACTGTCAAGGGGAGAGTCAAACCATGCACTCATAGCAATTACACAGCAACTAGAACAGAATCATCCCAAAATGTGTATGTCAGTCAGATAAACACAACACATGCCATCAAAAAAGTCACATCCAACTGTGCCAACACATGTACAAACACAACCACAACTACAGCTAGGCAGTGGCACAAATAGAACCAACAAACACATCCACACATGTAGCCACCACAACAACACCAACACACAGTGAAGACCACTCAAAGGAAGGAATTCTGTGTATGCTGGCCAAGACAGTGTAGCCAATAGCATCATGGGAGTCGCAGTCACACATATTGCCCCCCCACAACTGTCCCATCAACACCACCATGAACCATGCGCACATCACAGGGAGTGGAGAAGGACTCACAAGATGGCTGACACTGGCTACTGCTGTGAGGAGCACAAGGCCCTGCTGGCAACTGTGCACCAACAAACAGCAGGACACCACTGACTGACATCCTGAGAGACAACTTACACTCCCTGCAATGCAAGCACGTTCCATGGTGGGATATCTGGCTGGCTGGGTGGGAAGGGGGACTTGCAGCACTGACCATAGTCACCAGCACCTCCCCTCACACCCCCCCCAACACAAACTCCACAGTACCCACCTGGTAGAATGCAATGCCCTCCATCCTAACACAAGATCCCACAAAGCACCACCACCCTGGGTTATGTTGTGTGAAGCACAGGGACACTCTTGGGACTCTTAGCCAAACAACTGCCAGGACAACACTCCCAGCCATCCTGTCAGCACAGCCACCCCACCCCACAGGGAAGCAGAGTCAAAAGGAAGGAAGCATGGGCATGCTGGGAAGGGGGTGGAGGCAATAGCATGATGGGAGTCGTAGTCACAGACATTGCTCAGCCTCACAACTGGCCCATCAACACCACCCTGAACCATGCTCACATCACAGGGAGTGGAGAAGGACTCACAAGATGGCTGACACTGGCTACTGCTGTGGGGAGCACAAGGCCCTGCTGGCAACTGTGCACCAACAAACAGCAGGACACCACTGACTGACATCCTGAGAGACAACTTACACTCCCTGCAATGCAAGCACGTTCCATGGTGGGATAACTGACTGGGTGGGTGGGTGGGAAGGAGGTCTGGCTGTCAACCAAACACAATCAATGCAGACCATGTTCACACCCCAGAGAATACATAGAAATGCCCAAATAATGCAGGACAATGTGCCACACCAATATCAACCCCTGACTGTGACGACTTAGGACAATACAATGTACAGGCCCGCACCCCGAGGCACAGTCACAACTGTCAGGTGTGTCAACCACTGATGCCTGCAGAAACATGACATACATTGTTTGTGTCTCCCAAAAACAGGTGATGATAGGGACACAGCAGCAGACGCTGAGGAGTCCCAGTCCCAGGCTCAAGAGGATGCCGAGCTCACTGGCGTCGTACAGCCTCTGTCCTCCTCGGACGATGAAGAACAACCTGGCACATCCGGTGCAAGTCAACATGCTGCACCAGCAGGACCACCAGCTGCAGCACCAGCAGGTCCACCAGCTGCACCCCCTGCACCCACCCCTCCAACGACTGTCACCACGAATACCATCCCTGCCGACATGGACAGAATAAGGAACAACACCAGCGCAGTGACCCTGGACCAACCTGGGGCCATGGACACCACCACCACCACCAACCCCCAAGGTGGACCAGGGTTATCTGTGCGTGCAACTGCACACACTGCACATGTCAGCAGGGGTGGTGGGAGGGGTGGGAGACAGAGGTCGCTGCTTGCAGACGTTGCTGGTGTGCATGAAGACCCACAACTGGTACGCATAGCTGATGCGTACCAGTCCAGCACCGGAGAGCTCAGCCAGGTAGTGGGGCTCCTCAGAGACATCAAACAGCAGCAGGCTGCCCATCATGCCCGCTTGGACTCCCACATGTCCCACGTGGAGTCACACATGTCACGTGTGGACTCCCACATGACCCGCGTGGAGTCCAAGTGGGATGTACTACATGAGATGACGGCGGTGCACAGGGACATTTTACAATGCCTCCGCCAGATGAACAGCAACCAGTCCACACCTCCCTGTGTGCCAACAACATCTGGCACCGAACAAACTGCAACTGCCACAGGGAGGGAGGAGGACTCTGGCGGAGAGTCCCCTGCACCGCAGCAGCCTGCACTTGAGGGCCCCCCCCAAGAAGAGGGGTCGTCCGAGGAGGGGAAAGTGAGAGGCTGATGGCCAAGCGCAACTCCCAGGAAGCCTGAACCTGTTCTGGATTTTCGCCTTTGTGCACAGACTGTTCACCCTGTTGATGGCAACACTACTCCCACACATTGCATGGGGAGTACAAGTTGGAACAATGTGTCAGACAACTGTGGCCCCGATACTGGGGATCCTGTCTACCTGGACTTTCTATTCATCTAGGAACTTGGGATTGCAAGATTCATGTACAGCACAATCCATCCTATGCACTATTATCACAGATGTATCACAATAAACACAATAATACACCATACTTGCCTCTGTCGTGATTCCAACGTGGGTGCTGTTATGGGGATGATGAACAGCAAAATTACACTGTGTATGCGAACTGCAACAGCAAGGACAACACAGGCATGTGAGTACAGGCAACGTGACACATATGAGGGAGACACACCACCAGGGCTACACAACACATACACACCTAGGCCATCTGACTCATTGCCTACACTGATGTTGCCAGGGAAGACGGTGCAATGCACAGACACCACACCCATTCCCAGTTGTAGTCAAGTAGCCCACAGGTGCAGTAAGCAAATGGCAGTCAAATGTGTGACCACAGACAACGCACATCACTAAGTGAAGCACAGGTTTATTACACAGTAGCAACATGCCGTAACCACTACAGATGCAAGGTAACCCCACCTGGTAGCGGGCACACAGTCAACAACTGTAGACAGAAGGAAGTCCATGGGTGTGGCGCACATCACCTGTAGGGACACAACAGCTACCAGCCTGGATGTGCAATCACGTCGTCGGTGGACACAGTTGACCAAACGAATCTGAAAGTACCCTGTGAAGGACAGAAATGACACACAGTCAAAAGCAATGCAGTACAGGACAGAACAGCAAAACTCATGCACAATACATGTTACAAGATACCCACCCAGAACCAAGTTAGCATGTCAACACTGTTGGGGAGTACAGCCCACCTGTCACCACACATCGCAACACACATCCTGTCAAGTAGCCCATGGACACACTCAAACAGCACCAGAGCACCACCCACACATCATGCCAACTCACATCATTCACATGACACCTCAGGATACTCACATTCAGCTAAAGAAGTTGGTGATGAGCTGTGTGCGGACATCACCATCACCATCATCATCATCATCGTCACTGGCATCGTGGTCCAGGCCAGGATCCTCCACAGGTGGCGGATGTTGGTCATCGTCATCCTGGATGAGAGGCAACTCCTTCCGCACTGCCAGGTTGTGGAGCATGCAGCAGACGATGATAATCTTGCACACTTTCGCAGGGGCATATGGGAGGGACCCTCCGGTCTTGTCCAGGCAGCGGAAGCGGCTCTTCAGGAGACCAAAGGTCCGCTCAATCACTCTCCTGGTCCGACCATGTGCCTCATTGTAGCGCATCTGGGCAGGTGTCACAGGGTTCCTGAGGGGTGTCAGCAACCACGGCATGTTGGGGTATCCCGAGTCACCTACGGACAGACAAGTGCACATCAGCTGACTTGGAAAAGTGGGCGGAATACTACAGATCAGATCACACACAATGGCACAAAGTCAGTACACACCGACAAGCCAGGCACGCTGGTTCTGCATCTGTGCCATCAACCTGGGGATGCGACTACTCCTCATCACAAAGGCATCGTGTGCTGAACCAGGGAAACGGGCACACACGTGTGTGATGGTCATGTCTGCAAGACACACCACCAGTGCATTGACCGAGTGGTAGTGCTTGCGGTTCCTGTAGGCCTGCTCCTGGGCCTGTGGTGGTACCAAAGCCACATGTGTCCCATCAATGGAGCCAATGACATGCGGCATCCTCCCCAGGGCATAAAAGTCACTCTTCACGTCAGTGAGTCGTCGCAGTCTAGGGAAATAGATGTACCGGTTCAGGAAGAGCAACATTGCCGCCAAAACATCGCGGAGCACACGGCTGAACATGGTCTGTGACATCCCACCAGCAGACGCCACAGTATGTTGGAAGGTACCGGTGGCAAAGAAGTGTAGGGCTGCCATCACCTTCACCTTGGGGGTCAGCGCTGTAGGATACGGCCGGCCAGGCTGCAAATGTGGGGACAACTGCACTGCCAAATCCTCAATCAGCTGCCTGGTGAAGCGGTACCGTCGGATGCTGTCCCGTTCCACCATCGTTGCCAGGTCTGGGAATGGCCGATGGACAGCAGGAGCCCTGCAGTGCAGAGGAGAAGTAAGCAAGATCGTCAGTCACCCCACATATGCGGCATTGAACACACTCAAGATCCCAACATACATCATCATGAGGCACAACTACATGAAGTGTGCAGTACCGGAACGACATGTATGGTACATACATGGCCAACATCTGTCAACACGGTCCTAAAGGTGGCATCAATTTGTCCCAGGTTGGCCCATTGGATATCATGATGCTGTGTCACAGTCACCCCCCCAGTGACATGTGAGGACAGATGTGCCCCAGGCACCACAGCTCAACGACAGGCACATTCCCAGGGACCCTGTAATGCCACATGGACACTGGCATCACCTGGAGTATCATGTGTACACCACAACAAAACAAACATGACCCCCACAGGTAGTGGCCACACTTGCCATGGCAGGAGAGCCATGGACGTCTGTGACACACACGCACAACATCAGAGTCCATGCACACACAACGTGGATGTGGAGACTGTCTCCCATTGTGCACATGAAATCAGAGACATTGTAAACACTACATGCACAAAGACTGTGGAGGGCCATCACTATTGTGCCACTGGGACACCCTGGCTCAAACATACCGTCCCACATGGGACTCACGGGGTATGTGACATGACATACACAAACACCACTGTGAAATGTGACCATGGCACATGCACAGATATGAACAGTTGCACATCACAGTGGTCACGTACACGTAACACCCAGGATCCTGTCCCCATTAACACGTGCACAGCCTGGGGTGGCTGCCCACAGGTGACACCCACAGGACAACATGTACACCAACATACACACAATAGGAAATGCAGCCTTACATGCCTTATGATAAGGTTTGGACAGGCTGTCGTGATGTAGGTGTGCCCCTCACTCCCTGGGAGCTATCTGTGGCTGGCATATGTCCATCTGAGACAGGCATGCTGACATATGCCAGTCACATGTACAGTGATGCGTTGAACAGCAATGGACCGATCGGTGCCTCCGGCCGGCCCATTGCTTTCAATGTGTGCGGGTACGCGTTGTACCCCTGTGCGCGTTGAACAGCAATGGACCGATCGGTGCCTCCGGCCGGCCCATTGCATTCAATGTGTGCGGGTACGCGTTGTACCCCTGTGCGCGTTGTACTGCAATGGACCGATCGGTGCCTCCGGCCGGCCCATTGCATTCAATGTGTGCGGGTACGCGTTGTACCCCTGTGCGCGTTGTACCTCAATGGACCGATCGGTGCGCACCCATTGACAATGGGCTTGCCTGGCAACGGACGCGTTTTCGAATATTCGAACGAGTCGGTTGCTGGAAAATCAGTTGGTCACCCACAACAATGTTGCAAAATCATGTATGTCATGAAGTTGAAATTTTGAAGGATGCTGTGGGCGTGTTTTGGTGCTGCTATTCCATGGATTGGCCAGATTCAGAAGATGCAAACGACTTGGACCTATCACTTTGGACACAAGGGACAGTATCTGCCTCTCCAGCACATATATATTGCTGCATGTTCCCCTGAGAGCCCACTTGCCTGCACTACATGCTCCAGGACGACATCTGCCACTGCACTGCTGCTGTCTCTGCCCCTCTGGACCCTGCAATGGCACGTACTGTGGAGAGAGCCCCAGCCTTCAGCCTTGAAGAGAACCAGGCCCTGCTGGACAGCCTACTTCCACAGTACAGCAAGCTGTATGGGACACCAGGGGAGCAGGTGAGTGTTCTGTGCACTGCCTTTCTGAATGTGCATTTTGTCTGACTAGCAAGGCTGAGAGTCAGCACACCACTGGCTAGCAGGCTCACTGAGTAGTTGTCACCCCCCATAGTGTGTAGTGACTTGCACTGGACAGGTATGGTGCAGTGACAGTGCTTCTGAACAGGGTTTTACTCCCCATGCAATGATACCATGTAGTGACTTCTGGAAAACTGTCCATGGGCAGCCGTGCACTGCCTGGGTACACCATGTGCTCCTGTGATTGCGACATGTATATGCAACTGTGTCATGCACGGATATGTTGCATGTGTAGTAATGGCCTTATCACTTTGTCATCCTGACAGGCTTCTGCCCATCGGAAGCATGAGATCTGGAAGGACATCGTCCGGGCTGTCCGGTCCGTGGGGGTCTACAAGCGCCGGATCCGCAACTGCCAAAAGAGGTGGCAGGACCTTCGGGGCTGGACCCGGAGGATTGCACGGGTCCAGCTGAAGCTGTCGCCTCCTCGCAGGAGGGGCGGAACACGGACCCTGACCCCCACATGCTCAGGATCCTGGCGGTGGTCTTTCCAGACCTGGATGGGCAGCTGAAGGCCAGAGAGCAGCAAGGAGGGGGTGAGTCAAAGACTGCACTGTGTACTCTGTCTAACATGCTATGTGCCCTCCTCGGGCCAGGTTGAACTGCCACAGTACAGCAGTCATGTTGTCCAGGAGCCATGTCCCTCTATTGTGCACTGCCCACTCCTCATCTGATACCCAGGTGTGGCCCTTACATGCAGGGAATTCTGTCACTTAGGACTGTGTCCTTGCAGTTTGCTTGACTCAAGGTGGGAGACAGCATCTGTTTCCCTGACTCTGTGGTGGGCATCATGGGTGG